>JARHVA010000188.1:600000-1127500 GCA_037957365.1 Torreya grandis
TACCCACTCTATAAGCAAATTTTAGTCACATAATTTATTGAAAGATTAAGGTATAATCCAAAAGAGAGACTAAAAAGAACCTTTATGACTTAATTTAATTTTTAGAGGGTGATTTTTTTCTTGATCATTTCTTCTCTTCTCTCTATTTGAGTGGTGAAATTGTGTGTATTCTCTCTCCCCTACCTTGGATGGTTTTAACCCACCAATATTAAAAGAATATAGTAGAACAAAACCCATCACCAATCTAGTCAACCTATTCTACCTCCTCATCCATAGACCATGTCTCTAAACTAATAGAATATCCTCACCCTTTGGGAAGTTCTCCCTTCCCTTGGGAAGTTCCCCAAGGTGATGCAAATTTTACCACCTTCTTAGTTAATAATCCTATGGCCCTTCAATATTATCTTAACACCATGCCTCACCGTACCCCTAATTTGGTTCCACCTATGGACCCACCTTATGGGATGACTTCCCATCTTATGGGAAATACTTATATTGCCATAGTCACCACCTAACCATTGACTACCCAAGCTTCCTCATCCACCAACAATCCATTTACTACTATTATGGAAAACCAACCTGCCTAACCTACAAACAACCTTATATCTTCCACCCCCACTAACAACTCCTCTACCTTAGGAGAAACCCAAACATTAGCCACCTACACTCCCCTCACCATGGGAGTACCTACCACTAACATTGCCAACCTTCGATTAGCTACCCCTAATCTATTAACCAGTACCCCACTTCAAATTCTTGTGGTGCCTATACCTTCTACCTTACCCCTAGTCAGCATAAAGGTCACTACCCTCCCTTTGATCACCAACCTAACCACCAATTCTACCCAAATGGTACTCATTACACTAAGCTTAGGATACATCCCTAACCCATAAGGGCATGTACCTCTACCTACTACCCAACCACCTGCATCTACCTACCCTTACATAACATCCCCCCAACCACTATTGTCCATATAAAAATATGTGGTCACCCATTAACCTCTACGAGTTATCAATATGTCACCCAATCACCACAATAGTATGCACCTTATAACCCTTCAGGTGCATAAGCCTAGGTAGACCTAATGAAGATGCTCATGGATAAGATGACTATCTTAGAGTCATCTATTTCTAGAGCTCACAAAATTATATCATATGATCAGATCTATAACAAACCCATTCACCCATATGTCCCTATCAGACCATATCCTCCATAGTGAGATCTCCCCAATTTCTCCAAGTTTTAGAGTAAGGAATATCCCAAACAACACCTTAGGGCATTTAGGCATGCATGTTATTTGATTGCCTATGATGATGCCTTCCTTTTTCATACCTTCCCCATGTCCCTATCTAGTTCAGTATTAGACTAGTATAGTGCCATATCCAAACACTCTTTGTTCTCCTTCACCTAGCTAGCCCAAACCTTCTTAGATCACTTTTTGATAAATATCTCCAAGAAGGTTTCCGTCACTGACTATTATTCTATCCATCAATTTGACGATGAATCTATTTCCTATTTTATAACTCATTGGAGGAGCCTAATCAATCATCTTTCCTTCTCCTTTTCCCAACCTAAACTGATAAAACATTTTGCTTAGGCATGTGCCAAACACATCTCTTCTAACTGCATGTCTAGAGCTTCATAACTTTTGACAAAGCTTTTACCATGGTGCATAAGATAGAAAATAGAACCATTGATGAAGGAAAGTTAAAATTGAAAAATAATAACTCTACCTACAAAATAAATGAGGCCTTTTCCTCCAAACCAAGCAACCAAACCAATACCAATGCAAAGATCAAGGGAAATATAAATGTGGTTGTAATTAAAACCACTCCTTCACCATCTATCAACCAACTAAATTCCTCTGGTTCTTAAAAAAACATGATAATCTAAAATTGGAACACCCAAAAGCAATTTACTCCATTTGGAGAAGCTTATGCTTCAATTATAGAGAAGCTACTAAAGGCTAACATTATACAACTTCCTCATATCAAACCACCTCAATAATTTGATTCTTCTCATCCTATACCTAGTTAATACAATGAGAATGACCTATGTGCTTTCCATCGAGTAGTTGGGCATGACGTTAGTAGGTGTAATACCTTCAAGTGCATTTTCCAATATATCATTGACAAAGGGGAGCTCATGTTGGACAACCATAATGCATCTTAAATCCAAACCCTTGACATTTTTAGGCAACCTTTCCCCAATCACGTGCCTATCATTATGGTTCTTAACACGCTCATTACTGAATAACCTATCACCCAATATATCTATTCTTTTCCCCCTCCACTTATTGAGGTAGTGGAGTTACCTTCTCCTCTTTTGAAGACCCAAATCGAGGAAGCAACCCTTTTTCCTCCTCCACTTATTGAGGTAGTGGAGCCATCAACCCTTCCTTCCACAAACATACTGAAACCAACACCCATTTTAACTTCTCCCTCAACTAATCAAAAATTTAATACCCCTTTGGAGATCATTCTTGAAGAGGAAACAACCACATCTATACCTCCCATAGAGGAGCTAAGCATTCAAACCTTTGATCCTTTGATTGAGGAAAAGGATGAGGTCACCATTCCATTTTCTCAACCTATGGGTTATCTTTCTAGTCTACTACCTAGGGAACAAAACTAATCTACAAACCATTCTCTAGGTTAGTACAAAAATTGGAATTTTTCTCCAACCTTGACATGGATCGAGCCTACTTTTGGTAGCAATTAGGATTACCTTACAACACCAAAAAAGAACCTCCAACTGCACCTTTTATAGACTAACCCACCACTCTTATTATCCAAACCCTTATCTTACTTACCAAACCAATAAAAACTTGTACCAACCTAATAATTCCTCAACCATCTAATGCAACTAAACCTCAAACAACCAAATCACCTTCTCTAACCAAACTGACCAAACCAACCAAAAAACTTTGCACTTTCTATACATAGAGCCTTAATCACCCATCTATGAAGGTGGAACTTACTTCAACAAACCTAATAACTAACCACAAAACCAAATAGACTAAGGAAGTAAAGATAGCAAAAGGCTAGAGGGCCAAACTCCTACCTCCCTCAACCTTGCCCTCTATCTTGGTGCCTCATCCCTCTACTTTGATTAGGAAGCTAATTATTTTAATCAAAACCTAATCACTACTATTGGTTACACCAGCATAGTTGCTTTCTAACACACCTATCTTCACTACACCATCAAACACCAAACTACATACCCTAAACCTATCAACCTTTGCCTTACTAAAACCCAAAACATCAGTTAAGAACACTACCTTACCCAAACCTCCTACCACCAAGACTGTTGCCAAAAAGACTTCTATCACACCAACCAAGACCAAAACCTCTAAAACCTCTCCATCTTTAGCTGAGCCTTACTCAGTAATCTTCCAAAGGTTATTGTGAGCCTCTTTCTTGACCTTACCTTCCTAGACCATTCAACCCTCTTAGTTTGAAGGTATAATGACTGCCAAGTGTGCTATTATCATAAGACATCGAGGTATGACATGAAAAATTGTAAGGCTCTCCAAACCATTATCTATAGGCTCTATGATGAGGATGATCTACTAATAGAGAAACCTCTGATGGACTTGTTACCAATGCTAAAACCAACAACCACTACTTCACACCTACCTACTCCCCCATTTTCACCCTAGAGTGATAATGAATGAAAACCATCTCCTACCCTGACTCTTTCTGCTATCCATACTATCTATGTGGTCACATGATCACATGCTCAATAGAAGGATAAGGGGAAGGCCAAAGTGTCCATTCCATGGACATACTTATCTTCCACCTCCCAACCAAACCAAAATCAAGCACCTTCACCTTTAGCCAAATCTAAGGTTTCTATCTTGGGTACCTCCCAATCCAACCCCTTTGAATCAATTAGGAGAGTGGTGTTCAAAAAATTTCACCAGACCCCCATGAAGATGAGCTTATATGACTTTATTACTACTTTACCTCATCATCACCAAGTAATGTTCGAGGCATTACAGTTAGTAGAGGTCCAACCTAAAGACCCTTAATCTCTGGCAGCCTTTGTTGGCACCCTCCAAATTTCCAACCTTATCACCTTCAAGATTTCAATAATGCCTTATATCCATCTTGATGACCTATATCCCCCTCTTTTTATTACTACTTACATTAACTAAACCCACATCAAATGGGTCATGATTGATGGGGGAGCTAGTATTAACATCATCTCTTCCCATGCCTATAACCAACTTAACCTACTAGAAAATGTCATGTCTAAAACCTCAACCATCCTTCAATCCTTCAATGAAACTATGGCTACTACCATCAGAACTATTATCCTTCATATCCATTTAGGATCTTGCACACTCCTTGAACTCTTCTATGTAGTGGAAGGCCAATTCTAATACAATGTTTTGCTAGGATAACCTTGGATTTGCTCTATGGGTTACATTCCCTCTACCCTTAATTATTACATTAAATTTGAGCATAAAGGTTAGGTTGTCACTATACAAGATGACCCAAGCCCTTTTTTGTTATACAACATGACTTACTAACCTAATGATGTCTTTCTACCTTATCTAACACACCTTCATCTACCAAAAACAAGCCCTCAACCATGAAAGAGAAGTCATACCTTCTTCTACCAATGAGGTATCAACTAGCTCATCCATCCCCTCCAATCAGATCCTCACCTCAGAACACTTAGAATCAACACTCTAATGTCTTTCACTAGGAGAATATCACCTCCTCACCCTTGACGCTTTCCTTACTCCCCCAGAGTATGGGAAACTTGACCACCAAGCCAGATATGAACCTAATGTCAAAGCCATTATTCCATTTAGAATTCTAACTATCAAAGCCATTTCATCTATGGGGGACTTAACAAACCACTTGGTTCTTCTACCACATCCTCTTCACCTTGACCATTCACCTCTAGCTTCTCTTATCTAGATAAACTAAGTTTCACTAAGACATACCTCCATAGGTGTGCTTGGAAAGGATTTGATATTGGATGATATGAGCATGACCCACAAGAGTTGATTTCCATTGAGACCAAAATTTTTCATGAAAAACATGGTCTTTATTTCATTCTACCCACCAAAAATCAAAGCAAAGAAAACCACTTACCACTACCATTATTGAGGAAGACACCCCTTCCTCACCAACCTATCCTCCACCTATTTGTGAGGATGATGACATCATACCACCTAAAATTTGTTTTCATGATCAACCTTAGACCCTTGACTTATAAAAAGGAGGGGGCAACCATAACCATCCTTTTGACCCATATTGAGATGATAGGAGATGACTCTCCTACCATTAACACTGTTCAGTACCAGGAGGATGATTCCATTCTCACCTACCTTAGTGCCCCAAATTATTACATCCACAAATACCTTCCTCTTGAGACTTTGACCATGTTGAATGAATCCACTAAGGATATCAACTTGGGCACTCCACACAACCCCCACATTATCAAAATTGGCCAATCACTGAATGCCAAGGAACTTTGAGACTTCCCCTCCTTCCTCAAAAACCACAACATAGAATTTGGTTGGTAGTTTAGAGACATGCCTAGAATTGACCCCACCATTTCCACCAATAACATATTCACCAACCATGATCCCAAGTCTGTAAAGTAGAAACTTTGGTGCGTGCACCCTCACATAGCCCTTGTCAAAGAAGAGCTTCAATACCTCCTATCTATCAATTTTATTCAACCCATTGAATATACCCAATGGGTCTCAAATGTTGTACCTATCACCAAAACCATAGGGAGACTATGAATTTGTGTGGAATTTCATGACCTCAACATTTCTTTCCCTAAAGACAAATTTCCTCTATCAAGCATTGAACATCTAGTTGATCTTATAGCTAGCCATGAGATGTTATCTCTCATGGATAGATGCTTGAGTTACAATCAGATCCTAATTGCCCTCGAAGATTATCACAATACCACCTTTACCACCCCATGGTGGACCTTCTTCTGTAGAGTCATGCCTTTTAGACTAAATAATGTTGGTACAACCTATCAATGTGCCATGACTTACATCTTCCATGACCTTATCCAAAATATTGTCAAAGACTATGTAGATGACCTCCTTGGGAAATATAAGTATTGTAAGGATCATTTGGACATTCTCAAGATTATCTTTGAACACCTTATCCATTAACACATCCACCTTAATCCCAAGAAATGTATTTTTAAGGTCTTATTAGTAAAGTTCTTTAGCTTTATCATTTCCTTATGGGGATTGAAGTCAATCCTACTAAAATCAAATCCATCCTTGACATGCTTCCTTTAATCAAGCTCAAGAAACTTTGTAGTTTGTAGGGGAAGCTCTAATCCATCCATGACTTTATCGCCCAACTTTCAAACCAATGCTAACCCTTCCACCACCTCCTGAAGAAGGATGTATCTTTCAATTGGAATAGTGAATGTCAAAGGTCCTCTGATTCACTCAAATAGTACCTTTTATCTCTACCTATCCTAACCCCTCCCAAGGATGACCAAACTTTATACCTTTATATCTCTACCATTGACCACTCCCTAGGGGTAATGCTTGCTTACTAAGATAAACATCACAAAGAGAAAATTGTCTACTACATTATCCACACACTTGTAGATTACAAGACTCAATACACCTATACCAAGAAGTTTTTCTTAGATTTAGTCTTCATGGCCACCAAACTTCACCACTTTGTTCTTAACCATAAAACTTGTGATAACCAATACTGACCCACTTAAGTATATGCACTCTAAACCATACCAAAACTAATGTATGTCCAAGTGGATCATGATTTTAGTGGAGTTGACATTGAGTTCCTTCAACAAAAGTAAATTAAAGGAAAAGTCATTACTAACCAATTGGCCAAAGCACCGTTAACAAATGACCAAATTCTTCCTCTTAAGTTCCTTGATGAGTCCATCATGACCCTCTCTCAAGCAGAATTCACCTATCAAGTCACCATTTTATTTGACATATCAAAATTTCAACATGGTGGGAGATGGCATCATCCTTATTACCATTAATGGTGAACTTCTTCCTTTATCCTTCAAACTTGATTTTGAATGTGCCAATAATATGGATAAGTACAAAACCATAGTCATAAGCCTTCACACCACTTTAGCCTTAGGATTGAAAATAATCAACATATTTGGTGACTCCAAACTTGTGGTCAATCAAATCAATAGCTCTTACTAGTGTAAGAATGATGTTTTATAATAGTATAATTAACTAGTTGATGAACTCTTAGTGTCATTTAAACACTACCACATCCAGTTAACCCCATAATCTACCAATAAGTTTGCTTAAACCATGTATTTTCTTGCCTCTCAGATCCTATCTATACCTTTTGACTCTAAGATATCTTTTTTTATCCATAGACTTATCTAAAATTCCTATGTCAAACTAGATTCTCCCACCATCTTCAATGTGGAAGAGATCCAACTTGACCTTTAGTATTAGTAAACCTTTGACTATCTCAACCTTACCATATTTTATTTTGGTATTTCCAAGAATGATCTAAGAGAATTTATCAAGAGTACCTCTTGTTATACCATTATTGGGGGAATTATTTACAATTGTGGCTTTGATAGCCTCCTCTTATGTTGCCTACATAGTCATGAAGCCTCTCATGTTATCAAGGAAATGCATGATGGTATCTATGGGGGACAATTTAGTGGCCTCATTGTAGCCAAACACATCCTTCACCTTAGGTATTACTAGCCTAACCTTAACCAAGACTATTGTGATTATGTGAAAAAGTATGTTAAGTGTCAATAATACACTAATCTACATCATACAACTAGCCATAGTCTTAACGTTTCCATCGATTTCTAGCCTTTCTCACAAAGGGGTCTAGACCTTGTTAGTGAAATTAACCCCCATTCTTCATAGTGACACCATTCTATCATCACTATGATCAAATATTTTACCAAATGGGTAGAGGCTATTCCTATAGTCTCAACCAAAGTAGAGAAGATTATTGAATTTATCAACCATCACATCATTTACCACTTTAGTGTTCCTCATAAAATTATCACTGACAATAGCAAATATTTTAAGAACAAAAAAGTCTAAGGTCTTTGTGATGCATTTGAGATTAGTTTAAGTTTCTTCTCACCCTATCACCCTCAAGTGAATGGATAGGTCGAGGAATCTAACAAAACTCCTAACAGCATGCTCACTAAAATGGTTAATACATTTGTTTGAGATTGGATTTATACATCCCCTTCACCTTATGGGCATATCATACTATAATTTAAACCCTTACAGGTGCTACCCCATTTTATCTTGTATTTAAGGTGGAGGTCATCTTACCTCTTGAAGTCCAAATCCCATCTCTTTGTATATCTCTACAAGATCTAATTACTAAGGATGATTATCATCAATACCATCTAGCCTAGCTTGAGCTACTTGATGAGAATCACTTAGTTGCCCTTACCCATCTTCATGTCTATCAAGATCTCATTAAACATGCCTATAAAAAACACCTTAGATTATGAGAATTCAACATTGGAGACCTCATCCTAAAGGAAAATCAACATGTCACCAATATGGAGAAAAGAAAGTGGGGGCAAGTTTGAATTAAATTGGTTTGGAACCTATATCATAACCTATAAGTATGGATCAAGAGCTTAGCAGTTATCCTCTCTTGAGGGAAACCTAGAGCACAACCCCTCAATGCTTCACATATATGACTTTTATTTTGTAAAGAAGGAATAAGTTTACCTTTTATTTAAAATTAAGCTCATTCCTTACTTTCAAGAACATTCATATCCCTATTTTAAGGGCAATTGATTAAAATTGAAATGCGTGATTATCTATCACAATGATAGCCTAATCTTGAATAATTGGTAGCATGGCTCTACCCATGGCATGATTCTTATGGTACTTTTTGCCCTTTTTCACAAGCATGGATCCCTATGATCATTGTCACCTAAACCTCTTTACACCTAATCAAAATTCTTGTGCTTTTAGTTTTGCCTTCATTAAGGTGAACCTCTAAGCCTATATAAGTATGTCTATGTCAAGTAAAAATCAAATAAGAAAAAACTAAAATCCAAACCAATATCAATCATGGGTTATTACTAAGCATTTTTAGACTAATCCCTTAAAGGAAATCTATTGAAAACATATTTCAAATTGCTTAAAGTAAGGTGGACTACTCCCTTGAAGGACAACTATCAAGAACATTAAATAAAACATAGAAACTTAGACCACTCCCTCAAAGGATGGCTAAGTAAAGCATTTGTTAGAACAACCAATTTATTGGAAGCTTCTTATATCGATTAACTTCCATAAAAGACCCATTTTCATGAAATAAAAAAATCAAAATAACTTTGAAAGTTGTAATCATCTCTCATAGGAAAAATAATTTTGAAAGCTGTAATCATCTTTCATAAGTAGACTTTTCACATTAATTAGTTTACACTTTGCACGACATAGACCTATTTATATTGAATCTTTAGAAACCTATAGAAGAGGCATGCTAATCTCAAAATAAGGTTCCATTTCCATCCATATCACCTTTATACCTTATAAGCAAGGGATTTTGAGCCCACTTGACATTATGTGATCAAGACACCCTTTTAACCAACTAACGAATGAAAATGCAAAGCTTATAAAGGGCTTATGTTTCTTAAGCCAATCCAACTTTGGTTTTTTTAGTCCTTATCAAAGAAGAAGCATCTTGCTCCCTTTGTATCCTCTCATAACTAGTTGATATATTCACTAAAGAATTTGTCTCTTGATTATATTCTTTGTCCTCACATCTAGTGTTGTTAAATAACTTACTTTATGTTCTCTAACTCAAACAAAGTAATAAAAACCATAATCAATACTATCACAAGCATAATAACATCATAACATCCATAAAAAATAAAGCAACCAACCATTTTCCACCACATGTCTACATCTAAACAATGAAGCATATACTCATTAAAATTTAGCATGTCCTAAAATACATCATCATCATCATCATAACCATAAACAACATATGCATTATCATCAACATAAATAAAAGCCATCACATGCCTATCTAGGTGAGTCTACATTAGTATCCAATATCTATAACATAAGCATAATAAATATATCATAATCATGAACAATATAGACATCACATCATAAGCATTAACATTAAAGTAAATCATAGACCATAAGCATGAAAAATAAACAAATATCATATATATAACTCATGAGTCAAATAACATCATAATGTGTAAAAATAAATATACATGTCTCTCTCTCAAAATGTACATCTCACTACATCAACTCACAGGATAAAATCAAAATGATATATAATTATATATATATATATATATATATATATATAGTATATCATAAACCATGTCCTATCTATGCCCCAAGGGCACCACTATCTCTTAGAGCACTACTATCTCCTAGAGCACCATTAGGTCTTGGTGCTTATCCCTATATAATACCTATCTATCCACCTATAGATGCAACTCACTGGATTATTATCACCACATTAGCATCACCTACCAAGTTTGCTCTATACTCACCCCATCAAGGCTCATTAGGACACTATCTCAAGACTATAGCCTTATAGTACCATTACTCCTCCACTGTAACTAGGTACCATGCCATGGGGATAGTGCCAAGTGGTTCTGTAGATGTCACAACCCCTCCTCATTATCTCAAGGAGTCTCTCTCTTATGTGACCAAGGCTAGTGAAGCTCTAGCCTAGTCCCTATCACCTATAAGAGTAACAACCTGACCCTGTAAGGTAGTAACCTAACCCTATAATGATACAACCTATGTCTATGCTGTGGCTAGTTCTACTCTTGCCTATCCATCTGGGACACCTCCCTATACCTATGCCCTCTAGCCCCCTTTCCTAGCTAGGTCCACATCCATTGACCTTTTACCACCATCATCCCCACCAAAATCCACTATTGTATATAGAGCTTGATACCATACAAGGTATCCATATAGAAAACTTGCATCATATATCTATGGCTTAGATAGTAGCTCTTCATAGTCAAGCAATATCCATACTGGATGTGGCTTTGGCAATAAGATATCCATATCCTCATGCCTATACCTAGGAAATGCACTTGGAATACCCTATACAAGGTTGAACTACCTCTAAACCCTATCAAATGGGATGATCTCTACCTCTCCATCCCTCTAGTCAAAGATCCACCTACAACTATATAAAAATAAAGTCTATCTCCTATACCCAACCCACTCTAATAACCTAACATATGGTCTCTAGTTGATGTCTCTAATAATTAGTGCATCTAGTATACCCTAAACCAATAAACATTGTGAGTTCCTCCGCCTACACTTGATGTGGTGAAATCACCTCTCTAATACATTAATCTAATTGAAAAATCTATCTTAATGTACCCCATCCATGACAACCCCATGGGCCTTAGCACTTGAATGTGCTCATAAGCCCAATAGTGTAAAACCAGACTGACATTGATGCCATATCTCTTATGGGACCTAAAACCCCATAACTCTTTATATATCTATACCAAAAGCACATGTACCTAGATAAAAACTATTTGCCTTAATAAAATCTCAACTAAAACCCCCAATATCAAGTATGGGAACCTCCCACTGCTCGAGTCAGGAAGGGTAAAACATGACATGACCATCATCATCATGGTCATAAGTCTCCTCTTGCCCATTGCCATCTTTTATAGTATACTATAACTAAAACCCCTAACATGCCATCTAACATGATCACCATCATCTCCATACATCAGCTCTAATAACTCATCTCACTCTTCCCACTCTATATGGTAAATTAGATCACCTTGTAGGGGCAACTATTTAATCCTATGCATGTCCTCTAGTAAGATAGTCATCTAACCAATTGATAGGAGAAAAGTATTCCTAGTCAGATCTTATCTCTCAATGAGGTCCATGATCATGGATGCATCATGTAACACATGCTGATATTGTCACATAGATCCTAGGCCCACATCCTCTATGTGTGCCCAATCTATTAGGGTTATCCCTTGGTAAACCTATATGAAAAAATGTGACACCCAGTTGTGCATCTGTATCTACTCTTATGCTTGTAAAATAATCAATCACACACACACTTAGTCAACTATACCATTTTCCCCATGACCTAAGTGCCTTCAACCTACCTAAACTTACCCATTTGACTATTTATTCATCTCTAACCTACCAAAAATCACATTTAGACCTACCAAATCTCCCACCTAACGTATGAGTCAACTTATACCCACCAAATAACACCTATGATACCTTAAACACTTAAAAAAATAAAAAATAGTTACCCAACTTAGGTGACCATTATCAATTGGGTGACTACTAATGGTCAAACATCCATTTCCTTATAGATGTCGATCATCTACAATCAAACCTGACTATTGACGGTCACTATGGGTATTCCATGAACGGAACACCCAAACCCCCACCCTACCCAAAAATTCTAAAAAACTACAAATTTCCCAATAAATTATATGTATTACTACCCCAACCTACCCCTAACTATCCTACCCTCCCAAATTTGAGAATCATCCACCCACTTTACCAAAATCAAACCAAACCCTAACTAGGGCATAACTAAGCAAAACCTTAGATTACCCCCCAATAATCAAGCAACTACTTACAATGCATTTACCATTAAAACACAACTACCCTATTAATTTCCCTACTTTATTCCTTGACTATCATCGAGGAATAATCTTGGGACCCCCTACCTAGCCATGTCTGTATCCATGCTGTATCTTAACTAGGTCACTCTCAATTAACCTCATCCACTTTAACAACCTCACCCACTAACAAACACTCCCTATGAATAAATCTTGCCCAAGTATGACATAAAACCATATATCTAAAGTCAACCAAATGTATTTATTCAAATGAGCAAAAATGATTCACTTTTTACTTTGTACCATAGCCTTTTAGGGTTTGTACCCTGACCATCGATGATCAAGGTAATAATTGACAATTTCCCTTAAGCACCTTGACCATCAATGATCAAGATGCTCCCTTTTTTGCTCTTAGCTTGAGTACCTCTTACAAGCAAACCCAAATCCAAGCACCCACCCATGGAGACTACCTTCTCTGCCCACCTCACCTACCTTTTCACCTCACCATTGGTCCCTTTCAGTGTAGTTGGTGTGCATTTTGTGATGAATTTTTCTTGGTACTTTGACCATAGTGACAACATTGCCATGCTGACCACCTTTTTAACTTATCCCACCTCATGCATAATAGACCCACTTGTGTCTTTTTGGGAGAACTTCTTACCTCAGATACCCATGATACTTTACTAGTATGTGTTTTCACCAAGAGCATTTCTTACCTTGGACACTCATGGAACCATAGACATTATCTAGGAGACTTATGTTTATGAGTGTACCTAGCTATCACACCTAAATGTAGTCACATAGTTCACTTGTCACTTATCCTTCTAGTACTAACCTTTATTTTTACCAACTATAGAAACCTTGTCTAAGTATGATCATGGATATTGCACTTTTTATCACACTTTGTGTGCTTGTTTGTGCTTCAGTTCCCAACTTATCACCCACATTCATGACATCCACCTTCATCCACCTTATCAAACCCACACCTAATTCTATTTTACCTCATCAACTCTTAATTTGAGGGGGAACACCTCCTTTCATACTTAGGGAAACTAGGCCTTTGACAAATAATTAGTTTTTGTTTTATAGCTTATTGATTCAAAGCGACATAACAAAAAGGGGCAAAGTTTAGACACCAAAAATCCACACATTATGATTCCAAATGTCAAAACTCCCCTAGACCACCTTAAAAATCCCTTAGGACCAATTTGATCCTTTCACACCTAATCGAGCCTAACCATGGTTAGTTTAACCAACTGACTAAACCCATCCTATAACCCACTTTTTACCTTGGCCCTCAACCATCGATGGTCACCTTGACCATTGACGGTCAGGGTTCACCATCCTAAGCACTTACATGCAAAAATCTACCTTACTTTTCTAAAATTAGCTCATCTAAATCTATGTGAGAGCTATTGCATGCAAAAATTATAATTAGAAATCCTAGTTAACATCTTGTTATACCTTTCCTTCCTTGATTATAAGAGGAAAGTAACAAGAGGTGAAAGGGACTACATCTATAAATTCAAGAGCTTTTGCATCTATAGCCTTCTTTACAGGTGTTCTTCTATCAATCATGTGATCTAGCCATCACGTTAGAGAGTCAACTTGCCACCAACCCTCCATCAATAGCCAAGTATCATTACTTTACTAGAATCATGCCAGACTCTATCAATGAGCTAACCACCTCAACCACTCATCTAATCAATATTTTACAAGTTAAGTATTTATTTTCTTATATTCAATTACTTTATTTCTATTTCATAATCATCCTAGCATAATATAACTTCCTAGAATTACCTTCTAAAATCTCATCAACCAACCATTATTACCTATAACCTACACATAGTAACCATCAACAATCATCTTGACCACTAATAGTCTATCCAACTATCGATGATTGCCTCAACTGCTAACGGTCACCTCAACCATCGATAGTCATCTCGACCACTAATGGTCATTGTGGTAGAAAATAATAAGTTATTTTCACCCTCTTACCCCCAACCAAATCCAATTTTCTATGTCCTTGTTTGTTCATAGATCCCTGACTAATTTTTTGAAGTATACTGAACTCATTTAGCATTAATATTGACTTAATTATTACTATATTAGTCATTTTAGTCTATTTATTTATCAAGAATCTATTGTATTAAATTTTAATACCTTTTGATTATTGATGTAAGTACTTTATCATTATATTTATAAACTTAATTATTTAAAATGTTTGGATTCATAGCCCCTAAGGAGGCTCTTACTTCTAGGATCTAGCTAGCGCTAGGCAATCCACTCAACTATCTATCTAACTAACCATTTTCTTTAGTGTTACCTTATTTTTAGGTCATCTTCTCAAGCTAAATAGGAGTTCTTCATAATCATCTAATTTAATGCACATATAATGAAATAGGTTTTCCAACCATACCCATATTTTGTTTCCCCTTCTTTCCTTGAAATATAGGCTAAAATTCACTGAAACATCAATCATATCCTTATATGATACCAAATTCTCATCCTTAATTTGGTATTAGTTTGTAACCAAATTTGTGATAAGTTGTGAATCACCTTGAACAATAAAATGCTGGATATTCCACTATACTACTTGGCAAATCCCTATAATGAGTGCTTCTTATTTGACCATATTATTATTATAGGGAAATACAATACAAAAGGAATTAAGAATAATATCCCATTTTAGCATGATAAATAATGTTTTGACACCTAATCCATGATCCATGGAGGAACCATCAAAGTACATTGTCTATTTTTCTACTTTAAGAGGGGTTTCTACTTCTACTGCAGTCATAATGGCTTCATCTAGAAATCCAAATAAAATAGGTTGAATACTAAGAAAAGGAACTTATGCAAGCTGATATGCAAGTACCTACCCATTAATTAATTTTTGATTGATATATTTAATCTCAAATTCACTCAAAAGCATGATCCACTTCATCATGTAACCTTGTAAAGTTATCTTAGAAAGTAGATTCTTGAGTGGATCTACTTTGGCAATTACAATGTTCTTATTGTTTAGAATGTAGTGACACAAATTTTGGGCTATGAAAACCATAGCTAAATATTCTTTTTTGATTGGCATATAATTGTGCTCATATAGGACCAATGTTTAGCTCAGGTAATAAATGACATGCTCTTTACTTTGTTAATGTTGTGCCAAAAGTTCCCCTAGGGCATTTTTAGTTATTGATAGGTAAAGTAATAATGGTTTATTTGAGATAGGTGGAAATAAAATAGGCTGATTAAATAGGTATTTTTTGAGATTGTCAATGATTTATATAAATCTTCACTCCATGAGAAATTAGTACCCTTCTTCAATAAGTATGTAAAAGGATGGAATTTGTCAACTAGTTGTGAAATGAAGCATCAAATTAACTAAATCTTAACCTATAAACTATGGAGTTATTTCAATTTAGACGGTGGTGACATTTTGATAATGGATCAAACTTTGGCAAGATCAACTTCATGCCCCTATGAGAGATATTGAAGCCTAAAAATTTGCTATAAGTTCTACTAAATGCAAACTTATTAGGGTTGATCCTAAGTCTATACTCTTAAAGTCTCTCAAAGATTCTTTGAAGTATAGCTGGATGGTTGGTATAGGTCTTATATTTACTTAGGATGTCATCAACATAGTCCTCAATGATGTCATGTACTATATCATGGAAATTCATTGTCACAGTTTTTTGGTATATGGATCCTTCATTTTTGAGTCCAAATGGCATCACTTGATACCAAAACATTCCCCATAGAGTGGTGAACACTGTTTTGTGCTATTCCTCTGGTGTAATTTTGATTTGGTTATATCCTTATAAACCATACATAAGGGAAAGAATTTCATATCTTTTGATTAAGTCAATAATCATGTCAATGTTTTTAGAGGAAAGTCATCCTTTGGGTAATCTTTGTTTATATCTCAAAAACCACTGCATAGTCTAATACCCTTTGGCTTCTTGCTAACTAGTACAATATTGGAAATCTATTCTAAATAATCAATCGATTAAATACATCTCATATCTAAGAGTTTCTCCAACTCTTTCTTGACTAATATAAAAATATGAGGATGAATTTTTCATAACATGTACTTAACTAGTTTGGCATCAAGATGCATAATAAAATGGTGTACAACCAAGGTGGGGTCCAAACCTAGAATATCAAAATAGGCCCATGTAAATATGTCAACTAATTCCCTTAGAAGGGCTGTAAAAATTTTGCATTCCTCCTCAATGAATAATGTGCCTAGTTTAATCCATTTTGGGTCCTCTGGAGTCCCAATGTTAACCTCATAAGTGTCCTCCACAAGGAGTGTAAATCCATATTCTAAAAGAGTTAGTAAGGAGGTAAACTATTTGGCAATGCTAAAGTCCTCTAGCCAAACTGGTTCATCTAACTCTCCCAAATAGGATGAATCAAAATCACCTAATATTTGTAAAGGTCATGTAACAAATACTTTTAGGCACTATTTAATAATCTACTCAAAACCTTACCACTCTTTAGTACTAATTTTAGATCCATAAGTAAGTTTTGGATTGGTAGTTTCATGTGCTTCATGCAAAGAGGAGTGAACATCCTCATCTAATTTCACCTAAAATGAGTTTTCACCAAGAGACTTGCCTTTTTATTTAATTTTACCCTGGTCTAAAAGTGCCTTAAAGAGGTTCTCACTTTTGGATCTTGATTTATTATTTTTGGGGAAATTAGTGTTTAATTCCTAAATAATAAAAGGATCTGAGTAGGAGAAAATTAGTAAATAGTATTCCAAATTAAAGCTAATAATTTGTGAAATTTATTTATAAATAAAGATTTTATAAAAATATAAGTGAGAGAGAGAAAAGCAAACTTATCTTATTCTGTGTTGATCTAATAGAGACAAAGTCTAGAAATTTATGTGTAGGCCTGGGACATTGTCATAAATAGGTTTCTAGATTTCATTTTCTAATTGGATGGAAGCACTAAAAGTGGATAGGAGTGGCATCAACACTATAATATTTGTGTGATACTATTGTCCTAAAGATCTGAGCTTTCTACATTTTGTTTGATAGGTCTGTGAGATTCTATTTATGAATTTGAAAAACATCACTATCAATAGTGCTCCTTGTTAAGCTAGTTTTCTTTGTCTATGCCTTTTATTTACTTGAATGTAAACTTTACCAAGTATAGAAAAAGGGTTAGTGTGTGTAAAATGCATTGGATGTGCTTCACACCCTATGTGTGGGCACACTACCTATATACCAATACTTTTAGGAGGGATCAAACCATATGTATTTATCCCTTTAAGAGTGCTATGCAAGAAATGATAAAATTGGGTTTGCTTGAGATGAATGGGGATTGGTGTAAGGACTTGGATTGGCTTGAAAGTGTATAGGTTAGCTGTATGCAAAGAATAGGGAATATTACTTGAGCGGTCTTGCTTGTATTCTTTCTTTCTTGAATGATATTTACTAACCCTTTCCAAATGAGATTTGAATGGGATTATATATGGATATATTGGTCATGGTTTAAATAAATTCACATTAGGCTGACATGATTGAAGATAAACATCTGAAAGGAAATGACCATTAGGGCCTAAGATGCACTTGGATAATAACACTGAAAGTTGGACACCCTAGGGTCTAGTGCTAGTATCCAAGTTGGGTGTTATTGTCCTAAGTTGATGGTCTTGGGGGGATGGATTAGTCATGAATAGAGGGTCATAACTTAGCTATGATCAAGTATAAAAGGTCATATATGACTAGGAATTAGTGAAAGTAAGCCTAAGAGGGTCATGAGAGCAATCAATATGGACTTAAGGATTGGGTGTCTTTAGCCATGCTCAAGTTACCAATTTTTGCATTTTATATGAATACATTTCCCCCCACCCCTTTATTCTAGTGATGCAACAAAGAAACATACTAGGATAAAGGAAAATAGAAAGTGTACCTAAACTTACCTACAAAGGTGAAGCCTATGAAGCTTGTGTGATGTTGAGTAATGCTAGATAGTGCATAAAGAACACATTGTATAAGTATGAATCTATGAAAGGAAAATAAAGAGTAGATTAGTTATTATTATATGTAATGTAAAAAAATAATGTACGAAGTTGGGTATGAGAGAGAGAGAGGATGAGAAAGGAATGAATACACCTTATCAAGTACATGACCCAATACAAACCTTGTTATGATGTTGAGTAAGGTTGAGTGTGTTGGGTATGTGATAAATGATGCTATACCAAAAGTTATATCACAAATGGATCTAAGTTATTAATTCCTCAAAAAATGGCTTAATAATGCAAAGGATAGCCCTTTGGATCCATCATTGCCTACTAAGTGAATCTAGATGATTATACATGTGCTAATTGATGTTTGGATTATGTGTTTAATCCCTCTAAATAGGTAGCGCAAGAATATAAAGGCTGGCCCTTTAGCTCCATCATTTCCCATTAATTTAAGCTAGATAATCATGCATGTGATAATCAATGTTTGGACTGTGTGTCCAATCCCTATGAATAGGTGGCTCAAGAATACAAAGGCTAGCCTTTTGGCTCTATCATAGCCCCATGAAGTGAAGCTATAAATTGATACTGGTGTGAAGAAGTATGTCATATGATATGGATCCTAAATCCCATTAATGCTCTAGAAATTTGATAATGTGGCATGGATAGATGAATGTGTACTAGAATCTAGGCCAATGTTGGCCAACTTGGAAAAGATAGATATTAGGATTATATGAAAGCCATTCCAAAACTAAAAATTTAGCTTATGTGGAAGCCACTCGAGAACTTAGGAACTCAAGAAATATGGAGGTTAGGATTCTATGAAAGCCACTCTAAAATGATGCTAACCACCTATAGATGGAATAAGGCACACAACTATTGAGAATACCTGGGTAATACTAAACTCAAAAAGAAAAGAAGCAAAAGTGTTATGCAATCTACCCCCAATCACTAGTGTCTTAAACATGTATTTTGATCTAGAAGTTATACCAATTTTTGTATCTAAAACTAGAAGTGAGATCCATCATGCCACACATGATACCCCCTATATCTAGATTCTCTAAGCAAAAATATACTAAAACTATTTATTCTAGACTAAACTATCGCTGATAAAACTATAACTGATCTTACCTTTTTATCTATTTTCAGAAACTCTAGTTTTTTTACTATTTGGATAAGAGCACTGGAAATAGATAGTAGCATCACTAAAATTGTATTCCAACCTTGAAACTATTGTCCTAAGATGAAATTGATCACTGCTATAGAATATTAAATATCTACCTAGTTTATTTCAAGTGGTTTGATGACTGGTTCCTATTCTAGTTATTCTAAAACTAGATTTTTCAATGGATAGGAGCTTTGATCTTTCTATCAAAAACCCCTATTTGTTTCCCCATTTTATAAAGGTAGGAATAGGTACCCTACCATGATTTACATCAAAAGATGAAGCCCTACAAGTGTGTTATACTAGAAATATACATGATATAACAAATACAATGAACAAGATATCTCAAGATATAACATGATTTGAATTGTGAGATTGTTAGATCAACAGGGGTATGCTTAGATAGATATAACAATGTAATAGCATGTGTAATGTATTGAAATAGAATTTAAAGTTGGAAATTTGAGTCATTAGTTTGGTCAAGGAGGGATGGAACATGATATCCATCATGGTATATAAGAAAATAAAAGAAATGCATGATGTGGATCATGGCATTACAATAATCGAGAAGCAATCAAGCAACAAACATACAAAGTAAGAAGCAATAAGCATACAAGAGTGGCCAAGGGGCCAAGAAAACAAGGGACATGGAAACATGTTACTCAAAATATAAAGAAAGCATATAAGGCATGTTCAAATACCACATACACATACATTTGAAACAATAAAATTGGCATGAAAGCCACAATCATATAGAGGAGTACAGGCAAAGGACATTGGGAAACATCCTAAGGCACATGCATAAATAGAAGTAAAGAACATTGGAAAATTTATTAAGGCACATACAAGAGATAAACATGAACTAAGAAATACAATCACATCAAGATAATGCTAAGCAAGAAAAGAAAGCATGTAAGAAATTAGAATTAAAAACACATCTAACTAATCAAAGCAAGAAGTGAATGTATGCAAGACATGTTAGTATAAGAATAGGTATATGTAAAGAAATACCTAAGTGTTAAATAATACTAAGTGTAAATAGAGTAATTTGTGTAATTTAGTAAGTAATATATGTCAACATGATAACTAGAGTGTGTAGTGTGGGAATGACATAACTTGGATGGTGTAGTCATGTTGAAAATGCCCCCAATGGGTATGTATATCGATGTGTGTCTCGAATGTAGAAGTAGGATGCCCCCTCAATGGATAGATTGAAGCAATCAAAGAGATTGATAATCATTGCACATAGTCAAATAGGATCAAGTGAAGCATGGTAATGTAGATAAATCAACAAACAATAATCATATAATAGCAAATGTAAGTCTAACATAGTAGTAGCAATGTAAATCATGGATGATGCATACAATCAAAATGTTTTTGTGTTTTTGAATTGATTTTATATTTTGAAATGCTATATTATTTTTGGTATTTTTTGAGTATATTTGAGCTATGTACAATTAATCATAAAGAAACTATGTATATATAATACTGAGAAACTATATATAAGTAATTATGAAAAATTATGTAAAAGCAAGGCTAAGAGGAGATAATACTAACCAATGAGTCTCATGGGAGACTCCTTATCATGGTGTATTATATAAAACAAAATAATCATGCATGATTATGAAGCATAAGGGAATCGCTGTGAATATGACTCTGAATATTTGGATTCATTGTTGGTATCTTGAAAATCATAATAACCTGTATTGTTCCACTCATCGTTATCATCTTGATTTTGGACCAATAGAATGCTAGTGTTGACTTTTGTTGTATCTAGATATTTTCCTTTGATAAATTGTGTCTATGAATTATTTGGCTTAGGATGTTCAATAGATCCCAAACCTTGGTGAAAAACATTATTAACTGCTAGAATAGGAGTAGTAATGCCATAAGCATGCTTGCCCAACCCTTGACCTTGAAAATCAAACTATTGTAGATATGTTTGACCAAACCCATACTAATTTGAAAGTTGAGCCTCATTTTGGAGAGGTAGATTTGCATATTTTTCATGCTTTACTTGTGCTTTTGGTATTGTTTGTTAATCTAATTTTGCTTTTTGATCCTTTTGTTATTTTGAGTTATGATTTGGTAACCACTTTTATACTGTTTCTGAATTTGATCCTTTGTGAATATGTTCCTATGTTCCTATCGATTACTTGACTAATTTACCTTGTATAGGGTCCCGTTTAGCAATTATCTATTGCATATGTTTATTTAATACAAAACATGAATCTGTATGATGCCCATGCATTCTATGATAAGCACAATAATATCTGGATCTTCTCATTAGATGTAGAGGAGGTAGTTTCATCAAATTATATTTAAGCATTTCCCTTAGTACCTCACTTGAACTCTTATTTTATCTTTGAGTTCTTTTTGAATCACTAGAAATGAGGTACTTTGTTGTGATTTCTTGTTTTGATGTGTAACATTTCTTATAACTAATTGACTAGGTGAAGGTACATATACATGATTGGCACTAGGGTACCTTTGATGCTTTTACATTATGATCTGATTTTTCAATGTTGTGATATTTTATGTAATAACTAATTTTTCATGTGTAAATCTGAAAGTAATTATCTCATACTGGTGATTTTATCCCTTAGAGTCTCACAAGTGAAAACCCTAGTTGATTTTGATTGAACATGTAAGCACATATGTTGAAGATGGTTTGAAGAAGATATAGGATAAATGTATGCATTAGGAACAAAAATATAGGCTACCTCACCATTTGGAGGGGTGATAGCATGGACCTAGTTAGAGGGAAAGTAGCTATCACCCTCTTGAGGGAGAAGAGGAGAAGAGATTTCTTTCCTCTATATAAAATATGACATTGAAACAAGAGTAGCCAAGGAGGCATATATATCTAGGTAGAAACCATGTATATGGGCTAAAATGCATGTAAGTGGAGTTATAAATTATATATCAATATGATTATAGGGAACATTCCACATGAGAGATAACAAACAAGGGATGGAGAGAATGGAACTGTGCATTGATGCATAAAGAAATTTGACATGTGCTATGATATGTCTAATATGTTTAGCAAGATAAACTTGAAATTTTTTCCATATGAGAGATAGAGAGTAAAGGGTAGAGATCATGAATTTTTGCATAAAGGCATATAAGCTTTTGACATGTAACATAACATTTTGAATGCATGTAGTAAAATGGAGTTGGTAATTATTTCGTATGAGAAAAAGAGAATATGCAAAAAGAATTTTGAAATTTTGTTCATTTTTGGCAATGAATTTTGTAATATCATCCCATATAATGAAACATAAACATGAAATGTAAAGGATGAATCTTTGTACTAACATATGATAGACTTCATCATTCATGTACATGAGAGGGCCCATTATGGTTTCCTTATTATTTGCAAGAAATGTAAGAAAAATTTGTACATAAGTGAGAATCATTTTTGCAATTTGATTATGAATGTAAGGTGATGCCTCAAGAAGCAAATAGGTATGAGTATATGCAACTAGGGATTTGACAATAATATTTTTTTAAAATACTATAAATTTTTGAAACTAAAATTGAATTTCTAAGTTAAGTATGCAGGTAAAAATTCATAAATTTATGGGAAAGTGTTTAATTTAATGGGACATAGTAGATGCAACTATGGTTTTGAGGAAAGTAAAATTTTATGAAATTACTATTGAATTTTGAATGGATTTTTGTTTAAAATATGTTAGTAAAAATTTAGAAAATGATTAAAAAATTATTGGAAAAATACTAAGACCTAGTTAATGCAACTAGGGTTTTAAATAAAATTATTTTTGAAATTACTATTGAATTTGAAAATTTGAATCAAACTTCTGATTTATATATGCAAGTAAAAAATTAAAAAAAATATTGAAATAGTGCTGAAAAATTACTGGGACCTAGTTGATGCAACTAGGTTTTGAAAAAGAATTTATTTTAAAATTTACTACTAAATTTTAAAATTTGAAATGAAATTCTAATTTAAATATTTGAATGAAAATTCAATAATTTATTAGAAACTAATAGCTAGGAATTTACCCTAGGGTTTCTAAGGTTTTTATGAGTAATTCAAAGTAAGTTAGGTTCACCAAATGATTTATTATATTTAGGGAAATTGGAGTTTAATTCCTAAATAATAAGTGGGTCTAAGTAGGAGAAAATCAGTAAATAATATTCCAAATTAAAGCTACTAATTTTTGAAATTTATTTATAAATAGAGCTTTTCTAAAAATAGTAATGAGAGAGAAAATTAAACTTATTCTATGTTGATCTGATTGAGACAAGGTTTCAAAATTTATGTGCAGGCCTGGGACATCATCACAAATAGGTTTCTAGATTTTATTTTTTGATTGGATAGGAGTGTTAAAAGTGGATAAGAGTGGCACCGGTGCTATAGTCGTTATCTGGTGCTGTTGTCCTAAGGATTTGAGCTTTTTGGGTTTTGTTCGATAGGTCTGTGAGACTCTATTTCTAAATTTGTGAAGCTTTGCTATTAGTAGTGCTCCCTATAAAGCTGATTTTATTCATCTATGCTTTTTATGTACTTGAATGGAAACTTTGACAAGTAGGGAAAAGGGGTTAGTGTGTGTAAGATGTACTAGACATGCTTAATACCCTATGTGTGGCCACACTGCCTACATACCAATATTTTGAGGAGGGATCAAGCCATATGTAGTTCTCCCTTTAAGAGTGCTTGGTGAAACAGTGAATGAAAATGCAAGAAATGCTAAAATTAGGTGTGCTTGAGATGACTAGGGACTGGTGTAAGGACTTAGATTGGCTTGAAAGTGTATAGGATATCTATATGCATAAAATAAGGAATATTGTTTGAGTGGTCTTGCTTGTATTCTTGTTTGTTTGAATGATATTTGCCAACCCTTTCCAAATGATCTTTGAATGGGTTTATATATGGATCTATTGGTCATGGGTTAAATGAATTCACATTAGGTTGATATGATTGAAGATAAGGATCTAGAAGGAAATGATCATTGGGGCCTAAGATGTACTTAGACAATAGTGCTAAAAGATGGACACCTTAGGGTCTAACACTAGTGTACAAGTTAGGTACTATTGTCTTGAGTTGATGGGGCTAAGGGGGATGGATTAGTCATGAAGAGAGGGTCCTAACTTAGTTGGGATCAAGTTTGGAAGGCCATAAATGAATGAGAATAAATGAAAGTAAGCATAAGAGGGTTATGAGAGCAAGCAAGAGGGACCTAAGGATTGGGTGTCTTAAGCCATGCTCAAGTTACCAATTTTTGCATTTTATAAGACTACATACCTCAATGTTTGATTTTATTTTTTGCTTTTGGCCAAGGGAGTCCTCCATTCTCTGAAATAGGTAGCAGGATCCAATTTGATGGAAAATCCCTATTTATGATCTCTTATAGGAATATGATCCCTTAAACCTATAAAGTCCTAGATGGCCTCATCATTCTCAAACTCATCTAGTAACATTGTTGACTCTTGTTGGTCTCAATCTATTGATTGGGGGTGATAAAGGGTAAGTGATAAAAGGAGATAAATAGGATTAATGATATAGATAACATAAGGGTTAAATAAATTCATATTGGAAAGGTCATCATAGATTTTATAACCAGACCCTACATCACTACCATCACCATCTTTATTAGTCAATGGTGTAAGAACTTGAATAAGGTACGTGAGGTTACCCCTAGGTGTTTTAAATCCAATACCATGCATTCCTTTGTATTTAGTAATTAAAATTAGCTCAATATTTCCTTGATGATGCATCCCCAGGTCTATGCCTTCATAATCTTGATTACCATAATCTAGTTAGGGATAAAATACTTGGCACTTTGATAATAATCAACTATATCCTCAATATAAAGCCATGAATCATCTTTGGCTAAAGGGTCATGTTCTAGGCTAGAGGCCAGTTTGAAAATAATGGGTTTGGTAAGATGATATTTTACCTTAGCATGCCAATCCATCTGAGTACTCTTGGCTTTGGGTCTCCCATAGGCTTTTGGATTTTGCAATAACTTGGTGATGTGGAAGGAGTCATGAGTATTATACTCTCTTATACCTTTGTCAGATATGTAAAAATGGTTGGTTATATTTGGTAGAGGTGTAGATGAGGTTGAATCTAGGCCCTTAGGGTCAATGCAATTGGCTTCAAGTCCTGATTCAATGGCTTTGGATTTTTTGATTTTTCCTCCATCAGGTTTGGGCATAGGATTCAAGCTAAAATGGTAATTATAGATTTTGCACTCTGCCTCAAGACATTTATAATACTATTAAGGATATAGATTAGTTGGTATAGTCACTTAGATCCCTAAATGGGGAAATTTAATACATTAATGAAATGTGGAAGGTATGGATTTAATTTCATGGATCTAGGGTTAGCCCAAGAGTAATTTGTATGATAACTCTAGGTCAAGAACATGGCAAAAAGTTTCATGGGTTAAAGGTCTAATGACCACTAGAAAATTGATAGTACCTTATGATTCCCATTACTCATTATCATATGTTTTGATGACTATGGTATCTAGTTGAAGATTAGTTGCTATGCATCTAATATGATTTACTAACTTTAGAGACACAATGTTTAGGGCCAAACTATTGTCTACAAGGACATGTTTAACAATATGTCTAGTTATACCAACCTTGATGTATAAATGGTTATTATGCAATGGGTCCAAGGATGACATGTCACTTTGGTCAAAGGTAAGCCATTGGCTAGGGGCCAAATGTCCTACCATGCCTTAAAATTTATCAGGCATAAAGTTATTTGGTATGAGGGATTAACTCAGGTATTCATTCAGTATGCTCTTATGAATGCTAGATGTGCATAAGAAATTCATGATGGATATTTATGCATGTGTCTTTTGTATCTGCTCCATAATGTCATTTTTCTTCCCTTTAGTTTTAGTAATTGGCTTGTTTTTTATAGGCATGGAGGTTTGAATGAGATAATTCATGGTGTTTACTTGTGGTCCTTTGATAATGATCTTGGCTCATTGAATTATGATTGCACAATCTCGATTAGATACTTGTCCTCTATAATTGACTAGAGAGGTAATAGGGTCTAGAATGGTAATTCTTAGGTGGTGTTAGACTTGGATGATAACATAGTTTGAAGAAGGACTATCAATATAAGGAGGTTGGTAAGCATTGTGTTGTTGATAGGAATTATTAGGTAGAGGTCTTGGTCTATTAGTAATTAGTTGGGAGTTAATGGTAATGGTGGCAACATGACCACCTATGACATGTCCTACAACATTGTTGTAGGTCATTAGATGACCTCCTTGGTTTGTTTGATAAATTTAACCTTAGTTTTAACCATTTTGTGGTTACTGCTATTGTAATGGTGTTATTTTTTATTGTTGTTGTTGATGCTATTGATGATGTTATTAATTGTTATTATGTTGAGGAAAGGGGTTTTGATAGATGCCCAAGTTATGATTAGTCATAAGAGAATGGTTATCTCATTGTATCTCCTAATTCTCAAGCATATTCTCAATTAGATGCCTTATATGTATGCACCAAGATATGGAATGTCCTTTGACATGATGGTACTCACAAAATATGTGTTCTTTTTACCAATTAGGAAATGTAATTATTTTAGTAAACAAGTTTGGTATAGGCTAGCTAATCATATTATCTTAAAATAATTTATGGAATACAGACTTAATAGGATCTTTGAGGTCACTAAATGCTTTGAAAATGGGTAGTCTTCTCCTTGGAGGAGGTGTTTGTAATTATGACTATTTTTGTGAAGGCTTAGGCTGAATGAATAGAGGTGGTGGCTAATGAATAGGTAGAGGTAAATGAACAACTAGTGTTTATATGTTAGCAGTAAATGGTAAATGTAAAAACATATATATGTATAAGAATATCCTATGGTAATTCCAACTATATTATATTTATGGGTTATTAGGAGTTGTTATAAGAATATCTATGTTGGTCAAGATTCCATCAAATGTGATATGGAGACCTATTATCAACATGGTAAATATGGAAGTTACAACTATAGGAATTAATATCTATAAGTAATTATAATGAATGTAATAGAGGGGTTAACAATTATGTTAATTTTGACCTGTATATGAGTAAAAGTATAATGATTATTATTCTCAAAAATGTTTTGCACAAAATATTGACAAAACTAGACATCGATCTCTGAGGTTTTCCTTGTTGTAATCCCTGGTACTAAATATTTTAATATAAATTCTAAGCATTTGTGTTATTTATTGGTATAAACATAGATTTTTATATGTTTTCATGAGTGTTTCATTTATTGTTCCACTCCAATGCATAAATATCTATATATCTAAGTAGTTTACTTTTTGCGTTGAGTCTTTAAACAAGTTTAATTCTCTATGATATATCTTGATTATGTATTCAAAGTCTTGATTAAAATATGATGCAAGATCTCTGTGTTATTTTGCACTACCTATCCCCATAATTAGCATGTTATGGTGAAACCCAAGAAACTCTACTAACAATGGTGTGGTGAGTGTGGATATGTTATGATGGTTATTGACACAAAGAGAGGTGAAGAGTTGGTTAGATAGAAAAATTACTAAATTTGTAGAGAAAGAAAGATAAAGAATTAGGTTTACTTCCAAGGAGATTATACAAGAATACCTCTACAGTGAAATTTATGAGATCTTTTGGTGAAAATTATTGAGCCTACTAGCTGATTGGTTGGCTTGAATTGAATATCATTATTTTTGATCATGAACAAGTGACATCATTATGTAGATCGAGGGGAAGATAGAAAAATTATAGAATATGGAGATAAATTGGACTCGTGTGATTGAACATTGGATAACTACCACTATTTATGGATATATCACTAAGTTTTCAATGTAAAGATATTTATCCTTTGACACAATAAAGGATCTATTTCTGAGAAGATTCAATTTTTTTTTTTACATCCACTCTTGATATTGATCAAAATGTTGGCTATAGAAAAGGCCATGGTGCCCATTATTACTAATATGGAGTAGTCACTTTGAGCATATGGGTGTGTGTGTGTGAGATAAGGGAGAATGAATCAAAAATGAAAAGATAGAGCTTGAAATTGAGTCCAACATGGAGAATATAGAGGAAAAGGATTGGAAAAAGGCTCTAGAATTAGAAAGAGAGTTTTAATAATAGAGGAGATGGAATAGACAAAGTACATTTCATGAAACCATGAATAGGAGGATTAGTAGTAGCATTGATGATTTGGATGAGAAGAGATGACAAGGAGAAGGGTACATTGGATAAAAATAGGGAGAGGAGACCGAGCCAAATAGAGATAAAGTGAGAAGAAGCTATGAGGATTTAACATGGATAAAAGAAGAAGATAATAGTATAAAAGTATAACATATGTGTAAAATTTCTTAGTTTCTAGAAAGGATATTATAGAAAGAAAATCAAGGATTACCTTATAGTCACAAATGTAGTATAGGTTCAAGTTTCAATAGATACATCTTTGGAGGTAATGATCATCTCCCAAGGAAGCACACATCCCCTGAGTCCATATTTAAAAAAAATCATAGTAATTCCCCTATGAGTTTAGACAATGACACTTGGTAAGGACTAATTATAGAATAAGTTTATAGAAAAACCCTATAAGTACAAAAGGCTATATAACATGAAGTTGCATAGAGTTTCTCATACCAATAGAAAAAGAGCACAACAATATTGCTTACTATAAAGACATATCTTATAATCCTTATAAAATATAAGGATTTCATTACATAACTTCAAATATTAGAAGAAGGAAATGATAGAGATATATTTGTAACTACTACATCCATAGAACTAGAGAAGACATCACAACCTCCACCAGATCAGGATCCATCTCAAAGTGCACAAAATACTCTAAAACTACAAATAGCCCTGACATTAGCTACAACATAATCAACTATGATACCTATAGGAAACCCTATTATGGAAGCTAAATTGGGTACTTTTATACACTTGGCTCCCTATGATGGGTTTGTGGACCCTGAACAATACTTACTACTATTTCACTAAAATTTTACTTTATTTTATTTAGAAATAAATATGTAAAACTTGAAAGAAGGGTGAGGTTAGTAGAACCTAATGTGTTATGCATGCATGAATTCAGATGATTATGGATACTCCTCTTTATCTAGGGAGGATGACCTACATATAAGAAAATACTAGAAGAGAATGGTTCATTAGTGAGATAGTAGGGTGAATTGCCTAGTGTGAGCTAGATTCAAGAAGCACAAGCTTTATTAGAGGCTGTCAATCGACACTTTTAAAACACTTAAGTTTTGATATGCTGAAAATAGGTGCTTACATGAAATAATAAAAGGTATTGAAATGAAATAAAAGAAGTGATAGAAAATAAGCAAGTGATATTGATTAAAAATAGTAATAAATGATTGAATACTAATGCTAAATCACTCAAACTTGATTCAAAAAATAATTTGAAGTTATGTGATAAAATAGAAAATTAAAAATTCAAATTTAGGTATGGGTAGATTGGTTAAATCAACTTGCTATTGTGAAAATGGATTGACCATCAATGGTTTGCGTATGACCATCAGTGGTTAAGTGACCATCCATGATTGTTGATTGTCGATGGTTAAGGAATTCCATCAATGGTTAGGTAAGACCATTAGTGGTTATTGTGGGATTTTGTTTGGGAAAAGAAGTTTATTGAGGATAGTTATAGAGAGGTTCTAAAAGTGGTGTTTGGATTAAATGTTGGTTACAAGGTATAAAATGATACTCAGAGGTATTTGATTTAGGGATTGGGTGTGTATGTGAGTGATAATGGTTTGTGGGTGGTTTCGGTTAGGAGGTGAAATGTCTAGAGTTGTAAAACTCCAACATAAGAAAGTGAGGTGAAAGAGAAATAAAGGGGAAAGACACAAGTAATGAAATAAATAGAGCTAATTATCGAATCTTGATTAAAAACATAGATAGTTTTTGGATTTTCCTAGGAGTCATAACCTCTTACACCTACCTGATTGATCTTGATGATTATTTCAACCTTCTCTTCACCTCTTAATATAGAGGAAAGGGAGGTTCAAATCAAATATTTTAACAAATGGTTTAGCAAGTAGTCTAATCATGCATTGATCATGTGAACAATAGACTAAAATTAGATAGTTGGTAATTAATGAGTGATTTATAGTCAAACTACAGTTGATTCCTTTGATCATGCAAGATTTCAAGTAACCATTAGTGGTTTAGGTCAACCATCGGTAGTCAAGGGTCGACCATCAATGGGTAGAGAGATATCATCAAAATGGCTAAGATTAGTCATTTTCACTTATGTCTGGTGGTTAAGAAATTAGGAAATGGTCCAAGGAAATAAAAGGGGGTTATGGGGTGCTTTGACGACTATAAATGCATTACACAATTTTTGAGTGTCTACATTTTTCCCCTTTTTGTTGTGCAATTTGTATTAGTAAGCTACAAAACAAAAATGGATAGGTTAGTAGAAGGTTGGATGCCCTTAGTATGGGAGGAGGTGTTCCCCCTTAAACTAGGAATAGATGAGGTGAAATAGAGTTAGGTATGGGTTGGATAAGTAGATATGTAGGACACAAGGTGGGTGACAAGGTTGGTTGGTTAGGTATTTAAAAAAACATAATTGCAAAAAATGTGATTAAGTACAATATCATAAATCACGCATAAACTAAGATACCATAGTTGAGGTAGGTGTTAAAATAAGGTTAGAATAGAAAGATAAGTGATAGGGTAACCAAGCCATAACATTATACATAACTTATATGGGTAAATCTTATAAACTCAAGTATCTTAGGCAAGGTTTAAGTATTCACAGGTATCTGAGGTAGGATGTAATCCTGAGAAGACAAAATGGTTGTAGGTGTTAGGACTATAGAGGGTCATGCTCTAAGGTACCTGTTGACCATTTTTGGCCCACATATAAGACTAGTGCCCAATGACTAACAATCCTAAGGGAGGGAAAGAGGCAAAGTTCCTGACTAGTGGTTTGAACAAAATCTGGATGGTTATGAGCATAATGGTGAGGTATTGAATCTCTCAATTTTTTAGAGGTACACTTAAAGTGTAAATTATCAAATTTTCAAGGATGGGTGTTAAGCTATAAAATTTCCATGGGATATATGGGATGCTTGGGATAAATATATTTTTCTTCACATTTCATCCACACTAAGTTGTAGCTCATTCAATGAGGATTGAGCTAGATAGCCAACTTGTGCATTTGATATCTTCACTTAGGAAGCCTTCCAAGCCAACATATCAAATGGGTTTTATACTAATAACATTAAAACCATCCCCTAAAATTTTGGTGCCATTTTACATTTTGTGCTTCAAGTTGTAAATCTGCAAAGTTGGCCAAAAAGTGAAAGACATCCATGTAAGTGTCAAATTTATGCCCAAGAAAAAATCCACATGAGTTTAAATTTGAAATTATATGGGATGTTAAAAAATGTTCTCATAGATGTCAAAGTATGTTCATGTGAATTTCAAATTTAAGGTCCATAAAACTAGCTAATGGGGTTTAAAAGTCTGTAAAAACTTAGGGAAGAGTGCATGACCGATAAGTGTCAAAACCATAGGAGTTTGAGAAAGTCAAATAGTTGGGTTGCCAACATCTATAGAAAAGAGGTGAGTTAGAGTGAGTAAGTTGACGAACCTAAACTTGAGCCTAACCTGAGTTGGTAGAAGGAAGGAGCTTGATACAAATAAGATTGATGACTAGACAAGGTACTATAGGAAAACCAATGTCCTTAGATTGGTTTTACTCTATAATTAATTCAATTTAAGACCCAAGGCATAAATCAAATATGAAAGGATTATCTCAAGTCATGACTTGATAATATGCCAGTTAGAATAAGCATGATGTGTCCCCAATAGGTATGAGGATTTTATCCTTTTAATGAAATCTGGTAGAAAATCAATAGTCCAAAACTTGGGGATTTGGAAAGTAGTTGGGGCATTCACTTCCAGCTAGATCAAGACTTGCTACTTATGGTTAAATTTTATCTTCTAGTGAACCTTACTCAATTAATGGAATTATTTCAAGGTGGATTAGGGGTATCTCAATCATAATATCCTATCTTGATTGGACCAAAAACATGCTAAAATAGCTAAAAGCTAATAGATAATGGGTTACCAACTTCTCCTCTCTCTTTCTATGCTATAAATAGAGGCCTTAGGGCCAAGAATAGATATCTCTCACTTCTTTTGATAGATCATTATATATATATCTCTCTTTCTCTCAGTTCCCTCCCTTGGTTAGATCAGACTCTACCAAGGAGGAATTTATAACCTCTTGAAGTAAATAAAAGGATATGCTTTAATTTTATTATCCTAGTATAGTGTATACTTATCTCACCTAGCTACTAGTTCATCTGCTTATATATGTTATGTTTTGCATCTCTTGGTTGAAGCTCACATGTGGATACTACAATTGGTTAGTGTCTTATTTTAGGCCTCTCTTTTTATTTCTCTCAACCTAGATCATTTGGTAAGCCTCTAGATGGATATATAGTAGATAGTTGGATTCTAAACTTAGCTTCTACCCATTTCATTAGTGTTCTTTAGGTCAAATAGGGAAGATCAACTTGTACTTTTGGTGCATCACCTATTATATTTCTTAAGAGCCCTTATCCCTTTCTAACCCTTTCCCTATGAAGTTCTAGGATTAGTTTTAGTTTAGGTGAGCATTAAGGAGGAACCAACCTACTCCAGAGGTTTAACCCCATCATGGGATACCCACAACCTAGGGTTGTTCCCATTTTATAGCTCAACTAGGGGAAGCCTTAAAACCACTCCCCCCAAGGGTGCGAGTTGAAGCTATAATAATTTCTAGCATGCTTGATGGTACTAAAAGTTTAAAGCAACAGAAGGACTTTTGGTGTTATTCTTTTGCATATTAGCATTTAGAGGCACTTTTAAAAACATCAATGGTGAATCTAATCTTTAGCTGGTTACAATAATCTAGGTAAGCCTTAAAACATTTTATCTACATCTAATCTCCTTTTATGAGTCTATATGGCTGGATTTAAGGTAGAGTTTCATCCTCTCCTAGTTGGTGAACATTATCATCAACCAAATGGAGCATTCTAATCATTTAATCACCCCTATCATCCTTATAATAAGCATATCTATCCTTCACACTGACCCATTTATCCCTCTAGCCACCCTTACACTACTACATCCTTATTGGCCCTTGAACTAGACATGATAAAATCAAAAGAGGTGATGAGAAAGTGGGATGCAGAGTTTGAGATAATCCCACCCCATCTCATAAAAAGGATGAGGTAATTAGTTCTAATGCTAGAAAAAGAGTGGATGGTTATCAATAATGATGTTTAGTATGGTTCTATCAGTAATGATCTATATGAGATGAAGACCCTGATCTAATGGTGGATAAATAGATTAGTAAAATGGGAGGGAAAAGAGAAACAATCTAAGTAACCTCTACCCCCTACCCCACCCTAGCCTTCCATTCCCTCTCCCCTTCAAGAAGAGATTATTATGAAGAAGGAAAATGAAGAGGAGGGAGAGAATTAGGAGTCATAGTGGCAGTTGTACCAGGACTTCATGGAAGAAATGGACTTGGTTGTGGGTCACACAATCTCTTTATTAAATGAGGGAGAAGCAATCTTGACCAACCAATCTAAGACATCAAAAGAAGACTTGTAGCCCTCAAATCATGGTCAATGGATTAATATATCTCCCCCTAAAGGAACACCATTGGAGTTATATCTCCATGAATATAGATCTTTAGAGTTAGTTTTTTTCTCAAAAGATGACATGTTTGAGTTTTTAAAACATGGTTATCAACTTCACCCTTCAATCCTGGACATCTCTCTACTATTGGAAGATAGAGGAAAACACTAGCGATGTCAAGTGGTCACAACATCAGAAACCAATCCTACAAACATGCTGAAGGGGATAGATCAAACTAATCCATATAATCATGAATGATAGTGCATAAATAAAGGAAGACTAGACATATTCATGTGAGGCACACAGATCTAGTAGCATGATGGTTGGATTTTAGACCCATAATTCCAACCTATACACTTGAAGGTAGTGATAGAGGAGCCAATAAATTTCCTAAGAAGACCTAAGCATCTAATTGATCTTAATTATAGAAAGGAGCTATTCAAAAATAACAAGTATATCTTAAATCTCCAACTTATACACAATAGTTTCCCATTTGATCTAGGGAGGTGTATTTATAAATTATTATATATATTAGGATTATATTTCAAAGTTATCCTCTACGTGTTTCTACACATTTTGTTTCATATGTTAGTCATTTCTCTTTTTAGGTGTCTGGATGTACCTATCTTATTCTATTTTATTCCATTTTATTCTGTTAATAGGTTAAGTAGGATCAACTCCATGCCCAATGGATCATACTAGTTTTGGGTTCTCAAGCATAGTAAGTATGCTTCCCTATGATTCACCAAGAATGTTGAACATTTTGGACCACATATTAAAGTAGTGCCAAATGAATAACAATCCTCATGCAGGGAAAAAGGCAGAGTTCTTGACTAGTGGTTTGAATAAAATCTAGATGGTTATGTGTGGAATGGTGAGGTCTTAAATCTCACCAATTTTTTGAGGTATGCCTAAATTGTAAATTGTTAAATTTATAAAGATGAGTCTTGAGCTGAAAAATATCCTTCAGATATTTGAAACATTTGAGATAAATATGGTTTTATTCACATTTCATTTATGCTAAGTTGTAGCTCATTCAATGAGGATCGAGCAAGACAACTAACTTATACATTTGATATCTTCACTCAATTAGCCTTCCAAGATAGTGAATCAAATGGGTTTGTTATTTGTAGCATAAAACCATCCCCTAAAATTTTGGTGCTATTGAGAGTTCTACGCTTCAAGTTATAAATCTACAAAGTTGGCTAAAAAATGAAAGATGTCTGTGCAAGTGTCAACTTTATGCCCATGAAAAAATCCACATGAGTTTAAATTTGATGGTTTTCTAGACATCAAAAACATTCTCATGGACATCAAATGATGTTTATGTGAAAATCAAATTTAAGATACATAAAACTAGCTGATGGGGTTCTGAAGTCCTTAGTGGAAACCTAGGGAAAAGTGCATGGCTGATAAGCGTCAAAACGATAGGATTTTAAGCAAGTCAAATAGTTAGGTTACCAACGACTATAAAAAGGAAGTGAGTTGGAGTGAGCAAGCTGAAGAAACCAAACATGAGCCTAACTTAAGTTGGTGGAAGGAACTTGATACAAATAGGATCAACTACTAGATAAGGTACTATAGGAAAACCAATGTCTTTAGATTGGTTTTCCTCTATAATTAATTCAGTTCAAGACCCAAGGCATAAATTAAATATGAAAGGATAATCTTGAGTCATGCCTTGATAAGCCATCATTTAGAATAGGGATGACATATCCTTGATAGGTATGAGGATTTTATCCTTCAATGAAATTTGGTAGAAAATTAGTAGTCTAAAACTTAAGGATTTAGAAAGACCAAATTAAGACTTGACACCTATGGTTAAATTTTGTCTTCCAGCACACCTTTCTTAATCAATGGAATGATTTCAAGGTAGATCAAAATTATCTCACTCATAATAGCCTATCTTGATTAGACTAAAAACATGATAAAATAACTAAAAGTTGACAGATAATTGGTTACCAACTTCTCCTTTCTCTCTCTCTTTCTTTGCTATAAATAGATGCCTTAGGGCCAAGAACATATCTCTCTCACTTCTTTTGATAGATCATTAGATCTCTCTCTCTTTCTCTCAATTCCCTCCCTTGATTAGACTAGAATCTACCAAGGAGGAATTTGTAACCTCTTAAAGTAAATAAAAGGTTGCACTTTGATTTCATTATCCTGGTATAGTGTATACTTATCTCACCTAGCTACTAGTTCATCCACTCATATATGTTTTATTCTGTCTCTTGGTAGAATCCATCATATGGATACTATGACTAGTTAGTGTCTTATTTTAGGCCTCTCCTTTTTTTCCTTTAGCCAAAATCATTTGGTAAGCCTTTACACAGATGTATAACAAATAGTTGGATTTTGAACTTAGCCTCTACTTGTTTCATTAGTGTTCTTCCGGTTAAGTAGGGAGAATCAATCTGTACTTTTGGTGCATCACCTTTTATCTTTATTAGGATAAATTATCCCTTTCTAACCCTTTTATCATAAAGTGTAGGCTTAGTTTTAGTTTAGGTTAGCATTAAGGAGGAATTGGCTTACTCTAGAGGTTCAACCCCATCATGGGATACCCACAACCTAGGGTTTTTCTCATTTTATAGATTAACTAGGGGAAGCCTTAAAAACACTCCCCCTAAGGATGTGAGTTGAATCTATAACAATACCTAAATGGTTGGTACACAAAGGTAGTGCAAGTTCATCAGATATGGCAAAATAATCGATACGGTCAAAGTGACCAAGGTAATGTTATCACAAAAAGTGTAAATGGTGTGCCAAAATAACTAAGGCAGTGTTATTGGGTCAGTTGGTTGGTGTATATCGAGTTTATCTCCAATGGGTTCATGTTTGTGATAAGGTGATTTGGGAAAGTGTTGGTTGGGATGGTAAAACCCTAGAGGGTCGACCATCAGTGATCAGGATTAAGTGTTTTCAGTCACCTAATAACTATTGATGATAAAAAAGAAACCCTAAAAAGGTGACCATAAAAGGTCAAAAGTGGGTTTTATTTCCTTATTATCGAATTAACCTATGATGCTTCCCATCTTCATCTTGTGTGAAAATGATGATGATTTGTCTTGTGCCAACTGAGTGAGTTGGGTAGTGTTTGATTGAGAGTTGACTGAGGAGGTGGAGGTTGACTAAGGTGGGATAGAGTATATTTGAGAGCCAACTAAGATGAAATAAGGTAGGGGAAGAGTGTGGGGCCAAGTGGTGGTGGTGATACCAAGGGTTCTACCATGATGGAGGATACACAATGAGGTAGGGGGTACCTTGAATTTGTTGTTTTTGTTGTGATTTTTAATTATTTTTTATGTGGGTGGGTTAGGTGTTTGAAATTAGGGGATTTTAGTTTTTTGTATGAAATTTATAGAGGGGGTTAAATAGGTTGAGGTAGTTAAGGTAGGGGAGTGTTATAGAGGTGAAGGTAGAATTTAAGTGTTTTATTGATTATTATTAGGTTTGGGTGGGTTAGACCTAGGTTTAGGTCATCGAAGGTCACCACATAGGGACCATCAATAGTCAATATCGACTATCACTAGTTACTATATGAATGTTAAGTAGTTGATGTGTGGATCATCAATAGTATACCATCAAACCATTGGTAGTTTAGGGTTGATTGATGATGATTCCTTAAGGAACCATCATCAGTCGATACTTGACTGTTGATGGTTTAGCATAAGGTTGGTATAAGGTTTAAAGGTTAGTTTAGGTATGTTTGAAGGTAGGAGTTGTGAATGGAATAGGATAGAGAAGGTAGGGGTTATGAATGGGTGAAGAGTAGGAGCTATGTAAAGGAGGTAAGGTAGGATAGGTCTTAAGATAAGATGTGGTGTAGGTAAGATTAGGTGAAGTTAAAGTAAGGGTGAGGGTTAATAGGTGGAATGTATAGGCAATATTTGATGGGTAAGTTAAACTAAGGTATACATCTAACTTTGCAAGTAAGGTAGTAGCTATAAATTTTAGACAAATTCCTCAACCTTTGGATGAGGTATGTCAGGTTATGATGGGCCAAAAGTGGGAGCACATGATAGTAATGGGCCTAAGAGGTATTTGGTATTATTAACACACACCTAAATATGTGGTTAGGTTGTTATCCCTAATTGAGAGATGGGACCTGGCTACTAATACATTATTTCTTCCTATTGGAGAGATTACCATCTTACTAGAAGATATTCATTGGATTTTATGACTACCTATACAATATGAGTTGATAGAGCATATTGACAGTGAGGAGTGAGATGTACATATGGATAAGTTGTTCAGTGTGGACTTTGTTCATGCTAGGTGGCATGTACGAGGTTTCCATTATGCACCTATGTATCATATAGATAGGGGAGGGAGATAGATTGTCATGATGATGATATCCATTCCTTGATATGCACTCCTAGATTTTAGTAGTGGCAGATTTCCCTTTTTTATTACTGGGTATTATTATTGACATGATAATTGATCAAATAGTGTTTGTTTGGGCCCTAATGTTACTAGTTTAGATATATTGAGAGCTCTCTGGATATAGAGTTTATAGGAGGTATGGCATTAGTTTCAAGTTTGTTTTGTACTTTTGGGCATATGAGCACATCAAGGTGATATGACTAGGTGGATTACCATGGCAGACATGGGACCAAGTCGACTTAAAAGTTGGTTTCATGAGGTGGATATCTAAATACGCATTGACAACACCAAGGGGAAAAAATTGAGACTTGGAGTGGTACATAGATAGGTTAGAGGCACTAGTGGATGGAGAGGTCATCCAGAGGCCATATACCAAATTCGCAACATGGGCAAGCTATGACAGGTAGACCTTGTCAATGCAGAGTTATAGGTGGATTTATTGGAGGTGAGACCATGAGGTGAAACTCATCCCATTAGATATGTTCAAGAGATAATTTGGGTTTATTTATGGTGTTCTTGGTGATTTTATGAGGTATAGGAGAGAGGATGCTAAGGCATGACTACCTCTGCTATAGCTTGAGGATATAGAGATTGACCATAAGAAGCTACCAATGGTTGTATTTATTGATGATGTGGGGGTTACACTAAATTACCTTATATGGTTTTGGTGCATTATGCAATGATAGTGTTTGGGGGAGATGGTGTACAATAGGCTCTTGATGTAGACATGGTGGAAGGGGTGGGGACCAGATAGATGTGGATGCCCCTGATAGGTAGGCACTTATTATAGAGAGAGATCAAGGGTAGATATAGCCACAACATAAGTAGATTTAGCATTAGTGACCTTAGAGAGAGATACAACATAAGGCTAAGTGGCCATTCTTACATAGGAGAGGGATCAGGCTAGAGTGCAGCTAGCCTTGGTCACATAAGAGAGAGATGCTCTAATACAGGCAAGAGGGTGGGCACTGGCACCTATAGGACCATTGAGGACCATTATTATGGAGAGGTATGTGGCCATGATCAAGGAGCTTAGATATTATGAGGCATTAGTCTTTATATAGCTTTTAGATGAGCCTCAATATGGTGAGTACATAATATTGGTTGTTGGGTGAGTTAGCAGTGTGACATTGGGTCAGTGGGCATCATCTATAGGTACACAAATAGGGATAGGAGATATAAAAGATAAAAGAATCAATGGTGATCCTCAACCTTAGACTCCTATGAGATGCCTTTTTAATGTATTTAATGATTTTGATACCAGCCCAGAAGCCAATGTAGTGAGATGTACACATTGTTGTGAGAGACATGAATATTATTATGATGTATGATTTTTTATGACTATGAGCTTATTGATGTGAATATGGGTTATGGATGTTTTTTATGGTTATGGTTAGTTATTTGATGTTCTTTATGTGATGATGTTGTTTATGATATGATCATGATGTTATGATTATAATTTATGTTATTAGTAGATACATGCTTGATTAGATGTTAGAAATATGGGTATTTTAAATTAATGAATCTATGCTTCCTTATCTAGATAGACACGTGATGGGTAACATATGTGGATGACTCATTTATTTATTAAAATATTATAGATGTGAAAAATGGTTTTGATTTGTTGATGTGATTGGTTAGAATGGTGAAATGATTTGTGATGTATGAGATGGTTAATTCATTAAAATGTTTTTATGATTTAAAACACTTGAACAAATAAGGTAAAAAGGCAATAAAAAAATAAAACACATATTTGTTATTTAAATGTTTTTAATGAATTGCATTTGATTAGATGAAGTTGAATTAATCTTAAAGCACATAGAGTAAGTTTTGGATAACCAAACTAGATGTGAGAAAAGAAAATAAAGATAAAACAATCAAAAGGAAATAATCTTAATGAATGCATCAGTAAATAGTTTTGATAAAATAAGGAGGAATGATGATTATTATTTGGCAAGGACCAAAACAAACTAAAGTTAGATCAGCTTATGAACATAATCCCTTCACATGATTTGCATCAATGTTTGATAATTGGTTAAAAAGTTTTATGATCACATAGTTTCAAGTAAGTTCAAAATCCCTTATTGTATATAAGGTATTAAGGGGAGATGGATGATAAAGGAACCTTTATATGAGGTTAGCTTGCCTCTTATGTAGGCTTCCAAAGAGTCAGTATAAATAAATCTATGTCATAAATGGTGTAGACTGATTAATGCAGAAAGTCTAATTATGAAAGCTGATTGTGGCTTTCAAATAATGGGTTTTTTGATATTTTGATATTGTGTTAAGAGGTTGGGGAAGTTGATCGATGTGAGAAGCTTCCAAGAAATTTATTTATTTTAATAAATGATTTTACCTAGCCATCTTTCAAGGGAGTGGTCTAAGATTTTTAAGACTTGTTTTAAGCTTTATGATAGATGTCCTTTAAGGGATCAATCTACCTTTCATTGAGAAATTTTGATTGATTTTGGTAGTTATCCTTCAAGGGAGTAGTCTGCTAATGCTAGAGATGACCCATAAGATAGATGACTATTAATGTTTTTGCTTTTGATGACATAGACTTACTTATATAGGCTAAAAGTACCTTTATGAAGGCAAAAATAAAACACAAGAAGGTTAAAATAGTGGGTGAGAGGATTCTTTGAGAGACAACAACCATAGGATTACATCCTATTAGGGACAAAAAGTATCCATAATAATCATGCCATGGGTAGAGCCATAGTACCCATATTTAGGATTAAGGATATAATTGTGATGGATAATCACATGATTCTATGCTATAATTAGTTATCCTAAAAGTGAGGGGAGTAAAGGGGAAAATATCATAAACCAAGGGATGAGCTTAAGTTAGATAGAAGGTGAGTTTTATCTTATTTAAAAAAAGAAATGATGTAGATGCGAAGCATTGAGAAGCTCAATTTTTGGTTTCCCCTTAAGAGAGGATAACTAGTAAGCTCCTGATCCATACTTGTGCATAATGATATAAGGTCCAAGATAATTAAAATCAAACTTGCCTTTCTTGCTTTTCTCCATATTGGTTACATGTTTATTGTCCTTTAAGATGAGGTCTCTAATGTTGAATTTTCATTCTCTTAGGTGTTTCTTATAAGCGTGCTTGATTCATTCTTGATAGACATGAAGATGGTTAAGCATAACCAAATGATAATCATCAAGTATCTTGAGTTGGGATAAAAATTCATGATGATAATCATCTTTAAAAATGATATCCTATACGGATATGCAAAGAGAGGGAGTTTGGACTTCAAGAGGAAAGATAACCTCTACTCTAAAGACAAGAGAGAAAGGGGTAGCACCCGTAGGGGTTTGAATGATAGTATGATATGCCCATAAGGTGAAAGGGATGTGTAAATGTCAATCCTTACTATATGCATTAACCATTTTAGTTAGTATTTTGTTAAGGGTTTTCTTAGAAGCTTTAGCCTATCAATTAGCTTGTAGAAGATAAGGCAAGGATAAACTTAATGCCAAATTCATCACAAAGACCTTAGACTTTTTTATTTTTAAAATATTTACCATTATCAATGATTATCTTATGAGGAACATCAAAATGATGGATAATGTGATGGCTAATAAAATCAACAATCTTTTCATCTTTGGTTGAGATGAGAGGAACAACTTCCACCTATTTGGTGAAACATTCTATCACAATGATGATAGAATTATGTCATTTCTAAGAATGGGGGCTAATTTCACTAATAAGATCTAGTCCCCATTACAAGAAGGGCTAAAAATCCTTAGATACTTGAAGACTATGTCTAGGTATGTGATGTAAATTGGCATGTTGTTGACATTTAACACACTTCTTCATGTGATCATACAAATCTTGGTTAAAGGTAGGCCAATAGTATCCAAGGTGAAGGATACGTTTAGTTATGGCTAGGCCACTAAAGTGTCCCCCATAAATCCTATCATGCATTTCTATGATAGCATCAAAAATTTCATGACTACATAAACAACAAAAAAGGAGACCATCAAAGCCATGTTTGTAAATAATTCCCCTTAGTATGGCATAATGAAAGGTACTCTAAATAAATTCTCTTTGACTATTTATATAAGGATTGGAGGGAATGATGCTTAGGTTGAGATAATCAAAGATATACTTATACCAAAGGTTAGGTTAGGTCTCCTCAACACTAAAGATGGGAGGAGGGATTGATTTGGTATAAGAATGCTCAATAAGATGATGGATAGTGACAAATAGCTTAGAGTCAGAAGGTGTAAATGAGATCTAGGAAGCAAGGGAAGCCATTATATCAACAAACTTGTTTATAGACCATGGAATGGTTTGGATAAGGTAATGTTTAAATGATGCCAAGATTACATTGACTAGTTATTTGTACCATTGAAAAACCTCATTATTACATTGTTAAGAGACATTTATTTGATTGAACATGAGTTGGGAGTCACCAAAAATACTGATCATTTTTAATCCTAAGGATAAATCAATTTGAAGACCTGTCATTGGGGCTTTGTATTCAACCATATTATTGGTATAATAAAAGTCAAGTTTGAAGGATAAAGGAAGAGGTTCAATGTCAAGGGGGATGCGAATGATACCAACACCCCCACTATGTTGGCACTTTGATCCATCAAAGAACATGGTCATTTGATAGGTGAAATTCTCTTGAGAAAGAGTTGTGATGGACTCATTGGGAAACTCAAGAAGATAAGGTTGGTTGTTTGTTAAAATTATTTAGCCAATTGTTTAGTGATGACTTGCCCTTTTATTAACTTCTACTAGAGGAATTCAAGGTATAAATCAACTAAGAGCATGAGCCACTTAGCCATATGCTAGTTTTGGTATGGCTTAGAGTAAATATACTTGAGTGGGTTAGTATTGGTTATGACATAGTTCTTATGGTTGAGAAGGTAGTGGTAGAGTCTGGAAGCCATTAATACTAAGGTGAGGTAATGTTTTTATGTATGGGTGTACCAAGTCTTGTGCTCTATAATAATTTGACTTATATAGTAGATGACTTGCTCTTTATGCTGCTCATCTTGATGTGTAAGCATTACCCCTAAAGAGTGACCAGTGGTGGAAATATAAAGGTAGAAAGGTTGATCTTCTTTAGGAGGAATGAGGATAAGTGGAGAAAGAAGTTAATATTTAAATGAATCAAAGGCCTTTTGATAGTCCTCATTCCACCTAAAAGATACATATTTTTTTAGAAGGTGGTTGTAAGGTTGGCATCTATCAAATAGCTGAGAGATGAAATGATGAATGGATTGGAGCTTCCCCTACAAACTATGGATTTGATTGAGGTGGGTTAGAGGAGGCATGTCAAGAATTGCTTTGATTTTAGTGGGATCAAATTTAATTCCTTGAAGAGAGATGATAAATCCAAGGAAATTTTCTAACAAGACCCCAAAAATGCATTTCTTGGGGTTAATACAAACATGGTAATAGATGAGGTATTCAAAAATAACCTTGAGAATTTCTAAATGATCTTTATGGCATTTAGATTTCCTAAGAAGGTCATGTACGTAATCCCCCATGGTTTTATGAAAAAGGTCATGGAAGATATATGTCATGACATGTTGGTAGGTTGTACTAGCATTTTCTAGACCAAAAGGCATGAACCTATAGTAGAAGGTTCCCCATGGGGTGATAAAATTAATTTTATGTTGGTCTTAAGGGGAAATCAAGATCCGATTAAAGCCCAATAAACCATCCATAAGAGATAACATCTCATGGCTGGTTGTAAGATCAACAAGCTAGTCAATGCTTGGCAAAGAAAAGTCATCCTTTGGGAAAGAAAGGTTAAGATCACAAAAATCCATGTAAATGAAAAGTCCCCCTATTACTTTGGTGATAGGGATGACATTAAATACTCATTGGGAATAGTCAATGGGTTGGATGAAATTTATGGATAGGAGGCATTGAATCTCTTTTTTGATAAGAAGGGCTATGTGAGGGTGCATCTGATGAAGATTCTTCTTGACATGATTAACATTACAGGTAGTAATAATATTATGGGTGGTGATGGAAGGGTTTATTCCTAGCATGTCACTATAAGACCAAACAAATGCTATGCTATGGTCTCATAGGAAGGAAGGAAAATCCTAAAGCTTTGAGGAATCTAGTGATTAGCTAATTTTGATAGTGTATAGGTTATCTTGAGTACCTAAGTTGACATCCATGGTGGATTCATTCAACATGATTTAAGTCTCAAGAGGAAGGGATTTTTGGATAGAGGAATCTTTTGCACTAATATAGGTAATAAGAGAATTGTCATACTAACACTGAATGGTATTAATGGTAGGAAAGTCATCTTCTACCATCTCAAGATGAGTCAGAGGAATGGTTATAGTCACCCCAAACTTTTGATAAGTCAAGTATACAAGGCTAATCATGTTGATGAAAAAAAATTTAGGGTGAAGGATTTTGATGGCGAATGAGTTGGTGATGATGAAATGTCCTCATCAATGATGATAATGGGAGGTGAATTGATTAGCTCTTTAGGTGTAATGAATCTAAGACCAAATTTCTCATGAGGATTTTTGGTCTTACATAGGAACAACTCATGTGGTCCATGTTCATAACATCCTAGATTGAATCCCTTCCAAGCACACCTAGGGAGGTATGTCTTGGTGAACTCCGATTTATATAAATAAGAGAAATCAGAGGTGAATGGTTGAGGAGAAGAGGAGGTAGAGGAGGCAACAAGCAGTTGATCAATCCCCCCATAGAAAAGATTAGTTTGGAGATTATGAGGCCTAAAAAGAGTAATGGTTCCAATATTGGGATCATAACCAAGATTTTGGTCAAGGTTCCCATACTCTTAGGGAGTAGGGAAGGAGTCCAAGGTCAAGAGGTGATACTCCCCAAGTGAGAGACAATGGAATGTTGATTCTAAGGGGTCCTTTGTGGGATTTAGGTAGAAGGGATGGATGAACTAGTCAAGCCTTGTTTGATGGAAGAGGTGGATTCATAATTGGTTGGTAAAGGCTTGGCAGATGGAAGGAGGAGAACATCATTCAACTAGTACATCATATTTTATGATATAAAAGGACTTGGGTCAGCCTATATGGTAATTACTTGACTCTCATGCTCAAATTTGATACACTGATGTAGGTAAGATGTCACATAATTCATGGAATGTATCCAAGTATAATATTATATTAGAACTTTCCTTATACTACATATAAGATATTAAGAAGCATGTGAAGTCCTAAAAAAATGTGAAGGACAACAATTCTTAGAGTTGTTGCCATAATGTTATTGAAGGAATGGAGTACTACTATGGTTTCCAATATAATGTTCTCTGATAATTTTAGCTGGTCATGCACATGGGAAGAGATAATGTTAATGCTCACTCCTCCATCAATCATGACCCTTTTGATGTAGGTTTGGTTGATGTATGAAGTAATGAAGAGGGGAGGATATAGATCTTGGGGATGAATGGAAGGTATTTATGAATCCTTAAATGTAACAAGGGTGGAAAGCTAGAGGGCTCTGATAAAGGCTGCTATAGGTTGTGGATCTTCTAGTTGAATCTTTATAGACTAAAAAGCCTCTATCATCACCTGATGATGATGGGGAAAGGTATTGATTATTTCATATAAAATCATCTTCACTAGTTTTTGGTGAAGTTGATTTAAAACTACTCTTTGGATTGATTTGGAAGGGTTAGATTGGGAGGCACCCAAGATGGACACTTTAGGCTTAGGTAAAGGTAAAGGTGTTTGGGTTTGGTTGGGTGATTAGGTGGTAGAGGAAGGGTATGTCCATAAAATGGACACCTTAGCCTTCCCTTTATCCTTTTTTTGGGTTTGTGATCATGTGACCACATGGATGGTATGGATTTGGGAAAGAGTTGGGCTAGAGGACTACTTTGGTTCCTCCTCACTTTTAGATGAGAGTGTGGGAATAGGTAAGTTTAGGGAGGTGGCTTATGGTTTTTATATTGATGGTGGGATTAGGGTAGGTTCATTTGACAATAAGTCATCATTAGCACATAGCTAATGGATTATGACTTAGAGATGTTTAGAGTTCTCTGTATCATATCCTGACATTATATGGTATGAACAAAGTAGATTATCATTAAACTAGGATGGCTTAGGACTATGGGGGTCAAATGGTTTTATAAGAGGAAAATTTAAGGAAGAAGATTGTAATAATATTTGTAATATGGTTGAGTAAGACTCAAGTAAAGGTGATAAGGGTGTTGGGGTTTTGGCTTTCAGGGTGGAAAGCTTTTTAGGAGTAGGCTTTACAATGGGGGTTTTAGGTGGTGAAATATTCTTGGTGGGTGGTGTTTTAGAATTTAATGAATTGGAGGTAGATTTTTTGGAAGTTAATAGCTTGGAGATAGATGGTTTGGAGACAAAAGGTTAATGGTGGGTGGTTTAGAAATAAAAGGGTTAGAACTAAAAGGCTTAGTAGTGGAGGTTCTGGAAGTAGAAGGCATAGAAAGAATAAGTAGAGGTGTAGCTAAAAGAGGAGGTTGGGTTTGGGTTATCTTTAGGAGATGTGTCTTATTAATGTAAGGATGAGATCCTAGGATGGAATAAGGATGTGGTCTTAAAATGGAAGGTAATGTAGAAATAGATGGCAAGGTTTTGATTTTTGGGTTTCTAGGTGGCTCCATTTTCTTGGTTGGCTTAACATGGGGTTTCTTTGGTGGGCTAGGGGGTGTTAAATCCAAATTTAATGGAGGGTGAGTAAGGCCCTGAGTAGGGATCATGAATAATTTTTTGATGAAATTTTTTGGGATGGTAGAAGGTGCTTGGGTTACTCTAGGTGGAGTTGGTTTGGTTGGTTCAACTAAGGTTTGAGGGGTAGAGGTTTCTACTAGTTTGGTTGGGATGATGGTGGGTTGACTAGTGGAAGTGGAAGGTTGGGTTGATAATGGTATGGTTGAGGGATCTTGATTGGTTGGATAGGGGAGCCCAAGATGGTGCCAAAATATGGCATGATCCATGTTGGGTTGGGATAGGTACTCCAAGTTTTGAACCAGTCTAGAAAAAGGCTTATAGATGGGTTTGGTTCCTTTGGTATTGGTCTCAAAAGACAAAAGCATGGGTTGAGGGAGGGGAGAGGTTACCTTGTCCTTTTTCTCAATCAAAGACTTCAAGGTTTTGGAAGGTGATTATTCCATGGGAGGATTAAAGTTACTTCTTCCTTAGGAAGCTTTTAAAGGAAGAGTGGATTGCTCTTTGATGGGAGATAAAAGTGTGGTGGTAATGGTTACCTCCTTGGGTATGCCTTCCAAAAGAGAGGTTGGTAGCTCCACTACCTCAATAAGTAGAGAAAGGCAAATAGTTATTTATTTTATTTTAGTTCCTAAAGGAATAGAAGGTGAATCTACTTTCTCAATAAGTGGATGGGAAGAAGAAGTGGGTTGGGAAATGGTTTCCTTAATAATGAGTTCACTAAGAACCACATTAATAATATAGACCTCATGGTTGTGAGAGGATTATGCCTTATTATTTTTATTGTTTACAGAAGGGGCATGGTTTGGAAAAGGTTGTCTAAATATGTCAAGTGATTGATTTGGGAGTGTATTGGGATTATCTAACACAAGCTCCCCCTTATCGATCAACCCTTGGACAATGATTTTCAAGATATTGCATCTACTCACATCATGTCTAATGACATGATGGTAACCACACAATTCATTATCCCTATACCAACTAAGTACAAGATGAGAGGAATTGAATTGTTGTGAGGGTTTAATTATAGGAAGTTGTATGATCTTCGATTTTAACAACTATTCCAATACTAAAGCATATAACTCCCCTAGTGAAGTATATTTATTTTGGTTGTTAGGGTTTTATTTTTGAGTATTCTAGTTGGAATAATTAGAAGAGTTGTATTGGTTAACAATCAGAGGAGGGGAAATTTTAAGGATAACTGAATTCATGGTTCTCTTAGTTTTGACATTAGTATTGGAGTGGTTGGTGGTTTTGGAGGAGGAATTTCATTTGACTTGAAACTAGAATTTTTGTTTCTCAATTTTAGCTTCCCCTCATCAATGGCTCTAATCTATGATTTCCATGCCATGGTGAAAGCCTCATAAAAGGTCTTGTAAGTTTGAACCTACAGAGTGGAGGAAATATGTTTGGCACAAACTCGAAAGAAAATCTCAATCATATTAGGTTGGGGCAAAGAGAAAGAGAGTTGGTTTATCAAACCTCTCCAATGGGCCATGAAATCAACAATTGACTCATCTTGAAATTGTTGAATAGAGTAGAGGTCAATGATGGAAACTTTCTTAGATATATTTATGAAAAAATGATCTAAGAAGGTTTGAGATAATTGAGTAAAAGAAAAGAGGGAGTGCCTGGTAATAACACTGTACCAATTTAATGTCAGATTAGATAGGGATTTGGGAAAGGTTGAAGGAGAGCATCATAATAAGCAATCAAATAACAAGAGTGCCTAAATGCTCTAAGATGTTGTTGAGGATCTTCCTTGCTTTGAAATTTTGAAAATTTTGGAAGTTCCCATTGAGGAGGATAAGGTCAAATTGAGATGGATGGATGAATTAGTTCATTGAAAATTTGATCATATGATAAGAAGTTATGAGCATAAAAAATTGATGACTCCAAATTGGTCATCTTATCCATTAACATCTTAACTAGATAGATTTGTAATTATGTACCCCCATAGTTATAGGGTAAATTCTGTTGGGTTTGGGTAGGTGCAACATAAGGATAGCTAGTGGAAGGTTGGGAGGTTGCCACATATTGGTAAGTGAACATAGGTGATTGGGAGGATGTCATGTATGGGTAAGTGGATATAAGAGGTTGGGTAGAAGATGGAGCTATATTCCCTTATGTGTTAGGAATATAGATTGGGTTGGGTGTAATAGGCATTTATTGGGGAATTGACATGGGTTGGGTTGATAGGTTGAGGATGGGTGGTGACCTTGGTACCAATGGGTGGAAGGGTAGAAATTATGGAAACCACCAAGATTTGTAATGGAGTGGAGGTTAGTGGGTTGAAGATGAAAAGAGGAGGGGTGGTAATACTATTAGAGGGTACTCTAATGGTAAGTGGAGTATAGGTACCCAAAGGTTGGGCTACTCTTATACTAGAAGAGTTATTGGTTGGGGAGGAAAGTATTTGGGTGTTGGATGGTTAGATGGGTTGGTAGAAGAAGATTCTTGGGTGACCAAGGGTTGGGTGGAAATTGTGGCAATAGAGGTGCTACCCATAAGATGGGATGGCATTCCATATGGTGGATCAATAGATGGAACTGAATCAGGGGTACAATGAGATATGGTGTTAAGGTAGTGTTGGAGGGATATGAGGTTGTTATCCAAAAAGGTGGCAAAGTATACATCACCTTGGACAACTATCTGAGGGATATTAGGACTTTTAGAAAGATGGGGAGAACCCTCTATATCTGAGATATACTCCACAAATGAAGAAGAAGAGGAAAATGAGTGATTGGGAAGTGGACCCTGATTTGCTTGGTTTCTTAGTTGTTGTCTAGTGAGAACCATTCAAGGAAGGGGAAAAGGAAGATAAAAGTGATCTCACAACTCAAAAGAGAAGCAATCAAAATAAAAATATCTCTAGGAAAATAATGCATACACTAAATTGCATTAAAATCCTAAGGTACCTTTTATCTCTTTTTAGGATTATGCCTCAATTTTAAAGAAGTTATGAAGACCAACTTGGGCTTGTAGAGTGGGTACTAGAAGAAGATATCTAAGGATGGTTTTATGTAGTTAAAGGATCTCAATATCTATACTAGAACTTGGTATGTGGATTGATATTGGGGCCTACCCCCTCACTTGACACATCACAATGATAAGGGTGTGAAGTGATTATCCAAAATATATCGAGTTAGAGATTATACTTAGCCAATGTACTAAGTTGTATCTACCCTTGGTGATAAAATCCAAGTAGGATAGTCAAGGAAAGATGATCGCTAGGTGATGAAATCCCAGTTGGGATTTATGTCAATGTTTTGATGTTTGATTTAATGTGTGGTTTGGTATTATGTATGTGATACAAAGTGAGACTACAATTAATCTACTTGATTAAATTAAGCCATGTGAGCTAATCAATACAAGCAAACAATAGATGCAAAGTTAATTTTAATCCAAAGGAAAGTTTTAGTGTCTTTTCAAATGAACACAAAATAACTAAGATTTACTTGGATGAGAGATGATGATGCAAACACTAATCCTAGGATGAATATTTTTGATTTTCAAAAGTGAAAATAAAACAAGATAGTTTTTACTTTTTTATAAGAAAGAAAAAAAGAAACTAGAAATTGTATGTTGGAAGGGAAGAAAGGAAATAAAGAATGTTTAATTTTTAGAAAAGAATGTAATGAATGAATCTTATTTAATTTAACTAAATGTCCTATAACTATGAACCCAAGAGAAAGCTCAGGGATCCCATTGGGCATTCCAGAATGTTTCACTAAAATTTTGCTTTATTTTCTTTAGAAAGAAAGATGTAAAACTTGAAATAAGGGTGAGGTTATTAAAACTTGATGTGTTGTGCATGCATGAATCCAAATGATTGTGGATACTCCTCTTTGTCTAGGGAGGATGACCTGTAGATAAGAAACTACTAGAAGATAATGGTTGATTAGTGAGATAGTAGGGTGGATTGCCTAGTGTGATCTAGATCTAAGAAGCACAGGCTTCCTTAGACGTTATCAATCCATAATTTTAAAACACTTAGGTTATGAAATGATAAAAATAGGTGCTTTCATGAAATAACAAAAGGTACTAACATTAAATACAATAAAATTTAGAAAAGAAGCAAGTAATATTGATTAAAAATAATAATAAATTAATGAATACTAATGCTAAATCACTCAAACTTGATTCATAAAATAAGTTGAAGTTTTATGATAAAATAGAAACTCCAAAAGTGGAATTTGGGTATAGGAAAATGGGTCAAATCAGCTTGCTATTATGAAAATGGATACACAATGACCATTAGTTGTCTAGGTATGACTATAGATGGTTAGGTGACCATCAATGGTTGTTAACTGTCAGTGGTTAAGGAAGTATATCAATTGTTAAGTAAGACCATCAGTGGTTACTGTGGGATTTGGTTTGGGAAAATAAGTCTATTAAGGAGAGTTATAGAGAGGTTCTAGAAGTGGTGTTTAGATTGAATGTTGGTTGCAAGGTAGAAAATGATATCCAGAAGTATTTGGTTTAGGGATTGGGTGTTTAGGTGAGTGAGAATGGTTTATGGCTAGTTTTGGGTAGGAGGTGAATTGTCTAGATTTTAAAACTCCATCACAGTGAAGTGAGGTGAAAGATAAATAAAGGGGAAAGACACAAACAATGAAATAAATAGAGCTAATTACTGAATCTTGATTAAAAACATAGATACTTAGCTTTTAGATTCACTTGGGAGTTAGAACCTCTTGCACTTACCTAATTGATCCTGATGATGGTTTTAACCTTCTCTTCATCTCTTAATATAAAGGAAAGGGAGGTTCAAATCAAAGAGTTTAACAAATGGTTTAGAAAATAGTCTAATCATTCATTGATCATATAAATAATAGACTAAAACTAGATAGCTAGTAATTAATAAGTGAGTTGCAGTTGAATTATAGTTGATTCTTTTGATCATGCAAGAGTTTAAGTAATTATCAATGGTCTAGGTCAACCATCAATGATCAAGGGTTGATCATCGGTAGCTAGAGAGACATCATCAAAATGGTTAAGATTAGTCATTTTCACTCATGTCTGGTGTTTAATAAGTAAGGAAATGGTCCAAAGAAATAAAAGGGGGTCATGGGGTGATTTGACAACTAGAAATCCATTGCATAGGTTTTGAGTGTCTACCCCTATGACATGAAATGGTAGGTAAAATAAATCATTGATGATAACATAAAGAAGTTTGAATTGATCAATGATTTAGGTGAACATGCATTAGAGTTCATATTTAAGAAAAATATAGCTAGAGCATCCCTAGATGATGTTAAAAATTGGCTAATCACATAGTTTAAGGTTAAGAAGAGTACATGCCAAAAAAATCCAAGATTTGAAGGAGATATGAAAATGAACTTGGGATACTATTGGTGACTACAATAACAGATTATTAAATGTTATGAAAAAAGTAGAATTTGTTTTGGAAGATAAAAATAAAGATAAAGTCACTTGGTTTGTAGAAGGTTTATGACCAAGGATTAGATTTGCCATGTCCCAAACTCAATTTAGAGATAAAGTAGATGCTAGAGATATTGTGATTTAGGTGGAGTAGATTGAAGAGTATGGGGATGTAGCTATGTCATTATTTAAGGTAGAAAGTACTTTACAAACTATTTTGAGTAGATTAGATCAGTTTCAAGGAAGGGTTGAGATACCCAAGTCATATATATGGTGCATAAAGTGTAGACAACAAGGTCATCATAAAAATGAATGCCCAAGGGTTAAGATAGAGTTTTTAAAGATATGCAGAGTGGTAGGGAATACAAATTTATAGTGTCATATTTTACAACAATACATCAAAAATCCATAAAACATGTATTGTAAATAATGTAAGTCACCTCCACATGATGACAAGGATTGTTGCACACTCTAATAATTGAAGAAGGATACAACTAAGAATTTGTTTATGGTTGTTGTGCAGAATGCTACAACTATGCTACAGGCTACTCCTAACCTGGGGAACATCATACCAGGTCAAAATCCCTTGGTAATGCCTTGGGTCCCTAAAGCACAACAACCTCAAACACTAGTGGGTCTCCTACATTCTACACAAAACTATAATATCAATTCGTAGAACTTTCCATAATCGATTGTAACTTAACCATATTAAGCTCCATGGAATCCTATGATTCATCAAGCATAAAAATTAGTATGGCCCCTAAACCCACCACAATAACAAGTGGCTAGATTTTATGAATATCCATAATAGCAAGGATGGAATACGTCTCAAAATACTAGAAATTTTTGGAAACAACACTAAGGTGGATGGGGATTTTAGGGGAATAGAGGAGGATATCAAGGTGGTATGTATGGAGGGTAAGGAAACAATGGGCCCATGCCACCCATTCATTTTTATCTCTATGGATAACTAAAGAATGTGTAGAGAAATTATCCTATAAACCCTAAAAGGCAACCTTACTACACATACTTTAGGGTGACAAAGCAACACAATATAAAAGACTATCTAGTCTTAGAAAGATAAAAGAGGGATATACATATTAGAAATGTTAACATGATCCATGAACAGCTAAGGGAGGATGCCACATTATAGGTAGTAACTAGACAACATCATGCATAATAGGGGTTACCTCCATTAAAAATGCCTAAATACTAAAGTATTAAAAAGGCATGACTAGATTGATATCCCAAACCTACTAATGAAAAAGGCTTGATGTAGCAAGATGTGTATATTTTGAAGACAATCCAATAACAAAGGATGAATGAAGGGTATGATGAAGCTCTTGATGCTTAGATGTATGGGCAGATAGTGCATAAACTAATACAAGATAGGGTTGTCACTGTGTTGATGGATTTAATGAAACTCCTTAGTATGCTGAAAAATGAATATATCTCCTAGAACATCATGAACTTGCTCCATAACCTGCTAAAATGTGCACAAAAATTCCAATATATGATGGATATGTTATTTTGGTATGTAAAAACCAAGAAACCTTAGGACATTGATGGAAAGATGGAGATAGAATTAGTTGGGTATGACTTACCCAATATTGTATTAGACTTTGCAATCATTGTAAATATGATCCCCAGTTCTACTTGGGAAGCCTTGGGAAGATTTACATTGAGCTATAGTCCTTTCACACTTAGCCTTGTGTACTATAGAAGGGTCAAACCTATTGGTCTCCTAGAGGATGTAGAAATTAAAGTCATAGAACTCAGCCTACGAGGTGATTTTAAAGTCATTGATATGAAGATAGATGAGAATCACTACCCTTCTCTAATAGGGAAGAAGTGGGCCTATGATGGGTGTATGACTTTTAACACATTCATAAATTAGATAGAGTCTCACTAGGATGACAAGATCATTGTCATTCCCCTGAACAAGACTATGTTTAGGCCTTATATCATCCCAAAAGAGCTAGACTCACCTTATGCTGGTACCAATGCCATCTAGATGAAGGTTATAGTTGAAGATTAGTAAAAGGATTTGTAAGAAATTGAGTACAGTTTTCTCTACAAGAATACTATTTTAAAAATTTAGATTCTTAGCACAAAACAACTCTTGGACAAGATGGGTCTGAATACTCTAGATATCCCTCAGAAGGTTGAGGAGGATGTGCGATCAATAATGATAAGATATCCAACATAATTTGATATAGATTTTATATATCAAATAGGTTATATTGAGTAGGACTATATATAACCAAATCCATAAGGTGTTCTCCCATGGGATAGAGCTTCTTCAATTAGTGGAGACTTGGACACCCATGTACTCAACTAGGTGAAAGGATATCATGAGCTACATCCATTGTGAATGGTATTTATAACTGAATGTCAAATACCACAATATTTTATTATGGAGGATGTTGAATAATTCATCACATTATTTCAACATGTACCAAATGAGAACTAGAGGGTTATCACTCTTGACTATGCGATAAAGGGGATTACTGCGAACTAGTAGGCCATCCACAAGGATGTACAATTAACATGAGAAGAAGCATGTAGGATACTAGTAGCTCAAGTTTTGATTCCAAGACTATCAAAAGAGATTCACCTATCTATTAGGAAGGATAATGCCCATAATTACATGTATATCTATGTATTGAGGTATGGATTTGAGAGGGTATTGCTCCTAACTTTTAGCCACATAGTTTCATCTATACCCTAGTTATTTTCCTTATAACATGGTACATACATTAGGAACAAAGAAGAGAAGCAAATAATTGGGCATAGATATAAGATGATTTCATCCAAAAATTCATTTTTGAAAGTGATAATCCTTAGGTACAAGTTATTTTACACCAGATGAAAACTTTTCTATTCCATGGAAGAGTTGAAGATTTACCAATGCCATAGGAACCTGGTTCACATGAAGTCTTAGTGAAAAACCCAACTCACATCCTAAAGATTTAGGAAATTATCCTTGGTGAGGCCCATTCATAGATTCAACCATAACATAGGATATAGGAGGAGGATGAACAATCCTCTAGGATAGACATTAAGGATTACATGGATAGAGGGGATTTTTTTGAACCAAAGAGAGAGTTAAAGCTTCTGCTAGAACCAGTCATAGAGGGAATAGAGGAGGAAAAGCTATGACATATACAATTACTAGAATTTGAAGGAGAACATATACTCTATGAATTCATTCTTGAATAAAAATGTAGGATGTATTTGAATACATTAAAGGAACACATATCAAATATTGGCACAAAAGATGGACACAAAATGTCACATGTTGGAGACTATTGGATGTAGGAAGATATCTCATAGGTTTTGCAGTTAGTTTGAGATTATCATGATGTATTTCATAAAAATTTCATAGAAGTCAAAGGTGTTGATCCTTCTTTGGGGGGTATACACATAGAGTTAAAGGAGCGTGCACAACCAATCAAGAAGAGACCATATAGGTTGAACCCAAACATGAAGATGAAAGTAAAAGCTAAACTCAATCGTATGTTATAAGCAGGTATTATCTTCTCAATTGAAAAATTTAATTGGGTTAAAATCATGGTAGTACAACCAAATAATACTGGGGGGATATGCATCTTTGGAGATTAGTGCATCTTTAATGATGCTTGTGTCAATGACCCATTTCCCATTCCCTTCATGGATGAAGTTTTAAAGGATATTATAGGGTATGAAGTATTCTCATTCATAAATGGAATCAATGGTTACCATTGAATACCCATCATAGAAGAGGATAGGAACAAAACCACACTCACAATAGAATGGGGTTTGTTTACTTACAAGGTCATGCCATTTAGACTAAAAAATGCATCTATAGTGTTCTTTAGAGCTGTGTTGATTACGTTTAAGGATTTCATCCATGACTTCTTGGAAGTATATTTGGATAACTAGGCAACATTTTTTTAATTCAAAAAACATTTATCAAAACTAAAATTAATGTTAGAGAGATGTAGAGCACTATGAATGTGCTAAATTTGAATAAATGTCTATTTTTCACATGTTTTGGTGTTTTATTAGGTCATGTAGTGTCTAGTAAAGTAATCTTGGTAGACTAGGATAAGATCATAGTCATTGCGAGTATGCCACCACCCAAAACTTCAATAGAAGTGTGAACTTTTCTTAGACACACTATTTAATACCAAGAATTCATCAAGGGGTATGCCACTATATCAACCCCTTTAGAGAAGATACTAAAAAAAGAGTCTAATTTATATGGATAAAGGACTATCAAGCAACATTTATTGATTTGAAGCAATTAATAGTGACTACTTTGATTGTTAGTTATATTAGATTGGAGTAAACCTTTTTATGTGCTTGTGGATAGTGTAGGGCTTGTAGTTGGATTGGTACTAAACCAACCAAGAGAAGGAGGATTAGATCATCTGATCCACTTCACAAGTAGAAAGTTATCAATTGTAGAGAAGAATTATATGATAGCTAAGTGAGAAGCCTTGGCCATAGTGTTCTTACTATAAAAATTTAGGCACTACTTGTTGGCCATATCATTCATATTATTCACTGATCATCAATATCTATGATACCTTATGAATAAGACATTGTTGGGTGGATAAATATATCATTGATTGATGATTTTATAGGAATTTCAATTCTAGATTAACATCAAACCAAGATGGGATAATGTTAGTCTAAAACATCTCATCCAAAAAACTAATGGTGAGGAACCTAAAGAACTCCAAGATGAGTCACCATATGCACACCTATTTAGGGTGACTATGATTTTGGAACAACTATAGGAGATCACATAGTTTATTGAATAGGTGACATTCCCAAAACATGATACAAAAGGAGATAAGAAAAAAATGATCACTAGAGCTTTTTTGTATAGTCTTGTTAATGTATTTTTACATTACTTAGGTAAAGATGAATTGATATACAAAGTGGCACTAGAGCATGAGTGTGCATAAATCATGGATGAAGTGCATCAAGGAGTCATAGGAGGCTACTTCACAGGAGATGTAACTATGAGGAAAATTTGGCAAAGTGGAATCTGGTGGCCCTATCTATTTTAGGATACATAGAGAGTTGCATAATCGTGTGATTTATGCCAAAGGATGGGGAAGCCACATAAATGGGATGAGATGCCTTTATAACCCATGTTAACATAGTAACCTTTTGAATAGTGGGGCATTGACTTTGTAGGACCAATCAATCCCCTAAGTAAATGCAGTAAGGTAAGGTACATAATCACTATGATGGATTACTTTACCAAGTGGGTAGAAGCTATTGTGACTCCAAGTTATGGTGTGAAGGACATAAATAAGTTCCTATATAAGAACATCATTACCAAGTTTGGCTTCCCTCTTAAATTGGTAAGTGATAGAGGAACTCATTTTATGAATAAGACCATCAATACACTCACATACAAGTTCTTGGTATTGTATCATAAAATCACCACTTATCATCCAAAAGTAAATGGCCAAGCCAAAAATATAAATAAGGTGTTTGGTAAGATGCTTACTAAAATATGTGATGTGAAGTGAAATGACGGGGAAGATAGAATTTTAGTAATCCTATGGGCTTATCAAACACATTATAAACATATGATAGGGTTTACATCATTCTATTTGGTTTATGGGCTAAAAGCTGTGATTCTTATGGAATATGTACTTCCTAATTCATGAATCACCAATGTGTTGTGAATGGGTGATCAAGAGTCGATGACTCATTGGTTATTGGAATTGAATCACTTAGATTAAGTGAGAAGTAGAGAAATATGGGCCCATGAGATAAAAAAGTGTATCTAGAAGGCATAACATGATAAAAACCTATAAACAAAGGAATTATAGGTAAATCAACTTGTTCTTATGTATGATATTAGGTTTAAAGCTTTCCCTTGAAATCTTAACATCTGGTGAAAGGGCCCTTACATCATCCATGAACATTTGTAGCCTAGAATAGTGGTCCTATGAGAATTTCAAGGAAATATCTTACCTAGGTGGGTAAATGGCTGTAGGTTAAATTCTTACCACCATTAATTCAAAATAATATGGAATAAAGGTACTACATCACACCAAATAAATAGTCATCAAGTTTCTAATTCATTAATTTTTGGATAGTTTGGGTTTTGTCTATTTATTTCATCACATGTGGTTAAATGTAAGTGTGTGTATGGAGGTCAAAGATAAGAAGGATATATACAAAAGTTGAAGGTTCCATTACTAATAATAAAATTGGAGAAGGTGGCTAACTAAGTATAGTGTACAGATATCAATTAATTCTAAAAAAGACACATAGATCTAAATCTTAAGTAGATAGTGTAGTTTAATGGTTAAGCCATTGCATTTAATGATTAAGTATGGGGGGAGATTGAAAAATCTCTCAGAAAAGTGATGAGTCTATGTCAAAAATAGAATAAATATCATATAATTGAAGCCTAGTTAATATGACAGTTCAAAAATAATCAACTACCTCCATAATCAAATGTCATCTTATCAAAATGAATTCCACATTAGTAAGAAAGGACCCACTCCATTCAAAGTTCGTAAATGAAGGATTGAGTGACAAATAAGCTCGTCAAGATAGTAAAACATTAAAGGTGGTGTAAACCATTATAAATTTGGCACTTGAGTAGTTCAATTCTTATCCATTATTAAGTATACCAAAGTGTTTCATGAATTTAAGGTGATTCCTAATCTATACTTCACACATCCTAAGAAATTTTTTTAAATAAAGATGCACAATGGCTAGGTATAATTGATCCCAACTCATCAAAGGATTCATAGAAGCACAAAAAGAGGACATGGGCACTAATATAGTGTTACAAAAAATGTGCTTCACAAAATTAGATGGTTATGAGTTTGACCACAATGTGAATCTACAAATATTTATCCAAGATGTAGTTGAAGGAGTTCAACCAATAATGTTAGTGCATCTACATAGGCTCTATAACACAGATGTGGAATGGGTGATCTACTTGTCCACTTTTGGGTAACTCAGATATGTGATGGAGGTATTGATGGGTTGATATAACAAGGTAAAGAATCATCTTTCCCAAGACATAACTATCCACATTAATACTATTGTGATGTCCAAGGTGATAGGACTGTCTGTGAGAGGGAGATCGATAACACACTGCAAATCATGAATGTCACCCATCCTTCTAGAGATCTAGGAAAAGTACTCTGATTAATCCATAGTAATTACATTGGAAGACATTGAAGATGTGTCAGAGCACATTCTGGTCAAATACATTTTTTTGTATATTTTGGTAGACAACCAAGGATGCTAAATAAGTTACAAAAGGGGTCATTGATATTACCCATTGCATGATCCATCGCAGTGAGGAATTTAACTGGAAAGAATTCTTGGTTAATAAACTTACTTCCAACATAGATAAAGTATTAGTGACTATGAAATAAATGCTCTAGTACCAATTTTTAGTATTATTGTTGGTGTTTACGTAGTTGAAGTCTCTTGAGGGCAAAGTTCATATCGATATTGACTAATAGATAGATTTGTAGTACTAAAACCTCACATGGACCCATAAGAGCACCTAATTTGGGCATCAAACTAAGTTCACCACTTGGTGGAATGAGTTGGTTGAGATAATTACAACAAGCCTAAACATACTACCTAAAATCATGTAGTATTTGGGCTAGCATGATGTTATAATGAAGCTACCGATGGGAATTACTATTTGAGTTCATGAACTAGCCAAGATATCAAGTCTACCCATCCCATACTTTATCAATATATAGATGGTGTAGACTAAGGTGGCTAAGTACAAGGTAATCATAGTGATGAGAGCCACCTTATTGTAGATAGTACCACCATCTAATCTAGATGCTATGACTACAACCACACAACCTTTAACAATAGCTTCCCTAATATGAGATTTTAGGAAGCATAAGGTGCTTGAGGGTAAAATATCTCTGTCTCCTCTAAGGTGGAAAACTCACAACTAATTCACTGGGTTGGATAACCTGAGCATATGCAAAATCACTAGGCTATATGACTTACTGCATATGGGAACTGATTAGCAATATGTATACTAGATGATGATGTCTGATATGGCTAAAGACCTATATGAGAAAGAGGAATAAAATAAGTAATTTTTTGGAAATCATTTCACACCATCCAAGTGCAAAATAAATTACCCAAAAATATTTGGATTAATTCACCTCCTTGCCTAGATTTTATAATTGTTGATATAGTGGTTGAAGAATCTAAATTGCATCGAATTAAATAAACATTTAAGGTAGGAGGATCCACTATGAGTCCATCATAGTTAGGAGCCACAAAAAATAGTCCCCTAGTACTACTATTTTATCATAGGTAGACTCCAAACAACCCTTAATAAGATGGGGCTTAAAACTCACTTGATCTTGTTCACACCATTGGAGAGATTGTGATGGAAGAAAAATAAGTGTAGGAGGTTTAACCACCAAAACCCACAAGATACTAGGTTTATAAGGGACATGTTTCTTGGGTAAAGGTGAAAATGACTATCCTTAACTCTTCTCCATACAAATATGAGGAGGTCAAGAGTGACACAAAATACATATCACTTGACACTCAGATTTTATAAGAATAACAATCCACATGTGAGGAAGTGCAAAGAGTAGCTGAGTGTCATGTACACAAAGAAGAAAAGTGTAAGGCTAAGGTCAAGGAACAATATAAGAAAGAGGTGGAGCAACAAGAATGAGAGGAATCCCAATAACATGCCAAGGAAGCATAGGATCATAAATAAGATAAGGATCTTGAAGCTCTTTGACAATAATAAGAGGAGGAATACAAGAATAAAATATAGTAGGAAGTCACAACTATATAACAAGCTTAATAATAATAATAATATCACATAGCTGAACAAAAGTGTAAAGATGCTAAATTAGAAGTAGAACACAAATAAAAGGAATTAGTTGAAGATCAAAATAAGAACCAAATTGTATAATAATAAGCATAGAATTAGGTAGAGGACCAAAAATGATAATGAAAGGCATAGGCTAAAGAGGTTGATAAAAGGCACAAGAAGATATAGAGAAGAAAGTGCAAGTAGAGGTAACCAAAAAGGCATAAGTAGATGTTGTTAAGTAGGCACATGAGGATGCTAAAAAGAAGAGTGATAAAGAATCCCATGTAGCTACTATGAAGGCACAATATATGCCAACTCCATCTATTTCTAGTGTAGTACAACCATCTCACAAGACACTCCAAACATAGGCATGAGACACCCTAGTTGCCTCATAGGACTAGAGTGCTTCCTTGAGCCTATCTCACATTTATCTATGAGATGTGCCAATAAATTATAAAATATGCACTATTTTTTCTCTACTCATCATTCCATTATGGATGATACCTATGAGTACAATAGTCATATGTCTTGCTTTGACTCCTGTCATTACTGAAGCATCCTTAGATGTTTTCCAACTACCATTGTCAAAGTATATTAAAGGTACCATAACATTCTAAGAGTTCATTTTATATATGACAATTGTATTGGAGAAATAGGTTAAAGAGCTTAAGGATATAAATTTTATAGTCATGGAGTGGCTACACATTATAAGGAAGACTATCAAAGACACTTATCCTAACCTATACACCCAACTGAATATGGATATTTTATTCTAAATAATCTCACCATATATTGGTAGACCTTCAATAAAGTGAGTGTCATCTAGAAGGGGCAAGCCATAAAATCTAAAATTGAGGTCCTCTATGATTTACTAGCCAAGTATCATACCACTATAGATACTATTTAGGCTCAGTCTATGCACATTAAACTTTAGCTACTTGATTGGAAGAAGTACTTGAATATGATTTGGACCACTGGATAGCCTAAATTTATCATGATTGATTTCAACATGCCACCATCACAATGCCAAACATAACTTCTTCTACCATGGATGATGTACTCAAAACCTCACTTAGTGTAAGGGACACTATCATGTAAAATATGTAGACCTAGTAGAATCAGATGCTATGTAACTCTTTCATTAATGTGTAGGTACAGTGACATGTAGATAAGCTAGTTTAAATCCATGATAAAATCACCACCAAATTCCACATGGTGAAGTCTACTTTTCTCGAGATGGTTGACATAAATATTCACTAATTGATATCTAATCAAACTCCCTTGAACAATATTTTGTGTAGTGTTTAGGAAGTTCTAATTAATTATAAGTCTACAAGGATGATTTGGCCCTTATTGATGCGAGCATTGCACCACTCGTAGATGAGCTTAAGATCATTCTACCTATCTAGATGTGATATATTCTCTAATGATAAAATATGCCTCCACCAACCAATTGATGCTTGTGTAGGTTTAGCAATTTTGCAATTTTGGTCAATTTATTTTGTAATTAGAAGTTTGTATAGTCCTATGTAGAGCTAGTCCATTGAAATCCCACAAGGGTGGTAGATTAGTTTGATATTTAGTTGAAAACCTAAAAGGGTGGCTAATTTGTGCACAAGGGGTGAAAACCAATTTACTATCACCTTGAGTGAAGTCTATGAGTCTTATGCACTTCTATATTTTGTCTCCTTTATCAGGTTTCAAACTTCTTACTCCTGTGACATTATCTCAAGATGAGACAACCTTTTATGTTCAAGAAAGTGTTAGTGGTAAATGATAAATGTAAAATTATCTATATGTACAAGAATTTACTATGGTAATTTTAATTATAGTCTATTTGTGGGTTGTTAGGAGTTGTTACAGGAATCTCTATGTTGGTCACGATTCCACTGAATGCAATATGGAGACCTATTCTCAGCATGGTAAATTTGGAAGTTACAACTATAGTAATTAATATATATAATTAATTGTAATGAATGTAATAGAGGGGTTGACAATAATGTTGAGTTTGACCTGTATGTGAGTAAAAGTATAATGATTATTATTATTAGAAAGCTTTCGCATAGAATATTGACAAAACTAGACATAAATCTATGAGGTTTTCCTTGTTATAATCCCTAGTACTAGATTTTTTAATATGAATTCTAAGAATTTTATTATTTATTGGTATAATCACAAAGTTTTCTATGTTATTATTAATTTTTCATTCATTTTTATACTCCAATGCATAAATTTATATATATGTAAACAGTTTACTTTATGCGTTGAATCTTTAAACAAGTGTAATTCTCTATGATAGATATTTATTATGTATTTAAAGTCTTGATTAAACTATTTTTCAAGATCTCTATAGTATTTCACATAAATTATCCTCATAATTAACATGTTTTGGTGAAACCCAGGAACATCTACTAACATTGTACCATTTATACATGATGTGATTCAGTGACCCCATTAGCAACAACATTATTATTGTAGTTATAAGCCTTTGGTTTTTCATTAGTATTGGCCTAAACTAGCATTGAAGATGGTATTTGGATAGGGTTATGGTTATGGTTATGGATTTGGTTTTGGTTCTATTATTGGCCTTGATGCTGGTTTTGGCTCTATTATTGATTGGAAGAAGATAATTTAATGATCCCTTTGTTAACAAGGGCATTTTCAATTTGTATCCCTTTGTCAATAACCTCTTCAAATATGTGAGCACATTGAAATTCAAGATGATAAGATATCTCATTGTGTTAACTCTAGCTAAATATCATAGGTAATTACTTGTTTGGAAAATTATGAGTGAACCAACTCATAAGTGCTCTCCATAATTTCAAGTAAGTAGTGAAGCTCTCACCATTTATCTATTTCACCTATCCCAAATCTATAACTATAATTTCATGTTCAAGATTATATGAAAATCACTGTACAAACTTATTTGAAAGGTCATCAAAGTCTAACATATAATTCTTTAGTAGCTTAAGCAACCATTCTAAGGCTTGTCCAGCTAAACTTCTTAGAAAGAGGACAAGAAAATATATGTCACTATAGGATGCTAGTTGGTAAGTAATACAAAATTATTTTAAATGATTTTTAGGGTCAAATTTACCCTTATATTTATCAAATTTGGGTGGCTCATAAATTGGAGGAAAAGGTATTTGGAGGTAATCTATGTTGAATGGATACGAGCATATTTCATCTAGCTTGAAATTCTTTGTTTGCTTCCCAATTTGAATGGATTGAATTGCATCCTTTATTTGTTATAGCTTTTAATCTAGGAAGTTGGATGGTGTGGCATATTATGGTTAGGGTTGCATAGTCCAAGGTGGTTTACCTTGATCAGGGTATGAATGAATGACATACTATGGAATGTTTTTTTAATGGTCCAATGACTAGGTATATGTATCCATGCATTAGTATTATACTGTTGATACATAATACATTGTTGGATTTTTTTTTTCTAGGGTTGGAAACATGACTTTGGTTCAAAAATTATGGATACAATGATGACATTTAGCTAGGTGGAATGTATTGGTATTGCTAGCTTTGGGTAGGAACTTGCTATCTACTCATCAAACCCTATTGTGTGAAGGGTACTCATTATTGGCTAAAACCCTATTGTTGAAGATGTTTAAATTTATATCCCTATTATATGTGTGGTACCCATTGGGTGAAAATAAACTATTTCATAACACCTAATATCTACTATACATTAGGACTTCATTATTGGTTAAACAAATTTTGTTGATTGGGCACTTGTTGAGGGTTTGGAATTTATTATTGACCAATAAAAACATGTTGTGGATTAGGAAATGTTTGTAATGTCTATGGTATATTGGTTCATGCTTATGTTGGCAAAATATTTATCACCCCCTGTTGAGGTGGTGTAATGTTTAACACTTTTTGAGGTGGTATATTGATATATTTTTGGCTAGTTTCCCCCTATTGGGCACTTAAGGAAGTAGCTAGTTGAGGAGTGGAAGTTGCCTATTATGTTTGGGAACTAGGTTTACCTACCCCCTATTTTTGTAAACCACTTGAGGCATTGGTTAGATGAATCTTCTGTGTGTTTCTCGGTGGTGTATTAGGTCCACTTTGGTTCATATTGGAATGTATTTGCATGTTATCAAATACATTTTATGTGAGGTCTTTCATATGAGCTATAGTTTCTTCTATCACAATTAAGACATTGTACGTCTCCCAATAGTGTGTTTTAGCTAAAAGGGTATATGTTTTGATTTTCATAGCCTAAATAATCCATTTGTGACCCTATTGATGGAGATAAATATAAAAGTATCATGTTTGGAATAACCCTGGTATTAATGTTTTGAGCTAGGTTAAGATAATTTTGGTATGCTTGTTGTACCTATTCTAATTGATCATTTATAGGAAATTTCCCTTTTATAAACACACTTTGTCCCTGTTGAGGTATTTTCACTAAGCTTGATTATAACTAGTTGATGCCTACTCAAATTATTGATTACGAGGCATGTTGTCAGGTGTTCTAATCAAACTAGATAGACTCTCATGTGGGATGTTTGGCAGGAATTCAGCTCCTACTTCTACTGCCCTGACTAGAATTTCATCTTTATTTTCTAGAAAATGGTGATAAAATAAGTATGGATCATAACTTATCATTGTTGTTACATAGTAAGGCTATTTTTATTGGATTTATTCAATGTTAGGAATCATTTGAGCAAGGTATTGTGCCATTTATTCTTGCTCTTACCCTAGATAAGATGGTACATAAACTAGGTACTACACTAGTGGGTCCTAACCTTGTTCTAAATATGGAATATTATAAGAGGGATATGGATCCATATCATATTCTATATCATCACCATATGGTTCTTAAACAAAGGGGTCATTAGTAAAAATTTTCTCATAGTCCAGATTGTACATGGTCCCACTACATATATAGTGAGGCATGTTCAGATATATGACTAGGTCTCTTGAAAAAACAAGGTCTAAAGTGTGGCAAACAACTAAGGTCTAAAGAAAACAAACTTTATCTCTATAAAATATGCCTAAAGGTGAAACAACTAATCTAGGTCTAAGATGAGGTAGAAAATGCAAAAATGGTTGATGGCTAAGGTATTGATTTTCCTAAAGGTGGTTATAATTAGTGGCAAAGGTATTAGGCAAGGTAAAAAAACCATGAACTAGGTCAAACAACAAAATCTAAAGGTGCTAGCTCTTCAGTCACAATTCACAAGATAGAATTCTAAACTAAGTGGAAAGAATAATGATTTGCCCAAAGGCATTTATAATCATTAGCATGGAAAATAATCCTAGGTCTTCAATCAAAAGTCATGAATATAGACTTCTAAACTAGATTTTAAAGGATAATGACTTACCCAAAGACAATTCTAATCATTAACATGGAAAATAATTCTAAGTCTTTAGTCAAGAGTAAAAAATCTAGACTTAGAAAACAAAGGTTGATCTAAATAAAACATAAAAGCAATTTATATCTAAGGTAATTAGCTTAGATAAACTTAGTAAATAGCTTAGAAAAAAATATAATTCTAAGGTAATTGGATTAGAATATCTCAATAGTTGGCTCAAAAAATACTCAATAATTGGCTCACAAGGGACTCTTGGCAAACAAACTATGACATTTTAGAACTTGACACAATGAACTCTAAATAAGGCACATGGTAACAAACAACCACTGAGTATAGGAAAATATATTAAAACTAAACTAGAAATCAATCCAAGTAACACAATAAAAACACAAAAGGTAGACCACCTAAGCCCAAATTAGATGTGGCTTCAACGTAAACCTCATTAGTTTAGGGTTTGCACCTTAAAAGATTGAATTTCAAATTTAATATAAGACTATGATTTTCTAAAGGTAAATAGGCTAGACAAAAATAGGTAGTGTAACCACACATTTTGAAAAAAAATATATGAATGGTTTTGGAACTTGGTTTCAAACAAGGTAAGGTTTTGAAATAAAATTGGTAATATAACAACTCTCCTTAAAACAAGTGGTATAAAATAAAATTTGGAAATATAACAACTCTCCTTAAAACAAGTGGTATAACAAGTTTTTTTGGACAAACTCCAAGTAAAATGTTTGAAACAAAATGGGTAGAGTAACACCTCTTGGTTAAAAGTGATGTATAATACGTGAAGGTTTAGTCTTGTTTCAAATTTTGACATACACAATTTTAGACCTAAAAATACATGCTAGTAAAAGCAAATAGAAAAAACACTAAGTGCACGTCCTATCCCTAAAACTGACAAGGTATGCATAGTCTCTGCAAAATTTTCCACAAAAATACCAATGCTAAAAAATAATTAGGTGCTGATCCAAAAATTTAAAGAGAAGATGTGTGTAGATTTTTTAACTCAAGAATTGGTATGTAGCACAAACTTAGAATGTGAAGCACTTGGCATTTGGTAAGATATTCCATGGCAAAGTGGGTTTTACTAAAATCTATAAGTTTCAAAATGATCTAAATAGTCCCAAATGTGGCTAACACAAGGGTGAGTCACATAAATTGTATTCGAAATCACTAACTTGATATGCAAAGGTCTAATCCTTTACATAATAACTTTAGCCATATTTTGCTTAGTGAAGTCCAATGTTTAATGTGAATTGATCTGAGTTTTCATTAAGATTGGTAGGCTAACCACTTAGCCACTATTTAATCTTAGTATCATGTGTCCAATTTATATACCTCAATATGGAGTGGGGTTGGTATGATGCTATGAGATTAAACCTTAGGTCAATGCACCTCTAAATAACTTCTGAGGAGGTGATGAACTCACACCCATAATCCAATGCAGAAAAATAAATAAATGAAAATTGGAAGAACTTTATAGGTCATTTTTAGGTCACCCAAATCACTCAGAGCTTGGGGAGAGCATACAAAACATTTATTCCATTATAGGATAAATTAATAAGGTAATAAACAAGGTGATTTTGATCACCCAAGTTACCTAAATGGGATGGGGGAGAGCATACATGCAAAGCTTGTTTTGCCAAAAAAATTTAATCTAAGAACTTTGAAACTAACTAAAAAACAAAGAATAAACAAAAATAAAATTCTCTTAAGAGATATAATCTAAAGTGGATGTTCATTTTAAAATCACCAAACAAGATGTGAATGAAGTTTTTCCCCCCTTGGCCTTGTTTGCTCTTGTAAAACTTGAAATTCAAAAAGACAAGTTTGTCAGGTTAATTTTAAGCACTAAAACAAAAGTGTGTATAAAAATGTGAAGTGTTTAGACCTATCTTTCTCCACTTAGGTTCCTAAATTTTTTTTAGGGGATTCTCTTGTTTTTATGCAAAAAATCCAACCAATAAACAACTTTTCATTTTTAACTCTTAGGCTTTGGTTTACACAAAGCAAAGTCATCAATTTTGCAATAGAATGAAGTCACCAATTTTTCCAAAGTCATTAATTTCCTATGGAATATAATAGATAGAAATAGGTATCTAGTGAATTCACCATTATATAGGGGTGAAGTCACTAATTAATCTAGGCAAAGTCATTGATTAGGCGTTAAAATAGGGCGAAGTCACTGAAATAATGAGAAAATATTCCTAGAGAAGCTATCGATATGCAGGGTCGAAGTTGCTATTTACATTCATCAATGTCACTATTTACATAGAGGTTGATTTAACATAGGTCAATGTCACCAATTTATCAATAGAGAAATGCCACCATTTATATCAATGTAACCAATTTATATAAAGCAAATGATCATAAAATAGATAGGATAGGCAAAGTCATCGATTAGTGACAAAATAAAATGACAAGAATTTTAAGCATAAAACTAAAAACTTGAAGATGTAATTTATATATTTATGAATTTTTAAGTTTCCACATCATTCATCTAGTCCATATGGGATATGTGGTCCCATCAAACGTGCCATTATGTATCATTAAGAATCCAAAGAGTAAAAAATTGATTTTTAGTTCCTTGTTAGTGAACTAATTGATAATTCAAACATAAAAAAGTAATGGAAAATAAACTACTCTTGCCTAAGTACTAGGTTGAACTTAACACAATGAACAAAACTATAAATAAGAGATAAAAACATAAACAATATTACCTACCTTATCAAAACTGGTGTTCACTTATTAACATAGAAGATGTTCTTGGTTGGCTTATGGAATTATAGACTTTAATAAATGCATTATCCATCTTGGAAACACTTCTATAAGACCATATGGGGATTTGATTGGCTTGGTTTGGCTTGGTGTGAAGCTTCTTGATATCAATTTTGAATTATAACATTGCTTTGATAGATTCTTGAAGGCATTCCTAAAGAATAACCTTACACATAAAATCTTGTTTAGATAGAGTGAGGGAATTTGTATTTATAGGTATTAAAACTAACTCTATCCCTAGTATGGTTAGGTTTAGTTTTAACTTTAGTTGAGTCTAAAATAACCTAGGTTGAGTTTATGTTAACTTTGGGTTGTGTCAAAGTAATTATGAAGGCTTGATAACTCATTTTAGATATTTATGAGCCATGAAAACCCATATATTATATTTATGAGGTTGTGACTCACCTTTTATTTAATTTTAGGAATTAATAAAACATTTTATTATATCCCTTTACTTTGACCTCATCTTTATTGAAAAATTCCTTTTTTAGATAAATGTAATTCCCTAATTTAACTTGGAATTTATAATTAAGCAATCTAATTGAGATTTGATTTTTAAATAATATTTCTTAGTGTTTTTTAGCATTTATGAAAATTTTAAATGTTTTACATTAATAGATTAACATGCCAAGAATGTGAATTTGCTAAGTCACAATTTGACTAGGTTTAAATCCAAGCTAGGTTATTGGTGCATATAAGGTAACACCCCAAATAAATGAGCTTGACATGTTTTTGGGTGATTATATCCATTAAACTAATGGATTTTGGCAATCTATGTGATTTATAGGCTTAATTTATGTCATTTTCTAGAAATTAATCTAAATCCTAGTTTAGACACAAAAGTGGCCAAAAATGAGTGTCTATCGTGATCATTGAAGCATTTGAGATTTTTTAAGGTTTTATTGCATCATGCAAGTTTAATATAATAATTTAATAATAAAAATTAATCATTTTAAATAACTTTCAGGAGTCAAATATATATTATAAACATAGTATATTGAAAAATTGAAACATCAAAACACATAAATAAGATGTGCATGATATGTGTCATAGCACCATATATATAAATATGTACATAGTAGTGCATGATAGGAATCATGGCACCATAGTAGCTAAAGATAAAACATCCAAGCAAAGTCACATAATTTGTCATGTAGGAGGGCCTAGAGGCCACATACAAGGGAGATGTAAGATGTCACAAAGAGTAAAAATTGAAGTATAAATTTCATACATTGAGCCCAAAGGCTGAATATAAGAGACATTGAATATGTTACATAATGATAATAAACCCTGAATACCACACACATAGGGTGTGGTTGTGTCAAAAAAATGAGGTGTATGTTGAACATATAGAATGCCAAAGACACATATAATGAACAAACAATAATTAAAGGCATGTTATGAAACTGAAATGAACATGTAAGATCAACATACAACAAATGAAACTAAAATAAATTAAGCATATGCATCTATGTTTTAATTTAACATGTAGCATTTTTACCAAAACATATGTGAAGATAAAATGAATGAGTAATGCATGTGTTTTCATTTATAGCTCAACCTAGAAAAAATATCATGAGTAGATACAATAGTAAGGTGTTCATATATAATATAATGATTCCCAAAACTAAGAAATGTTGTTGGGTGAGATTATCGACTAACATTGAACCATGTGAAGGTATGCTTTAAATTTTGAAACTAGACTAAGATCTAAGTGTGAATTCTATTTTGTGTGCAAAAAATTGTGCTAGAATTTCTTATGAATGGGTTGTCATTGAAAACAAAGAGAAAAGATGCATAGGGACATGTGTGCAATAGGATATAGGTGCATGATAGGGGATAAGGCATAGTGCATCATTATCTACCTACTATGACTTTTTATATATTGATTGTATTTAAAAAAAATTATCAGGACATATTTTGTTGTGTATGAAGATTATTTTTCACTTTAATATCTTTCATGTTACACACTCACAATACCTTGTGAGAAGTGGTATGCCCTAAAAAAGATGTTATATACTAAAATAGAAGGTTAGATGAAATAAGAAAAAACACATTCAACAACATATTGAGAGGATCCTCCTACAATAATTAATAAAAATTCACAAAATAATAAGAATTAATAGCATGAATTAAATATGAGAAAACACTTGAAAATATTGAATTGATCATAGGCCAATTCAAGGGGGAAATCTCCTTTGAGCAAGCTTAATACAATAATTTTATGGATGCCTTCATTGGCCTCAACACTTACTTATATATGAATTCTAATCTAAGCAACTATTACTTCCCATGAATGTGGGATAAAACAAAATGCTCATGGGATGACTTACAAAGAATATGCATCCATAGAAACTACTAAACTAAAAAAGTAAAGGGAAGAGATATCATGGGTTCATAACATCCCCTCCCTCTTAGAAAAACTTTGTCCTCAAAGTTTTAAATGTGGGAATTGGTGTTGAATTTGAAATAGTGGTTCTTATGTTACATCTTCTATTTACATTTCATGCCACTAAATTAAAACCTCGATGATGGAACAGGAGTGAATTTGGCATATGCACTTGTCTAGGATTGCCTCTGGCTCAATAAGAATGGATCCTTCATTATCAAGTTCTAGTAAAATAGTTTGCATTATGATGTTTTTGCCAATAAATTTCTTCAAATAAGAGACATGAAATACTGGGTGAAATCAGGAAGGTGGGAGCTCCAACATATAAGCAACCGACCCAATCTTCTGAAGAAACTTATAGGGCCCGTAGAACTTGGGAGCTAGCTTATGACAACCTTTGAGTTTTAGGGAGGATTGCTTATATGGCTGCAAGCAAAGAAAAACCATATCACCTACTTGAAAAGTGTGCTCAGAATGGTGCTAATTTTCTTATTGTTTCATTTGATTTTGTGCCATATGAAGATTATCTCATAGGGTACTAAAGATTTAATCCTAGGTTTGAAGAATCATGTCAACAACTTGAATTGATGAACTATATGGGGTCTATAGAAGGAATGTTGGTGGTGCTTTGCCATAGATTGCTTCATATGGAGTCATTTTCATTGAAGTGTGATGGGGGATATTATACCATTGTTCAGTGAGAGGGAACCACTTTGCCCATTGACATTGTTTTTCTAAGGTGAAGCAATGAAGGAAAGTTTTCAAGCATTTGTTGACAATTTCAATCTGGCCATCTATTTGTGGATGATATTTAAAACTCATCTTTAATTGGGTACCGATAAGTCAAAATAGTTATATCTAAAAATGGCTGGTGAAGGTTACATCATGATCTAAGATAATAGGTGAAGGAATGCCATAAAGATAAAAAATCTGGTCCAAGAAAATTTGTGCAACTGTGGAGGTGGTATAGGGATGGCTAAGGGCACACAAAATATTTGGAAAGGTGATCAAACACAACCAAGATCAACATTTTCCCTCCAAAATTTGGGAGCCCCTAAATGAAATCCATAAAAATATCTATCCAAATCCTGGTAGAGATGGGCAAGGGTTCAAGCAACCTAAGGATGAGTGTTGTTTCACCCTTGTTGCATTGGTAGGTATCACATTCAACCACCATCTATTAAATTGCCTTTTACATTCCCTTCAAAAATAAGTTACATCATGTTCGCTTATAAGTTTTGAGAAACCCTACGTGCCCTATAGATGGAAAAGTATGGAGTTCATCGAATATAGCTTGTTAAAAAACTATGCTCTAAGGAAGCACTAGATGACCCTTATATCATAGAGAATCACCATCCCATGAATAATGTAGTATAACTGAGTGGTTAGTGGCCAACTATTGAATTATTGGAGCTAATGATGAGTCATTGACATACCCTTACTATATAGTGTCCAACCAATTTAGAATAGGCATGGAAATAGCTAAAAGGGAAGCTTGGTCTATAAATGTGTGAGACAGAGCACCATCCATAATTCCTTACCATTTTTGTAAGTGATACCAATGATACCATTAAAGGGCTTCAAGTTCCAAGTGAAAGGATGCAAATAGGACCTTATTGGAATCAAAAGTATTATGCATACTAAAATATTGTTTTGCCTAATAGATCCATCCAGTTAGATTTACATCATTGAATCATGGAAAATTAAGCTTCAACCCATGATAATTGCTGAAGAAGAAAACACAATGTCTTAAGAAGACTCTGGATGTCATCTATTGTTCATGGTGGTATGTTGAAGACTGAGACTGAGAATTTTTTCATCAAGATCTTTGATGTTGGTCTTGAGGGCAATAATTTCATCCTTCATGTTTTTTGCTCTTGTTTAGGTTACTACCATGACTTGAATAACATATTTCTTTTGCATAGTGGGAGTATGATTGATGAAGGCGAGGGAAATTTTAGGAGTGAAAATGGAAAAACTAGAAAATTGGTCAAAGAGGGACAAAGGAGTAGATTGAGACTATGAACATAGTGGAATTTTTTTGAGGCAAATAGATAAAAATAGAAGTTATGGCAAAAATAAAAAAAAGGGAAATTTGAGATTTATGGGAATTAGGAGTGGAATTGGGATATGGGACCTCAAGGAATAAAATTTAGGGAATGCAATTTTAGGTGTCTGGATAAATTTTGAGGATCAACAGGGCTACAAATGGAGAGATATTACAAAAAAACAAAGTTTATTTTATTTTTTTCTAATTCATCATTTATGTTTTATATCTAGTGGTAAGTCCTTTGAGATTCTACTGATACTCTATGGATGGTTTGTATATTTTGGTTTCTATCAAATATCTACCTATAAGTCCTCTGCTAGTCTACAGATACTCTGCTGATTGATTATTTTGAGTCTGTTAGAAATATTTTGAAAATGATAGAAATGGGTCCCAAGTTTCAATAGCTACCTAAGGTTTTTAAAAATATCACTCTAGCCATTGATGATATATAAGCAAGTACCACTCTTTAGAAACTTTTTGGCCATGGATTTATTTCTATGCACCAACTCTTAGTTTTCCTCAAGAATGGGAACTACTTAATTAAGAAGGGATCATTGCCCATTTCACTGGTAGGTCCTCTTAAAAGACCAATTACTTTGGGGTTCCTATGGTACTCCTCATAATGATTTCTAGGGATTTCACACAAGCACTTCCCACAATTATGCGGTCAAGTTTTTACCTTGAACCAAAATAGATTATTATGTTATAAGAAAATACTTAAATAAATTATGCAACAGAATAGAGTTATTTCTAAAAAGTTATTATGTAAAAGAATAGAATAAAGAATTTCATAAGGAAAAAAAATTAGCCCTAGAGAGTGCTCTAATACTAGATGAGAGGATCCTCCTGTAATAATTAATAAAAATTCACAAAAATAATAGGACTTAGCAACATGAATCAAATCTGATAGAATACTTAAAAAGATTGAATTGATCATAGGCCACTTTGAGGGGACAACCTCATTTAATCAAGCTCAACACAATAATTTCATGGATGCCTTCATTGACCTCAACACTTACTTATATATGAAATCTAATCTAAACAACTACTACTTCCCATGAATGTGGGATAAAACAAAATACTCACGGGATGACTTACAAAACATATGCATTCATAGCAACTACTAAACTAAAAAAGTAAAGAGAAGAGATATCACAGGTTTATAACATATATAGAGATGAATACATGTCATGTTTTTTTATTTTTACAAAATATTTAGAATTTTTGGTGTTTTTATCATATATGAATGTTTTTGTATTTTTAGATACACACTTAGGTCAGAATCCTATACATTTCACTGATTTTGTATAGATTTGAAAACAAGTTTTTTCAAATTTATGACACATATACTCTACTAAGACATATTATAGGTGCATATGCCATGCTATTGAACCATAAATTACAAAATTTACCAATTATACTATTTATTAGGATGCACTAATTACACCAAGATGTACTATTATCAAACCTTTTTTGCCATAATAATTGGTTAATTTTATAAGTTAAAGTGATTAAAGCATTAAAAATCACTATATTTATAGGTAAGAGTGATTAAATAATCTAATATCACCAAATTTATAAGACAAATTGGTTAAATCACTCACCCTTACAAGATTACATATTCACATTTAAGTTGTGCAATTCAAATATAATGATCTTGATGGCTGTGTCACATCTCATCATTGAACCGGATTAGGGTCATAATACCTTCCAATATCCCTCTTCAATTATTCAAGATTTAGGTCTAAACTTCTTCCATATCCAATAAATCATAAGTAATTATCTTTACTAAGCCAAAATATCAAGAGGAAACATGGTTTCATCAACACATATTTGTACTCCTTCATTACTCTCTTTATTTTTAAGCATTTTAATTATTTAAAATTTCAATTTATATGTACTTATTTATGCTATAGCATTATCTTAGTTACAAGTCATACACTAGTAAAGCACTCAAAGTGGGATAAATCAAAGGAAAGGTGTGTTATACACACCCAAATATACATTTATTTCCTTTAAACTAGTAATTTCATGATAATGCATTACTATATTAAAGAGGAGGCAAATGTAAATACTAAAATTGAAAATTTATAGAATATTAGTCTTATAAATTTGATAAATATAAATTAGGGCTCTACCCTTCAGTTTTAGACCTCCCTAATATTAAAAGGATCACATTCATCATCTCATTGTGTCTAAATGCTTATTTCTTAGTCAAATCCATATCATTCTGATGATCCAAGTCCCCTATACTACATATAAAGCTTAAACATTATACACAACCTTCATGATCAATTTTAGATATTTACTTATTTTATATCCCTCTAAACACTACCGATTATAGAGGGACACTACCACCAATGGTAGTGTCCAAATTTTTATCTAGTGTTTAGTTATTAAAAGTCATCCAAATATCAATTTTATCAAAACCAATGGGTTGGCCTATTTGTCTCATTGAACCTTACCATGAGATATTTTCAAAACGTATGGTATAAATACAAGTTTAATCCTTCTCATTCCTTATCTATTAATACCATATAAACACCTACTAAAGCTTAATAAATCAAATGCAAAAATGAGATAATCTTTCCTATTCATTCCTATTTACATATTAAGCATACAAATAGTCATATTACAGGCTTGAAGAATTCAAAGAGTAGCCCATGAGAAATATTTTTCAAGATACAAGATAGATCACTAAATTCATCTTCATATAGTAAATTCCACCCTTGTGCACACACTCTCTCACATGAGTCTTGCCTTACTATGTAGGCAGCACTCATTGACATAGGGGTATTCGAGGTCAATTCGACACTATGAAACCATTAACCCATTTTTAGAAAACTCATTCTAAGTGTAAATAAGGTTAAAGAGATAGGGTTTGATAAATTAGGAGATAACGACAACCTATATCTCAAATTTGAATATATCAATAGAAAGGTGACATAAAAACTAAAACAATGAAGTTGGTTGCATAAAAATCTAATCACTATTTCATACTAGACACCTACATCACAACAAAACAATAGAATTTATGGTAGTGTCTATATCTAATAATAATTTCTATGTCTATAAAAGTACAATTTTTAGAATCTAATGACTGATGTGGCATACTTTCCACATATTTCTAGTCTAGATCTACTAGCCCATAGTAAACTTAGCTAAGTATAATTTCTCTTTGGAATTGCAATCAATTGAACATCTTTTAAATTTAGTACTTTTTAAAACATATTTTAGTATTAAAATTTAAAATATTCATTTATCTAAGTTTTTAATTAATTGGATTTCTATATATGAGTTTATCACCCTTGTGCTTAAACTATTCTATATTCTTAACCCTATTCACCCTACTTATAAATTTAGGGTCAAAAAACTTAACCAATTATTATGTTACTACAACAAAATTTAAGCAAGGATATTTGTTGAAGAGATAAGTGCTCTTGAATTTTTTTTTACAAGAGAGTGTTAGAGAGTAACCAAGGGGGAGGAGGGGTTTGAAGTGAGACACTTGATGTGCTATTATAAGAGAATATTTAAATTATTTCCAATAACTGACCTTATGGATCATTTGGAAGAGTCATTAAGAAGCATGTAATTTTGAAGAACTAGCCATTGGATCACTAGAGACAAGTTTTCACTTGTGGATAGGTGTGTAGTTTGCTGTTATCTACCTTGTGTGTACTTATCTAAATTGGATAGATGCTTTTGAAACTGAGCTAGTAGTGAAGTATTTGTTGATTAAGGATGTTTAGGAACAAATTAAGGAAGTTTATAATATGTTCATATAAAGTGAAAGACTTGGAAGGATCTCAAATATATAAATGGTCATCGGAATGGTAAGCTGGCCAAACAAGGTAAAAATGTCAAGGACTAGTATTGTTAAGAATTTATTGATTTAATTTTAGTATCTATATTTTCCCCATTTTTATTTTAGTGATTCATAAATTATTAGAGTAAAGGAAATGAAACACTTAAGTGTGTAAACACACTTTGTATTTGTCATGGAGATGTGCATACCCCCTTATTGAGGCATGTGGAGAAGTGTTGAATTGAGAATGATCAAGTTTGGATTTGAAGAATCAATGTAGATTCTTGAGTTGGAAATATACATGATATAATCCTTATAGAGCACTCTAAAAATGTGTTAATAGATATGAACCAACAAAATTATTCCCTAAAGTGCAACCAAAACATTGAGTATCATTAAGATCTCATGCAGTCGACTTGCTAAATTAAGAGAGAATAGATGGGAACTAGTAGATGGCTCACTAAATTGAAAGCAATATTTGAAGCATCACTAAGCTAAAAAATGGGCCACTTAAAAAATATGAATCATACCACTATAGATAGGTCTAGATTTTAACTATAAATTTATAAAATTACTTAATACTTGATACTTATAAAAAGAGAAATATGATATTTGAAAAATAAAATTTGGTCATGAATATACATCTTTCCCCTTGTAAATAATAGAGTACCAAATGCGATTTTTTGAAAATTATTTGAAGCTTTGTATTGTCTTCACACAAGTGTGTCTATGCTTGAGTAATTGAATGAGTGGAGCACATAAACAATTTAAATTCAACCATAATATATAAATTCTAATATTTTCTCATGGTAAGTTACCAAAACTAAAAATGTATTGCTTAAAAAGGCCCATTGTGATGCCAGCATTTTGAGATGAGAGAGATTTCCTACAAAATCACTTTTCTCAAAAGAAAAAGTGAGAGCATTTGTGAAAGATAAATAAATCATGTAATAGTCATTTTTATAGATTAAATTTTGTTTGAAATCATATATATGTAATCATTGAAGCATTTGATAAATTTTTAGGTTTTATTGCACCATGTAAGTTTGATATAATAATATAATAATAAAAATGAATAATTGTAAATAACTTACAAGAGTTGAATATGTATTATAAACATAATGTATTAAAAATTTGAAGCATTGAAGAACATATATAAGATGTGCATGTTATGTATCATGGCACCATAAATATATAAGTATGTACATAGTAGTGAATGATAGGAATCATGGCACCATAGTATCCAAAGAGAAAACATGCAAGAAAAGTCACATAGATTGTCATGCAGGAGGGTCTAGAGGCCACATACAAGGGATCAAAGAGTAAATAATGAAGTAGAAATTTCATACCTTGAGTACAAAGGATGAATAAAAGTGACATTGAATATGTTTCATAATGAAAAAAAGGCCTAAAGGCCACACACACAAGGCATGATTATGCCATAAAAACAAGGTGTATGCTGAACATACACTAAGCCAAGGGAAACATACAATGATAAAACAAGTTTGAAGGTATGATATGAAACTAAAATGAACATGTAACATCAACATATAATGAATGTAGATAGAATATATTAATCATATGTATCTATGTTTGAATTTAACACATAACATTTTTACCAAGACATATTTGAAGACATAATGAATGAGTAAAGTATGTGTTTTCATTTATAGATCAATATGGAAATAATATTGTGAGTAGATACATCCTGTAAGGTGTTCAAATAGAGCAATGTGATGCCACCAATTAAGTAATATAATTGGGTGAGAATCTTGACCAACATCAAACCATGTGAAGGCATGTTTTAGCTTTTGAAACTAGACTAAGATATGAGTGATTTATATTTTGTGTGAAAAAATGGTGCTAGAAGTTCATGTGACTAGGTTGCCATTCAAAACAAAGAGAAAAAATGCATAAGGATAGGTGAAAAATAGGGGATAGGTGCATAGTGAACCATTGTTTACCTACTATGTTTTTTTCCATATTGATTGTATTTAAAAATTTATGATTAGGAAAGATTTTACTATGTATGAAGGCTATTTTACACTATAATATCTATTGTATTGCACACTCAAAATACCTTATGTGAAGCAATATGCCTTGAAAAATATGATATATACTAAAATATAAGGTTATATGACATAATCAAAATCATAGTCAATAACTTACAAAGATGTCTACATGTCATGGTTTTTTTATTTTTACAAAATATTCTAAATTTTTGGTATTTTATCATATATGAATGTTTTTGTATTTTTTCATATTTGATAGGAAAGAAGCATGCATGAAAGTGAAAGTTATAAAAAATAAAATAAAGCATGGTTTGAAAATGTATAAGGAGGGGAAGATTCAAATAACCATCAATAATATGATGAAGCAAAGCATGCCAAGGAATAAGGCATATGAGATTCCCCCAATGTAGATGTAGTATTTACAAGGATGGAAAGCATAACCATGTGAACTCATTTAGAAGTATGCAAATTTAAGCATGAAAGTACATTTTATAGCTAAAATTATGTATGGGCTGCCATGAAAGATGTGTAAATTTGAAAACATAGTAAGATGTATACCTTAGGTTGTTTGAATGCATTAGAGTAATTAAGGGATCAAGTGCCCCCAATGTGAAAGATTAAGATCAAAAGGATATAAGAAGTTTGAATAGGTATAGAAGAACATGAAATAAAAAGAAGATAAAAAAATATGCTATGTACAAGTAGGGACTAGGAATACATGCTTAACCAAATATTTGGGAAGAAGAAACATCCCATAGAGTGCCTACATAAAGAGTGCATCTGCCTTCCTTAGATTATAATACACCACCTAATTGAATAGGCTTTAACTATGTCATTTTTTGATTAATGTGCCATATTTACAATAGACCCTTCTATTGATATATAATTATCCTTGTGCTGAGTGATTGTAATTGTATGCTCTTTGTAAATTGTAACCATTCCATTATTTTGCTAAAATGTAAGTGAATCATAATAGGATGAAGTGTAGTATCATTTATTTTTACCATGATATCCTAAGGATTTCATTATATTTTTATAAATTATGATCAATATGAAATAATGTAGGACATGATTTGGGACCCACTGTGAGTGGTGGGCTAATAGATATAATGAATGTGTGGGACCTAATAGTTGAAGGATATTTTGTATATCATATCCAAGAGATTTTAAAAAAGAAAGATTACATATGTTTTATTCTTATAAGTGAGTACCTACAACATTAATAGAAGTTTTGATATCTATGAGTGGATTTTCCATGAAAAGCATGAAATAAGAAGAAAGTTGTTTTGGAGTTTCTTTTGTAATAATATTCTATAATTTTTACTTTTATTTAATTTGTTATTTATAATATGTAATCATGGTAAGATTAGAAGTGCCTAAATCAATAAAATGTGAAGTATCTTATGATATAATATTATAATTAGTTAGCACAACTGGTTGACCAATAATGTTTGCTTTACCATTATCTTGTAAAGGAGAAATAACCTTGTATTCACCTACTCCAATAGATGTAAATAATGAATGAGAGAGGTTATCATCTTCATCAATGGGATTGAAGAATAATTTGCACATTTATACATTTTTTAATTCTTGTGTATCATCATTATTACTATGATAATATTTTTTTTTGCAATAAGAATCCTCTCTATTTTCCAAGAGTGGTAATGGCCTCTATATAATTTTTAAGAGGTAATTCTTGATTGTGCTTATTTTTGATAGGCTCTTCAAATTGTGTAGAGGTGTTCTCTTGGAGAGGCTCCTTAATAGGTTGAGGAACTAGAGAAAGTTTTTCCATATCATCCTCTTTACTAAACCACCCATTTCAAAAGTTTACATTAATGCAAAAATAATTAGGTGTTTAGGTGAACTGAAGGAGACTTTATTTGATGGTGTGAGTTGAAAATATCAGAAAGGTGTATCATCGACTGAAATTGTATACTTATGTGAATTACACAAAAATTTGATGCATTTATGAATTATAAAAGGTATAACACCCATAACATGAATCCAAGGTCATCCCAATAATAAATTATAATGTAATGGAGTAAAAACAACTTGAAAGATAATAGAAACCATTTTAGGACTTGCTAGTATATCTAATGTGATGATTCTCAATACTAATGTTGGAGTATCATCAAAGCTATGGATAGAGGTTACCAAATTTTTTGTAGATTGATCTTATTATACCCCAATTTTTTTATGAAGTCATAAATACAAAGATTTATTCCATATCCACTCAATCAACTACCCATTAATTTTAACTTGGATGAATAACAAAAGATTCTACTCAATAATGTGTTGTGGAGGTAAATCCTCTTTTTAAAATTAAATGATACTACCAATATATTTGAATGTGCTCATAAAATAATTGAATGATTTTGGTTGTGAGTCCAAAATAATAGTAGTATCTCTCAACATATCATAGAAAATATCTTTATAAGTGAGTGCCCTTTGAAATAACTCTAAAATAGAGATCTCAACTGATGTATTACACAATTTCATAGTGAGATCATACCCTTTAGGTTGGTAAACTAGATGTGAAGCCTGAATAGGAGGTGAAGGAATATTAACAATATGTGGTTGGGGTTTAGGATCTAAGGGAGGCCGTGCACATATCATTTTAATAACATAGACCCAAGAATATAATATAACTTGTGGATGAGTAAGAGGAATAGGATAAAATTTGCTAAGGCTAGGTTGAGGGTGAGGAGAAGGAGATACAAAGGGTTGGGCACAAGATATTTGACATCTATTTGTGATAGGGATAAATTATGATTTAATAAAACAAAAAATAGGGGAAGCAAAGTGTATGATCTCATAAGATGGCATAATGTGACCATGTCCACAAGAAATAGACTCCTCTATAGGAGAAAGTCTTGTACATTCAATATTATCTAAGAATTTTTGCCCCAAAATGGAAGCTTATTATTGTTACCAAGTTATAAAAGAGGGGACAAAGACTAGAGGAGAAATGGGATGATAACATGGGGTATAATGATTAAATGAGATAAGGTAAAAATTTAAATCTAAACCCATAATGATACATAAATGAAACAAGAAAATCTATGATCTAAGAACATAGTGCTAGTAAAAATCAAGAATGAAAGGGTGAAATGAAGGGTTTTGAATGATTTTTAGGCTCTCAAATATACTTACTTGTCCATTGAAAAGTGTTGGCCCAATATTTTATATCATTAACTATGGGGGTAAAACCATACCCATAGCCTACTAAATCCATTTTCAAGGGCAAGCTGAGATTAACTTCCCAAAGCTAACTGATTGCCAATGCACTAAAAAATTAGACATATGGTATATATTCATAGTTGGTGTAAACAAGGAAATCTTAAAATCTGCAACTATCTCTATACAATGGTTATGAGTATTGGATTGAATTCCTCATGCCATGATGTATATAAACAAAACAATGTATAGTCCATAATGATAGTAACCATGAGATTATAGATTGACAAAATAAAGTCTCTAAAAAAAGAAAAATGAAAAAAAAGAAACATAAAGAGAAAATATTTTTGGAGAGAACAACAAAAAAATTCAACCCAACATCAAAATAAAGAGCCTCTGGTTCTATATTTGTCCATGGTGACAAGATAAACCTTTTTAGTGTTAGGTTACTCCAAAGTCCAAAAAATAGATTGTTATGTTACAAATAATACCCAAGGTTGAGTAATATATTATTTTAATGTTATAAATTTATAGAATGTAACTAAAACCCTAATTCAAAAACCAACAAGTAATATAAGTAATATTTTATTCTAAAATTGGGTTCACCAAAATGTTTACCCTTAGAATTAATTTTGAAAATTAATTCTAAATTATTGTAAACTTGAAATCTAATATAAGAAAGATGAATATGATAGGCTAATATAAAATACAATGATATAAATAATTTATATAAGTTGTAATTGTTAAATAAATAAATTAGGGTTAGGGTTAAAGAGATGTCCTTACAAACTACAGTATGATTCTACTGACTGTTACTTTGCACTACTTATTAGGATTTACAAACTTAATGTTAATTTAAACCTTTGCTTCATTGTCTACTAGGACAAGTGCATATTAATTATATAGGGTATAAATGAATCATTGTCCTCTAATGAGACTCCATTTATATTGACTGTATATTGAATCTAAAAGTTTGAGGTTGTTTGCCTCTATATTTAGGTTAACTATTTCTGTGTGATCTCTAATATGATGCACAAATAACCTATAAGAGACAAAACCCTAGCCTTCATAAGGAATAAATAATATCAAATGTAAAAGGGGTAAAAAGTGGGGAAGTGGGATATACCAAGCTATCCTAAGAAAATTGATTGAGTGATACCTACATAGTTTATGTGGACCTTAGGCCAATGTAGTTATCCTTATGGGAAAGATGATATAAATATAATGAATGCAACTAGAAAATTTGATTAGAATGCTTGATAAAGGATGGCATCAACCTATAATAAAATAATGTTAACTTAACCAATCACTATAATACTATAGCATAATTTTAGTAGGGCTCTTTTCTAAATATGTGTGTGTTTTTGAAATTGCATTTTCAAGAAAGTGTTAGAGAATAAATAAGGGGGTTTGAAGAGAGATAATTGATGTGCTCTTTATAGGAGAATTATTTAATTATTTCCAATAACTGAACTTATGGATCACATAGGAGAGCTTTTAGGAAGCATGTCACTTTGAAAAATTAGTCATTAGAGTAGTAGAGGCAAGTCTGCACTAGTGGATAGGTGTGTAGTGGGCTCCTATCTACCTAGTGCACACTTGCCTAAATTGGATAGAGGCTTCCAAAACTAAATTGGTGGTAAAGTGTCTACTAATTAGGAATTTTTAGGAAAAAAATAGGTAAGTATATAAAATTTTAATATAAATTACAATATTTTTAAGGCTCTCAAATAGATAAATGGCTATTAGAATGGCAAGTTGGCCAAATAAGGTAAAAATGTCAAGAACTAGTATTATCAAGTATTTATAGATTTAATTTTAGTTTCTACACCCATGTAAAGTGATTACATAATTGTGATCCTTGAATATATGTATTTAACTATAAATTTTAATTTGATAATCGATAATTTTAGCTCTTGAGTTGATTTTAAATTTTTCAGACTTGGCTTATGATTGCTCCTAGTGAATGATCTTAAATTTGGAAAGAATAAAGTAGATTGCTTAATGTAAAATAATATGTAAGTGCTCAAGTAGATAGTGATGATCTAGGAATAATGAATGACCTTTGATTTGTATATATAATGAAATTTTTAAAAAAATTCTTTTAGTTGACATTATGAAATGTGTGGGAAGACCTAAATGAATATTTAAAAATTTGGAAGTTAACCACTAATTGGCATGGGATAAGGCTACACAAGGTGGATAGGTCCATGACAATAGACCTATCTACCTAAAAAATAATTGTCCCAAAGAATTAGGGTCAATTTTTCTAAGGTTGGAATAGATTGAAAAATGATATAAAAAATCTGAGCATTGACTTAGAAATTTTGAATAGTAGTGACAACAAACTAAGGGGTTGAGCCTACATACAAATAAATGAATTAGAGGAATGGTGAGTAAGATAATGTATTTGTGCAAAATTCATTTAGTTTAATATATGTTAAGAATTAACATTACCAAGTACATATAGCTAGACTTAAGTATCTACATTTTCTCTCCTTTATTCTAGTAATGAAATTAATAGAGTTAATGAAAATGATAAATGCAAGTGTGTAAAACACATTGTATTTTGATAGGAAATTCCAATTGTGTAAGGAAATAATTTTATAAAACCCTACAATAAAACATGAAGTAATAGTTCATATTTAAAATTTGAAAAATTTGAAAGTCTAAAATTTTAAAAATTGAAATAAGAGCAAGGAAGTAGTATATATGAATGGAAATGAAACCATATTGCTCTATAACCTATAAAATATGATGAATCATTGGAGAAATGTTACCCTTTATCAAATCACTTGGAGAGATGGTTCCTAATGTTGAACCATTGGTAAATTAAGAGTGATCAAGTACCAATTTTGAATAAATAATCAATTCTTTGAGTTGAAAAGATGCATGTTCCAAATCTCATAAATTGGGAGAAGTATTTAATGTACTAATCCATAAGAAGGTGAAACCATTATGGGTTTGATATAAGTGATGCTAAGGCTATTGAGTGTGACTAGACTCAAATGTACATCACTCATAATAGAAGGTGGAACAATGCAATGGGTTCATTAGAAGTAATGCCAAGGCCATTGAGTGTCACTAGACTCAAATGAACATTACCCATAATAAAATAAATCACACCACTTGTAATGGATCTAAATTATATTTTCATTATTATAAGAGAATGAAGAATATTCATTCTCCCATCATGACATCAATTCTAATTATTTAATCCTATTTAATTTTTGTTTTTATTTAGGGTTAAAGAGGTAGAATAACCTATACATAAAGATGAATAAAAATATTTTAGTATAAGCCAACTAATTGAAAACTCATATAAATGAATATTCTAAATTAAAATGATGAGTTATGCTTAATATAGAAATTACACTCAAAAAATTAGTTTGATTTCATAAACATGAAGAAGATATAATACTTAACTTATTTACAAATGTGTAGGTAAATTTGAGAAGTACAAAGGTGGAAACAAGATTAGGATCCAATCATCAAATTTTAGAAACATTATTTATGGAGGTTTGGACATGTGCATCAGCCTTGGGACACTTCATTAATATAGGTGTCATGATATCCATGAAAATATCTTGTATGAAATACTCACTATATTACAGAGTGACCACTTAGAGTTTTTATCGCCTTTTTGATAAATTCACTTGTGTAATCGATTGAATAGGTGATTGATTGGAATTTTATAGATGGTTAATGCATTGGATTAGATTTATATTTATACCACACCTTTTGTAAATATATCATGGTAGGGTTTAATAAGATAAATAGGCTGACCCATATATTTTGAAACATTTAAAATTTGGGTAACTTTTGAGGACTAGACACTTGATAAGAATCTGGACACTTGCATCAATGCCAATGCCTCTATGTGGGATGAAAATATATGGAAGGCTAGGAAGATGATGAGGATTTTAAATTGATGGTGAAATATATATTAGGTTTTAGGATTTATGTACAATGTAGGAGATTTGGATCATTAGAAATGATAGGGTTAGACCATAAGATAAATAGTTAGGCATAGTGAGATGGTGAATACAAGCCTTTTTATAGCTAAGAGGTCTAGAACTGAAGGGTAGAGTCTTGATATGTGTCTTTCAAGTATACAAGAATAAGTTTATATATAAATCAGATTTTAGTATCTATACCAATAGATGTGAATTGAAATCAACATTTACTTTTGAATTTGTATATTGTATAGTATCTAATATGTATATAAACCAATATCATGATTTTTGACTTTGAAAACTATATATATGTGCATGAACAAGTGTCATGACACCTGAATCTATGAAAAATGATATATAATGCCATTTATCTATATTCTCAACTGTAAATATATGTGAATCCTATAATTTATATTCTTATAACTATTCTGCATATACCCATGCATATGCATTCAAGTATGCATGAATTTGTACTTGAGTTTCTTGTAAAGTGAATGCATATGCATGTCATATTCCCCCATAATATGTATTTGATGTGCCAATTTCTATCATATATTTGATTTATAAATTACTTAAGATTTTTGTAACTTTGAATCTTTGAAACCTGTATTCTATCATAAAATATTATTTTTGAATTGATTTGAATCTTTGAAACCTATCTTCTATCATAAAACTCTAATTTTTTAATTTATTTGAATCTTTAAAACCCATATATTGTCATAATATATGATTTTTTTATTCATAGAGGCTTGTATCCTTAAGACAAACCCACTATAATTCGCCCCTTTTGAGATAAGGGATGTAGCCTAAAAATCACTCATATCAAAATAAGAGTTCAATATATCATATCATAAAGATGGAATCATGTATAATTATGTCAACATATAGAGAGTATGTTATCATAGTACAATGTATGTAGTTTTCATTGAATCATGTATGCAATATATTGAATGTGAGGTATACAAGTGTTATGTCTAGATAAATTTAACAATGAAGCACATAGTAATGTAACCATATGTGAATAAGACTATGCTATAAAATTACATGATATGGATTATGAACCCACTAATAAATCTTAAAAATTATAAAAATCACAAGAACAATGTCATGCAATACCACACATAAGGCCATGAGTCACATACAAGGGACATGTTTAAATGTCATACATATAATTAAAGATTATACACAAGGCTGAGAGCCACAATCAAATTGAACATGTTTAATGTCACACATACCTTGAAAATATAACATATATAACTCCAAGGGCCATAAGTAATTAGACATGTTTAAATGTCACACATACGAAGAAAATATCACATGCATAGGGCCATATGCCATAGACAATAAACATGCAATGTCTAGCCTATCATGAGAGAAAGTAAGCAATGTCAAAGGAACATAAAACAAGTGAAAAATGGTCCACACCATCCATATGTATTAATTTAACATAATATAAAATTAGGATATACATGTAGTACAATGTAATATATGAGTAATTAGTAAGACACTTGTAAGATATGTAGCTCATCAATGGTAGGGAGGTTATAGATAGATGTAACATGTGATAATATAACTTGTCAACAAGGTGTCCCAAACATAGGAATTTCCACTAGGTAGAAGGGAGTATAACATCTAATAATCCATGTATAATATTCATATCCTACATCACACCATACCTTTTGAAATGCATGTGTATAAAAAATAATATACTATTTACCAAAATATGTGATAAATAACATATGTGAAGAAGAAAATTAACGACTCATGTCATGATTAGGTCCAAATTTTTTATGTTTGAGAATATTTTGAATTAAAAAATAAACAAATAAATGTTTTTTAATAAGTATAACCCTTGATATATCTTTTAAAATTATAATACATGAAATTTAAGCATAAATTTGAGTCTAAAGCAGAACTAACTAAAATGAAAATTAAAAAGTAACACATGATATAAATAATAAGTACAACCAAATACATGATATTTATCTTTTATAGGTTATGGTTGACTATAAATAATATTTTAAAGTGTGAAATAGGGTAAGACATGACTGTAACTACTCAAGATTAGAGGTAGAATTTGTGAATATTCCTAGATAGGTTCATGGTCTATAGATAACAGTGTAGGTTGATCATGTCTATTGACTATGGGTTTGTCCACATTGATTGTGATGAAAATATGACTATTCTACCTTCTACATCTATGTATATTGTGCAGGCTAAGATATTATAATTTAATATTTCCATGTGGAAGTTATTATTTTCCTTCTCTTTTCCTTAGAAACCCTATGGGTATTTGTGAGAGCTATAAATCTACCAAAAAAGAGAGGTAAATTATAAATAAAGGATTGAATTGACCCAAATCACCACCTTTGATGATTTATTATTACCTCCATATCTAGATACTTTGAGGAGGGAATCAATCCACATGTAGTCATATCACTTAGAGTGATTGTGCAATTGTGCTCTTTGACTATATGTATGAAACTAGAAATTTAGCTTTGATATTTAACAATGTTAGCTCTTGATTTAATTTGAAATGATTCAAACTTTCTTTATGACTGCTCCTAGTGAATGATATTGAATTTGGAAAGAATAGGGTAGATTTACTCAATGTACAATAGTGTATAAGTGCTCAAATAGATAGTGCCAAGCTAGGAATAATGGATTACTTTTAATTTGTATTTGTTTAGTCCAAATTGGGGTAAATATAAATCAATTACCTAATTAAACAAATTTTTGCATAAAATAAAAATTCTAAAAATATGCAATAAATGACACAAACTAGTTTAGAACTTGATAAATTTGGAAGGATGCTAAAATGGGAAATAACAAATAAATATAACTTAGCCAGGAATTCAATAATGTAGGACTGAGACATAAATTGTAAAACTAGTTAAGAGGCTTTTTGATGATAATATGAATTAAGAATAATGCTTTGTTTAGATATGGGACAATACCATTAAAATTATACATAAGCATGGAGTATTATTATCCTCAGGGCATGCCAACATCTGATGAGGAGTCATGCCCTGTGACTAATATGATAGGTTTATATGAATTAGAACTACATCATGTCTACAAATCAATCTTGGCTTAGAGAAGATAGAGCATACCTACACTTTTGATTGGGAATACATTTATTAAGTGAGAACATGAAAAATATGGGTATTTATTAGGCTTGATTAGGGGATCACTTGTCACAATACACCATGCTAGGAAGGGTTCTAAAGCCTACAGTCTAACATACTCATGAAATAACCTAAAAAGAGTCCTAGGTTTAACGTTCACTCTATTCTAATAAACAAGACAATAAATCTAATTTAGTGTTCACCAATGCTTGTGGCATAAAGTGGGGGTTAGAAACCAAAAAAAAAAATTAAACATGCATAGAGGCATATACTCACATCAATGTATACAAAATCCTAATGCATGAGAGAGAAGCACAATTGCATTATCTATCTACTCTTATAAAGGAAAAATAAAGTTAGGAATACTTACCTTGAAGATGAACCCATCGAGCCTCAATATATCCTTTAGCCAAGGTGATTCACAAGAGATTATTGTGGTATGTAAGGATAACAATGATAAATTAGCTATAGGCTACACAACCTATCTATGTATCTAAAAGACTTCTCCATAATATAAGATCTGTATCTCCAAAGAAAGTTTAGAACCCTAATCTTTATTCCTCAAGTAGAATGGTCAATAAGTAGATTTTCATTTGCACTTATTATTATTTTCTTATCTGATTTTCAAATGGTTAGAAATGAACTTATATATATAGGAAAATATTTCCCTAAGTCATTCCAAATATGTCAGCTGTATAGGGTCGACCCAGTTGACTTTATATATTTTCAAGAGATAAATCACTAGGTCCTAAGATAGGTCAGCCAAAGGGCTAACAAAACTCTCAAGTGAAAAATACCCAAAAATAGTATAGGTTCAACTTAATTAACCTTGTATAGTACTCAGAGGTTGAAAACTATACAAGGTCGACCTAGTCAACCTAGTATAGTCAACTAGTGAAAGGGGGTCAAGGCAAGAAAAAAGAAGATAATGATATGATAAATGTTTGGAATGGGTAAGATTGAGAAGAATAAGATTAGGGTAAATTGTTTTATGAGACAAGTGTGTATTTGGAAAGTGGAAAAAGGGACAAAAATCCTATGAAGAACCAATGGTCTGCCCACCCCTTTCTCAGTGCACCCCTTAAGGCATGCACTTAGAGAGATTGAGACTCAACAGGTTCATGTAAGATATAAAGTGTTAGTAATTTATAAAAGTTTTAAAATATTTTGTGTATACATATTCCCCACTCTAATCTCATTACATGTCACATGAGTGCAACATGGGATGGTGCTTTAGGAATAAAACATGATAACACATAACATTGATGTTAAGTAAAGTACAATAAGCAAAAAATAAGATAAACAAAAGGATATTGAAAAAAAAATACCTTTAATTACCTTATTACTTTAAATAAATAAGTAGACTATAATAAAAGAGAAGGTGCCCAATGTGAAGAACATTAGGTGAACCTGTAGAAGCTAGTGCAAAAAATAACTAAAAGTCAATTTTTTTGGAAGATAGGCATATAGTAGTGAAAAATGAGTTAGTAGAGACATGAAGGTATTAGGAAAAAATGGTAAATTAGGATTGTTAAGGCAACGCTAGAATATTGAAGGCAAATGAATGACAAAAGGATGGAAAATGAATGATAAATGATGGTAAATGAATGATAAATGAGTGTAAATGAATGACAAATGATTATAAAACACATTAAATCATGTTGGAAAGCATGTAAAACATAATTGACAAAAAGGAATGTAGAAAATACTAAATCACATTGGGAAGCATGTAAAACATAAATGGAAAAAAGGAATATCAATGCAAAAAAACTTGAAAAAAGATATGTAAGAAAGGAAAAATAAGCTCATGTAAGATAGACAAAAATAAAAACATGAAATATGGTAAATGAAATATAATTGAAGATGTAAGACAAACATGAAGAAGGCATACATAAAGACAAACATGTAAGAATTCCAAATGTCATATGTAAGATAAGTCCATAAAAATCAAACAAGAACATGATTGATAAATGAAAATCAAAATCTCTAAAGGATGAAAATTCAAGCTTAGTGCTTGTTCTAAGATATAATGTAAGAAAACATAACCACCTAATGACATGACTAGTATGAAAATCAGATGGTGTGGTAAATAAATGGTGTAAGGGTGTAATCCATAGTTTCTCAAACATTTTATTTTTATCTAAGGATAGATAAAATTGAAACAAAGTAATGCTAGCATGTTTTTAAGATGTGAATAAGAAGGAATATAAAGAAGAGGGAAAAATTATTTGGAATCACAATTTGCCTATCAAGGGGGGAAATGAAATGGGTGGAGGGGATAATGAAGGAAAAACCAAGGTAGAGGAAATCTTTATCAAAATCAAGACATTCAAGATAGGTTTATCAAAATAAAAGGACTATCATACTTAAGGACTGTGAATAACTTCTCTTAGCTACACAAGTCTTAGGTCAATAAATGGAATATGTAGATCATCCCATGAAGGCTATATGCATGAAAATTAAAATGGATCACCTTCCCAAAATATGTTCCCCATTCGTCAAGATCCCTTACAGAGCTACCAATGTACTATGAATATTAGGTACTTGAGTGATAAAGTAGGTAGAACTAAATAGTTTTTTGAATTATCCTATTCCAATCTACTGGCCTACCACACCCTAAATGACCTTGGATCTATGTGAGGCCAACTGTGGAGTTTGGGCTTTGATTAGAGATATGAAATTTGCATGTAATCATGTCTTTTATTGTGACGTTGACTTTTGAAATTTTTATGTTTCCTTTTGTATATCATTTCATTTTTTTTCAATTGATTAAATTTTAACATTTTTGATGGCTTTTTCTATTCCTCCTCCATATGGTTTTGGAAAACCAAACATGGGTGCTAAATATAAATTTCATTTAAATACTTGGGACTTGGTTGCTTAGAGAGAGATATTTAAAGAGCATGGGGTCTAAGAGTCTCATAAATATAGGTAAAATAAAAGTTTTATCTTGACTTCAACCTTGTTTTATCCAATGTGGAGTTAAAGGAAGGGGAATTCAAGAGGAGTGACACATGGAACAATTTGAATTACTTCAAATCACAAAAAAATATGACAAAGGGAAAAAAATAATACAATGATAGAAAAGTGTGATTTATTATCATAAGAATGAGGGATATGGAGGACAACATGCTAACATAGATTGATGTGCAAATTCCATCTATTAAAAGAAGTAAAAACTAAAGATGAGAACAAGGATCAAAAACATTTTATTATAAAAGGAATGATAAGATGGTAATTTTATGAGGAGGTCAAAGTCCTATCCATGTTCTTATACTAAAACTCATAAAAGAGAAACCCACATGCATGAATTCTAAATAAAAGGAAAAAAAAATCATAAAGCTATTAAGGCAAATAATAACATAAAAAGACAAAAATAAAAGAAATATATGAGGACAAAAATGAAAGTAAATGCCAAATGTAATGTGAAATAAAACCAAAGAAATTAAAGGAAGAAAATGATTCTTATAAAGTAAAAGTAAAGGAAATAAATTGCACAAAAACATGAGACAAAAAATAACAAGTAAGATTTATGCTAATGTCTGCATCAAAGATGAGCATGTGAAATACAAGTCTATAAGTCTCGAAATGTTTCTTGAAGTTGAATTTGTTTATTATTATGCATTATAGAATAAGAGTGGGAATAATAAGATGACCTAATGGGTAAGTGGATGCAAGGATGGGCATCACAAGATGATCCAAATTCTGAAGGGACTTGTGGATGGGAATTTCAAGATGCCCCAACATGTGAGTTGGAGTGAGGTAACATGGAACCATTAAAATGATTTAAATTGGGTTGGTAGGTGCATTTGGAGATAGGAAAATATGTTGATTTTTTATATTTTAAGGATGTTTAATGTGATGTATTATGTGTAGGAGAGGTATGAGGAGGTAAAATAAGACCATGTATGATATGTTTTGGAGTAGGCATTTGAACTAGGTATTCTTTTGGTTCATGTGATCTAAGAGGTTGATGTATTCAATGAAATATTTGAAGTTTTTCATGTTGGATATCCTTTCATTATTAGTGTAGGAAGAAGGATCAAATGTGGTTTGAAAAAAAATAGCAAATGAGGTATAAGTATGGGATGATTGTTATTGATCATTAGGTAGTTGATTGTGATGTGATTGTGGTGCTTGAGATTAAATTTGAGAAGCTTGAATATAGTCTTGATAACATTGTTTTATGATAATATCAAGATTAAAATGTGGACCAAATAAGGAAGAAAGAATAAAATGGTGAAGATCATGACAAGACTCATGAAAATAACCTATAGTAGCATGTCACCAACCAAACTTATCAGGATTGTACCATTTTAGAGGAGGTTTGGAAGGATAAAAGCTCATGGGTTTAGAAGGTGGAAATTTACTATTAAGTTATTCTAGAGTCAAGGGTGGGTGGGTTGGGATAAAATTGTTGGATGCTTCACTTTGAGATTAGGGAGGCTTGGATGAATAAATGCTATGAGAAAATGATTGGAAATGTGCTTTAGTAGTTGTTTGAGATGGTTCAAATCGAGTCATAAGAAATTATTTCATTTTTGTTTGGTCTAAGGATTCTTCTAAAGTTTTAGGAGAAAAGATTCAAATGTTGTATTTAAGGGGAGGTTTAAGAGCAATGACAAATGGTTTTAAAAGAGTATCATCATTCATGTTATGGTATACTTTATGAGAGAGAGGCTTCCATCATTTGATGAATGTATAAACATATTAATTAGGAATTTTCTTGGCATTGATGACATAACTAAGGTAATTTTCAGGAAGATCATCATGTTGGAATTCCTTCACTAGAGTATTGACTAAATCATCTATTTGTGAGATAGAATGTCTAGGAATTTGGTTGTACCATTCAAGTGCATTACCAACAAAAGTTTTGGCTAAGATCTTGGTGGTAGAAAAGGTGTTAGTTTGGACCCATTCCTTATAGAGATTACCAAAATAATTAACAAAGATAGTAGGGCCCTTAGTCCCATTATATGTGATGGTTGGAGAAATGTTTCCAATATATATAGATGGAATGAATGGGACTAAGGGTTCATTTTGAAGATGTTGAAGCATTTTGTTATTTATTGGAGGTTGAGGGATGATATTCCCTATGGAATCTATAATAGGATGAGGGAAAAAATTTGGATTTGGTTGTTAAATATGATGACTTGAGATGGTTGACTAGTCATGTTTAATAAATGTTATTGTATGTTCATAATTTGAGATTGATTGGTTGTTTACATGATGTTCATTTGTTAAAATACATGTGCAAGAAGTTGAGTTGTATCAATAAGTGGGTTGATGTTTTTAGGAGGGGTATTTGTGTTGATAGGAGTAGGATTATTTGGTGGAGGATTCCCAACATTGGTATTAGGAAGAGGATTACAATAAAGGACCTCAACTACATTACATTGTGTAGTGATTGGTTTTGGTTTAAGAGAAGAGGAAGGAAGAAAGTGGATAGTTTCATCTGAAGTAATAAAACAAGTGAGATTATTATCTAAATCCTTAATTATGTAATGTTATTGACTAAAATAAGGTTGAAAATATGTCATCATGATGAGATAAGACTAGATAACCACACAAGAAAGAGGTGTAAAAAATAACAAAGAGATAAGAAGTGAAAAAAATAGTATAGAGTTGACTGGGTCAACCTTGCATAGGAAATAAGGCTTGTAAATAGTACAAGGTTGATTAGGTCGATCCAGTATAGTGAACAAAAGCTAGAATAATGTACAAGGTTGACTGGGTCGACCCAGTATAGCAGATAGGGTAAATTAGAAAGCCTATAATAGATTGTGAATTAAAATAAGATAATTTTCAAAAGTAATTTGAAAAGTAAGAACTGAAAGGAAACAAACAAACAAACAATCTATGATAAAAATAATGATGAAAAGAATAAAATAAGTGAACAAATCCTACAAGGGTTAGTTCACATTGGGTTCACCAGAATGTATACAATCAAATATTCATCATGTCTATAAATCAATCCTAGCTTAGAGAAGATAGAGCATACCTACACTTCTGGTTTCAAATACACTTGTTAAGTAGGAGCATGACCAATATGGGGATCCACTAGCCCTGATTAAGGGATCACAATTTGTCACAATTTACCATGTTAGGAAGGGTTCCAAAGCCTACAATCTAACATAATCACACAACCCCAAAAGAGTCATAGGTTTAATGTTCACTCTATTCTAATAAACTAGAAATGAAATCAAATCTAGTGCTTACCAAAGCTTGTGACACAAAGTGGGGGTTAGAAACAAAAAAAATAAAATAAACATTTACAGAAGACATATAATCACATCAATATATATAGAATCCTAATGCATGGGAGAGAAGTACAATTGCATTATCTATCTACTCTTACAAAGGAGAAATAAATTTAGGAATACTTACCTTGAAGATGAACCCATCAAGCCTCGATCTCTCCCTTGGCCAAGGTGATTTGCAAGAGATTTTAATGGTATGTAAGGATAACAAAGACAAATCAGCTCTAGGATACACAACCTATCTATGCATCCAAAAGAATTCTCCATAAGATGATCTGTATCTCTAAAGAATGTATGGAACCCTAAGCTTTATTTGTTAAGTAGAATGGTCAATAAGTAGATGTTAATTTTCACTTATTATTCTTTGATTCTCTTCTTTTCACATGGTTAAAAATGAACTTGTATATAGGAGGATCTTGCCCTAAATCCTTTTGAATATGTCAATTATACAAGGTCAACCTAGTTGACCCTGTATGTTTTTGGGAGATAAATCACTAGGTCTTAAGCTAGGTCAACTGAAGGGATAAAAAAAACTCTCAAGTAAAAAATACCCAAAAAGAGTACAAGGTCAAACCAATCAGCCTTGTATAGTAATCAGAGGCTAAAAACTGTACAGGGTCGACCCAGTTGACCTAGTACAATTAATTGGTGAAAGGGGGTAAAGACAAGAAAAAGGAGGATAATGGTATGAAAAATGTTTAGAATGGGAAAGACTAAGAATAAGCTTAGGGTAAATGGTTTTAGGAGACAAGTGTGTAGATGGAAAGTGGAAAAAGGGATACAATCTTATGAAACACCAATGGTTTGCCCACCTCTTTCTTGATGCACCCTTTAAGGTGTGCATTTGGAGAGATTAAGACTCGATGGGTTATTACAAGATACAAAGTGTTAGTAATCGATAAATGTTTAAAAATATTATGTGTGTACAAGGTTTAAATCACCTATGTGTTCTGTTAGACTATATAGGAGCTATTGATCTATCATGGAAACCACTATGTGTATTCTTATTCAATTATAACCCTAGCTCAATTAACCATGAATAATAAATAGATAAGATGGAAAAAGAGGTTATCAATTAAAGTTTTGCTACACTCAACACCCCCTATGTTGAGCATTGCCTACATACCAATACTATGAAGAGGTATTAAAATTTGTGTATTTCTCCCATGGTACAGTGGTGTCTATTTAAAACTAGTGCAATTCTAGATGATTGTGTAATTATAGTGTGTTTATGTGATTCAAACATGACTTATGACCTTTGAAAGTGTATGCATACTTAGCACATGGCTTCTAGGACTGTATCAACTCTGTATTGTGAAAACTAAATGCCTTTCTCTCATTATGTAGTTAGATGTTATAGTGATTTTCCATGTGCGATCCTCTTGTGTGTAAAATGACTTGAAATTATGGACTTATAGTGATTAATTAGGAATTAATTCAGATGGGTCTTGATAAACATGTAGAAAAAACCATTAAATCAATTTGAATTTGAAAAAATATCCATTATTTGGTAGGAGGATGTGACTGACATAACTCAATAGGCTCAGGGAGTAGGATAGTCCAAATGGTGTGGTCTTAACTGAGGAGGAAAGAAAAATAAGTTGGGAGGTTGTGCAAGTTAGAGGATAAGCTTAAGATATTTTAAATGAGGAATAAAGATATTTTGTGATCATTAGTTGTTTATAGGAAAGGGTCATCCACATATAAAGTGAATGAATGGCAGTTGAAAGACTGTGGAATGAGGCATGAGTTAATTGCATATAAAGAGTGGTCACATGTACATTATTTTAGCTTAAATTTTAATTTATGTATCTAAATTTCTCCCCATTTTTTATATATTAATGTTATAAAGGTGAAAGTACTAGATTAAAATGAAAAATTGTGCACTTGAACTTACCTAAGAAGAACAATATCAAATGTAGGCCACAACATTGAGCTATGATTCATGTATAATCTAAAATGAAACATGTATAAAATTAGTTATTAAGATAAAATCAAGAATTAAAGACAAGATAAATAATATATTTAGTAACAAGGAATGACTAAACTTGATTGGGTATGTGAACCATTGTATTTTATGATGCAAAAAATGGTGATTGGAGAGAGTAAGGCCATTGGATAATTCTTCTTCATTGAATAACTTGGATTGGAATATGCGTGCCCTAAAAATTATTGAAAATAGAGTGTGCTTAAGAAATGAGGGTGTGATTGAATCCTATAGATTCTACTCACCCCTCTTTATAGCTAAAAGGCTCACATTTCCATCTCACTATGCCTAAATGCTTATTTTATGGCCCAAACCAGTTATTCTAGTTATTTAGATCACATGTAACCCATAATATGCTTAAAATTGATATATGTCCTTCACTGTCAATTAAAAAGATTCAACAATTATCTCTTCTCTAGGACACTACCATTTAGACTTGAACACTAGTGTCAACGTTAGTATCTTATTTTCAATGCTAGTGTATGAACCTCACAAAGCCTTAAATTCACAAATTTCTCAATATCTAAGGGTTGGGCAAAGTGTCTTAATTAACCCTACATGGGACTAGTTTCAAAATAAATGATATAAATATAATTAAAAAAACATTCATTATCATCAAGTAATATCAAGTATTATTCAAGCACACATCTAACACTTATTAAGCAAAGTACCTCTTAAGCATTCAATATTGTCCTACTCTTCCCTATTTTCATATTAGTCATAGGATTAGTCTTTCTATATGTTTGAATTATTAAAATAATATCCCAATATTTTTCAAGTTATAAGCAAGATCACTACATGCACTCACATATAACATATTACACCATTGTTCACACACAAGTCCACACATAAGGGATAACTACATATGTCTAAGCCCCTCTTCAAAATATTGGCTATGTAGGCATTGCTAACTAATAGAGGGGTATTTGAGGTCAACACAACTTCACTTGATCCTATCAACCCTTGTTTTATAAGATCACATGCCCTAATCATAAGTCAAGGTTTTGATCTACACACCCATATTGAAGACCTATACATGAGATCTAGATATATAATAAAATAGGTGATAATGAAATATAATAGGTGTAGGTGGAATTTATAAAAAAGAGTTGATATTTCATATAGGAAAAAAATGTCTAAATTAGATAGAAGCATCAAGGTTAGTGTCTCAAATCTAATGATTGTTAGGGTGTGGAGCTAAAAGCTTCACCAAAGAGCAGACTTAAACAGGTTCGGGTCTACACAGACGCCGGCGTCGGTCAGGAGCGATCGACGTCGGTCAGTTGCAGTTACAGAGGTGCTGACGTTGGCAGTAGGGTCGGCCAACGACAGTCACAGGCAAACAGGCAGGAATCGACGTCGGTTACCAGCGTGTCCAGAAAGCTATTTCCGTGGATAGAAGCGAGTGTTTGCATGATAAGTTTGAGTCGTGGACTCAAGCTTGTGTCTCTATTATTAGCATTACTATTTTTAGAGCCCTTGTTGAAGAGGCTTAACTGTTTGTTGTAAGAGCATGCTCAAGTTTCCTATTTCTATATGTAGGAAAGATCTTCTTAGCTTAGTATGTAGAATGTATCAATAATAGTAGAACATTGTGAATGTTTGAAGGACAGTACTGAGTTGCATCAATCCAGGTTGTTGGATTTGATTGTACTTGAGAGAGAGCTCTTGAGGAATAGAGATCTAGTGAGAGTTCTTGTGTGCATCTGAGAGAGGTGTGGAAGAATGAAGTTTCTTCATTGTATTCCTATTGTAAAGAGTTTTAATACAAGTTTTCAGGGTGTTTTCTTGTATATCTTGTTCTGTGCTATTTATCATTTCAGTTACTTATCTATCTGATTTATTTTCGCGTTTATTGCTGTCACAGTTGTAATCTATTGTTGGTTTGATCCCCCAACAAGTGGTATCAGAGCCTTGGTTACAAGTTCAGAGCTTGATATTTGGTATCAAAGCTCAGGTTCACTAATAGGTGGTTCAGATCTGTGTAGTGTGTTTGGATTATAGGTTGCTCACAGGGGTTTCTACAGGGATTTCTGTTTGAGTGGGAGAAGCAATGGCAGAAGAAAGTAAGTTGAGAATGGAAAATTTTAATGGCAAGAACTATCAACACTGGAGAATGCAGATAGAGGACTATCTGTATCAGAAGGATCTTTACTTACCGTTAGGTGGGATAGCAAAGAAGCCCAAGGACATGGAGGATGAAGAATGGGAAGTTCTTGACAGAAAGGCTCTGGGGTCTATAAGACTGAGTCTGGCCTCCACTGTGATATCTAATTTGTCACAGGCAAAAACAACGGTAGAGTTGATGACTACGTTAGCAAATATGTATGAAAAACCCTCAGCTTCAAATAAGGTATATCTTATGAAGCAGTTATTTAATTTGCATATGAATGAAGGTGGATCTGTTTCTACTCATCTGAATGATTTCAATGGTATTGTGAATCAATTAAGCTCAGTAAGTATAGTGTTTGATGATGAGATAAAAGCTCTTTTAATTTTATGTTCTTTGCCTGAAAGCTGGCATGGTTTAGTAATGACAGTAAGTAATACTGCATCTGCATCAAATATTTTGAAAGTAGAGGATGTGGTTAGTGTTATCTTGAATGAGGAAATACGCAGGAAAAGCACAGAAGAGGCATTCGGGAACGCTTTAAGTTTTGAGAGCAGGGGAAGGCAAAAAGAGAAGAGCAAGAAAGGCAGAGCAAGATCCAAGTCCAAGGGGAAAGGCAGATCTAAATCCAGAAATGGCAGGAAGCCACAATGCTGGAATTGTGGAAAGATGGGGCACATAAGCGGAGATTGTTGGTCAAAGCCCAAGGAGGACAACCAGCACGAAGGAAAGGAAGAAGCCAAGATTGCAAGTATTGCACAGGATGCTTTAATTTTCTCTCTGCATAATAATATAGAGTCTTGGGTATTAGATTTTGGTGCTTCTTTCCATGCTACCCCTAACAGAGAATATTTCAGTGACTATATCCATGGAGATTTTGGAATAGTGTACTTAGGGGATGATGAGCCTTGTAAGATTACTGGCAAAGGTAAAGTGCAACTGAAGATGCAGAATGGAAACACATGGGTGTTGAGAGATGTGATGCATGTTCCTAGTTTGAAGAGAAATTTGATTTTTGTAGGTAAGCTAGGTGATGAGGGTTGTACAGTAACTCTCACAGCATATTCTTGGAAGGTGACCAAGGGTGCACTTGTTATGGCCAGAGGTAAGAGAGAAGGTACTCTCTATTTGTGTAATTGTGTTATTAACAAATCTCCTTCAGTTTTATCTACTTCAGATGTGGATGCTAAATTGTGGCACTCAAGGCTTGGCCACATGAGTGAGAAGGGGATGTCAATTCTTAAGTCTAAAGGTATGCTTTCAGATTTGATAAGTATGGATCTAGAATTTTGTGAGCATTGTGTATTTGGAAAATAGAAAAGGGTTAGTTTTCTCAAGACTGGGTCTACTAAGAAAAGGCAAAAGTTACAGCTTGTTCACACAGACGTGTGGGGACCAGCTCAGGTAGCCTCTATTGGCGGATCACGGTACTATGTTACATTCATAGATGATGCCACAAGAAAGGTATGGATCTACTGTATTAAAAAGAAATCTGATGTTTTTGAGACTTTTAAGATTTGGAAAGCTATGGTTGAGAATGAAATAGGCAGAAGATTAAAGTGCTTGAGATCTGATAATGGATGTGAGTTTTGCAGTCTTAAGTTTAACTGGTATTGTTACACTCACAGAATTCGAAGGCAAAGGATGGTTCCAAGGACACCTCAGCAGAATGGTATTGCTGAAAGGATGAATAGAAATATCATGGAGCATGCAAGATGTATGAGATTGCATGCAGGGTTGCCCTTAGAGTTTTGGGCAGAAGCAGTTGACACCGCAGTGTACCTGATTAACAGAGGACCCTCTACAGCTCTGGATGGTGGAATTTCAGAAGAGGCATGGATAGGTAAAAAGGTAGATCTCTCATATCTCAAAGTTTTTGGTTGTGAAGCCTTTGTGCACATAGATAAGGAAAATAGAAAGAAGCTTGATGCTAAGTCTATGAGGTGCACGTTTATAGGCTATGGCTAAGATGATTTTGGTTTTAGATTTTGGAATCTAGGAACTAACAAGGTAATCAGGAGTCATGATGTTGTTTTCAATGAAAGAGTGATGTACAGTGATCAGATAAGGAAGCTAGATCAATCTAGGCAGAGCAATGGTGAATTGGATGAAGTTATGGTCCAAAATGAGCTCACGGGAAAAGGAAATAATCACTTACAGGAAAACACAGAGACCGACGTCGGTAGGTTAGGAACCGGCATCGACAGTACAGAAACTGATGTCGGTCATACAGAGACTGACGTCGGTAGACCAGGCACCGAGGTCGGTCAGGCAGAACCGACGTCGGCTAGTGACAGGTCTACAGGTGGCCGAGGTCAGTCACTGTCAGAAAATTTGGGTGGATAGATTGTTGAGAACGAGTCCAAGACACCCACCAGGAGGTCTGAAAGGGTAAGTAAGCCTCCAATTAGATATTCTCCTTCCTTATATTATTTATTGCTAACTGATGGTGGAGAACCAGAGAGTTTTGAAGAAGCATTACAAGTGGAGTCTAGGAGTAAGTGGGAGCGTGGCATGGTTGAGGAGATGGAGTCCTTAAGAGAGAACCAAACATGGGATTTGGTTGAATTGCCAGCTGGTAAGAGAACACTGAAGAACAGATGGACCTACAGGTTGAAAGAAGGTGAGGATGGACAGATGCGATATAAGGCCAGATTAGTAGTGAAAGGATTTGCACAGAAACTAGGTATTGACTTTGGTGAGATTTTTTCTCCAATTGTTAAAATGACTTCAATAAGGGTTGTATTGTCTTTGGTTGCTTTTGAGGATTTGCATCTCGAGTAGCTAGATGTTAAGACAACATTTCTTCATGGAGATTTGGATGAGGAAATATACATGGAACAGCCAGAAGGTTTTGAGGTCAAGGGTAAGGAGAAGTTTGTGTGCAGGTTGAAGAAAAGCTTGTATGGCCTCAAGCAAGCTCCAAGGCAATGGTACTTAAAATTTGACAGGTTTATGACTGAGCATGGCTACAGTAGGTGTCAATCAGACCATTGTGTATATTTCAAGAGATTTGATAACGGTAGATATATTATTCTATTGTTGTATGTAGATGACATGCTGGTTGCAGGGTCTCACATGCAGGATATCTCAGAGCTTAAGGTAAAATTAGCTCAAACGTTTGCTATGAAGGATTTGGGAGCAGCTAAGAAAATCCTTGGCATGAGCATTAGGAGAGACAGGAAAAATCACAGGTTGATATTGTCTCAAGAAGATTATGTGAACAAGGTGTTGGAGAGGTTTAATATGCAGGATGCAAAACCGGTAAGTACACCTATGGCTAGACATTTTAAGTTGAGTAAAGAACAATGTCCTAATTCACTTGAATAGGTAGAGTACATGAGTAAGGTTCCATATTCTTCCGCAGTAGGAAGTTTGATGTATGCAATGGTGTGTACTAGACCTGATATTGCCCAAGCAGTGGGAGTGGTAGCAAGTATATGGCCAATCCAGGTAAGGAACATTGGAAAGTAGTTCAATGGATCCTTAGATATCTGAGAGGGACCAGCAGCAAGCATTTGTGCTATGGAGGTTCAGATACTTCTCTACATGGTTATGTAGATTCAGATATGGCAGGTGATTTGGATGGCAGGAGGAGCACCACAGGTTATGTTTTTACTCTAGGTGGAATGGCGATTAGCTGGATATCTAAGTTGCAGAAGGTTGTAGCCTTGTCAACTACAAAAGCAGAGTATATTGCAGCCACAGAAGCTAGCAAGGAGATGATATGGATGACACGGTTCATGGAAGAGCTTGGAAGGGAGCATGGGAGTTGCAGATTGTATAGTGACAGTTAGAGTGCAATCCATTTAGCTAAGAACTCAGCTTTTCACTCAAGAACCAAGCACATAAAGCTAAGGTACCACTTCATACGGCAGGTATTGGAAGATGGTGAGTTGAAGCTAGAGAAGATCCATACAGACAAGAATCCTGCTGATATGCTAACAAAGTCGGTTACTAAGGAGAAGTTGAATCTTCATTCAACTTCTATTGGTCTTCATGATTGAGTTGAAGATGGAGGAGCTAGAAGATGTTGCTGTACAGGTACTGGTGCAGCTGGTTTATCTCCAAGTGGGAGATTGTTAGGGTGTGGAGCTAAAAGCTTCACCAAGGAGCAGACTTAAATAGGTTCGGGTCTACACAGATGCCGGCGTCGGTCAGGAGTGACCGACGTCAGTCAGTTGCAGTTACAGAGGCGCCAACGTCGGTAGTAGGGTCGGCCGGTGACGGTCACAGGCGAACAGGCAGGAACTGACGTCGGTTACTTGCGTGTCCAGAAAGCTATTTCCGTGGACAGAAGCGAGTGTTTGCATGATAAGTTTGAGTCGTGGACTCAAGCTTGTGTCTCTATTATTAACATTACTATTTTTAGAGCCCTTATTGAAGAGGCTTAACTATTTGTTGTAAGAGCATGCTCAAGTTTCCTATTTCTATATGTAGGAAAGATCTTCTTAGCTTAGTATGTAGAATGTATCAGTAATAGTAGAACATTGTGAATGTTTGAAGGACAGTACTGAGTTGCATCAATCCAGGTTGTTGGATTTGATTGTACTTGAGAGAGAGCTCTTGAGGAATAGAGATCTAGTGAGAGTTCTTGTGTGCATCTGAGAGAGGTGTGGAAGAACGAAGTTTCTTCATTGTATTCCTATTGTAACGAGTTTTAATACAAGTTTTCAAGGTGTTTTCTTGTATATCTTATTCTGTGCTATTTATCATTTCAGTTACTTATCTATCTGATTTATTTCCGCATTTATTGCTGTCACAATTGTAATCTATTGTTGGTTTGATCCCCCAACAATGATAGTGTTTGTATACATAAAATATTTTTAAAACTTTATCATTTACTGATGTTGTTTCACAATATTATTGGTCCTTATACCATTACCTAAATCCACTATAAGTCACTTGCATCTAACTCCCTAAGCAATTAAATCCCATTTATCCACTTCCCTAAGCAATTCCCCTATCAAAATATCCCCTTACTAAACAAACAACCTTTTTATTAATTTTCCTACTATGATGACCAAGTTGATCTTGTTAAAAGGATTCAATACATGCTATAAAACTAAGTAAACCCAACCGACCTAGTTCAAGACCTAATGACTATTTTTCCCACCTAACACAATTAAGTTGGTAGATCAAGTTAGATAAACATCTGTAAGGGTTTAAGGCCAATACTTGGCTATAAATACCACCTTCAATTCAATCCAATAGAGGGGACCATTTATTTTCACATTATTATAGTTTGTAATTATGCAAATTCTACACTTGAGGAGTCATTGCTTATGGTTTTGCCTTGGAAGGAAAGAAGCTTGTATTGTGGGAAAGTCTTGGATAAAAAGTAGGAGTATTTTAACCTCTAGCAAATTTATATAGTGTGATACTTACAAATCCATATCAACCTCTTATAAATCACCATTGGCTAAGGGATAGATTGAAGCATGCCAAATTCATTCAAGGTAAGTATTCCTAACTCTTACTCTTTCATTTTGTTAAATAGATATTGAACAAAGTAATAGGTTTAATGTTTTACTCCTTGCTTATAATTACCTCTACATTAAATTTAGTAGAGTTTTCCTTTGCATATTATATATTTTTAGTTTAACTATCCCCCTTTGTGCCATAAGATTTAGTGAACACTAGATTAGATTTATTTTATGTATTATAGGCCTAATTAGGGTTATTATGTGGTGCTACTTGAATAGAGGCTTTAAAACCCTCTCTAGTGGTGTTATGTGATAAGATATCCCTTAGGTAGGTTTAACATATCCATATTGGTCATGTCTCAATATAAATAGCTATGTAGTGATTTGTTGTTAAGATTACATTTTCTAAGATTGGAATTCAGTAAGTAAGAGAAGTTGTAGATCCATCCTAATTCATTGCATACATACTAATGAACTTGACATGAATATAACCCATGAATTCTTACTTTTTAAATCATAATCAACTATATTGAGCTGGTCGATCAAGTTTTGTTTTATCAATAAGGGTTTCTTTTTTAGCTAACTAGATCGAGTTGGATGATCTGGTATTTTTCTCTATCTATAGGTTTAGGGTTTTCATCTAATTGGATCATGCTAGTTAATCTAGTAATTTTATCTATTTGAAGGTACAAAGTTTTCAATCAATTAGGTTATACTAATCAACCTAGTCTTTATCTTCTATTTATAGGTTCTATTTTTAACCAGCTAGATCAAACTGGTCCATCCAGTCATTTAACTTGTCTTCAACATTTTAAACTTAACTAAATCAATCTACTCAATTGTGTTCATTTTTGTGATACTTAAAATTTTCAGTTTTGATTAACTAAATAAAACTAACTGATTTAGTCATTTTTCTTATTAAATGCATTTTACTTATAGTCAACAAATCACTCTACTCAATTTTGTTTAATTTTTAATGTTTGTATTTTCAATATTAGCATGCTATATCAATCTGGTTGATTCTATTTATTAAGTATATTTTCAAATTTCTACCTTTACAGGATTAAAATCTTGCCTAGATGACCTAGTTAATAGAAACATCTAGCAATTCAACTAAATTAACTTGGGCAATTGTGTTCTATCTTCCAAGTTTATTCTTAACAACTTAGCATTCCATTTTATCAATCTTAATCAATTTACAATTCCTACTTTTTAGTTTAAAATTTAAAAAAATTATTACTATTTTCCTCACCTTTTAGTTATGTCAAATTATAATAACATAATAAACTAAATCAACCAACTCGATCTAGTTTTGTGTTTGTGTTTTTTACCAACAAAATAAATCAATCTATTCAATTTAATTTGTTTGAGATTGATTTTTTAATAGATTGTGTCGACCAACTCGATTCTATTATGTATTATTTTCTTAACTAGATTGACCTGCTTGATTTTGTTATGTATGTTTCATTTTTTAACATAAGTAAAGGAAATTAATATCTATTTTCATAGTAATTACAATCACTTTAATTTTTTTTGACTACTTTTTTTTTTAAGAATTTCAACTTGGTTTTTGATAAATTATTTTTTTGCTTTTATTTTTATCTTGTCTGGTTTTCCTTGAAATTATGTACTAGTCGTTTTAAAAATAATTGGCTACTATTATGAAAGGCTACACAATATCTTATTTACAATCCTTGTCTATCATTTATAGATATCATGGAATGAGGGGATTGCCCTAGTCTCATATACATATGAAATATCTAATTATGTATTTAGTTTACATGTACCTCATGATATTTTAAAAATGCCTAGGATTTCTATAACAAACTGTTACACCAAAACCTCAAGGTGTTAGTGAAATATGCAGATCAAGATCATAACATCTTACCACACTTTCAAATCCCAAAGTCTAGGCTATATTTTCACCTATACACTAGGATCCCCCACATGTATAAGCCCTAGATGAACACTACAATGTTGGCATAGCCATCCGTTCCATGACTTGAAGCTAGGTGGAAGCTTTGATATCAAATGTAACAAACTATTACACTAAAACCTTGAGGTGTTAATGAAATCTACACATTAAGATCATAATAATTTCTCTTTGTATTAAAACTTAGGAATCCATCCATTTAATTATGTGGTACATCAATTAACATTTAGCATTGAGAAACTACTTCTAGCTTACCCTTTAAATTGGGTTTAGTGGGATTGGGGAATAACACTTTATCCATAGTTATCACTCTGAAAGATTGGGCCATCACTATCCAAAAGACAAACCAGTATCTTTGGAAGCCTATATTATCAAACAAAACCTTTTAGTACAACTTACTAATATTATTTTCAATTAATTAATTAGCATTAGTAGTTACAAAATTAGGTTTTTTTCTTGTTGCTTTCTATTCTCTATTGTATTATAGACTATATCAACCAAGGTTGATACAAGTTCTTTGCTATGTGTTTTAACTAGATCGACCAAATTGATTTAGTTGACTATGTGTGAACTTACTATGTTAACCAACATGACTCCATCTTATCTTTTATGCTTACTTTACTTATATTTTAAAACTAAATAATCCATTTTTAATTTTTTCTACTTATAAAACTAAATCAATTAGGTTGATTTAGTATATTATTCATTTATTCTATTTGTAACTAGATCGACCAACTTGATCTAATAGGTTTCTAAATTATTCTCTCATCTTGGTTGTTCTAATATTCTCTTTCTTATATAACTAAATCAACCAATTTGATTTAGTAGGCTATAAATCCTCTTAGAGTCAAATTAGATCAACCTAATCGACTATGTAGCTCTTTATCGACATAATTTGATACAGCAATATAATTTTCTCTTTAGTATCTAACTAGATTGACTTGATCAATACCTTACATTGTGACTGACCTAATCATTAATTTTCCTTTTTAGAATCACACTTGATCGACCTAATTGATCTCGTATACATTGGTTCATCTAGTCTAATATTTAATTATTAACTTCTCTTCATCATCTAACCAAATTAGCCTAGTCAACCCATATATTTTGGATGATTTAGTACAAACCATAGTTCTTCAATTACTTGGCTGACCTAGTCCTGTTGGTGGATGATCTAGTTTTTTTTTTTGAGTATTTTTATTTCTTAAAAACCTACATAATTATTTTCCTTTCCACACTAATTAATATCATGAAATCACCTATCAAAATATATCTTGATAATCTAAACACATTTAAAAGATACATGGGTTGTTCTTTATTACCTATCTTAGTTACTCAAGAGGATAACACCTCATGGTGAACTTACTCTCTAACTTTATGTAATTACATTTATCACAACATGGTTTGAATTACCCAAAATGATGATCTAGATGGAGCCAACCCATTTCACACTTCTCATGATAACAACATTTATACTCCTAATGATTCCCTATCAAAAATTCCTTATTATACCATTAAAAAATAGATAATAGCATAGAAAACCATCCTATAGTAAACATTCATATCCCTAGCCTTGGGAATGTTTCTCCCTCTAATAATAATATTCAACATATTACTCATCCTCCACCTCCTACTGATAGCAAGAAAAATACTCACATATATGCTAAAACCCATGGTAAAATCACACCTCTAATAGTTTATTCAATCTTCAATGTCACTAATAACATGGATGAATATGAAACCCTTATATTAGGAATGAAAGATATGGTTAATTTAGATGTCCCATATTTACATGATTTAGGTGATTCATAACTCATATGTCATCAAGTTATTGGTGATTATCAATGTAAAAGTGAAACCTTATTACATATCATCAAATTCTTACTATGTTTGTTAAAAAATTCACTTCATTTACCATCGAACCAATCCCACGAGATAAAAATGCCATAGCTGATTCTTTCACCTCATTATCATCTCTATTTCATCCCCATCAAGCTATTCATAATTCCTAATTCCTCATTTAAATGATCCTCTTTAAAAAATAAGCATGATTTTATAATTTGTCACATAGAAGCTATCACCACTTGAAAGAGATTATGGTACACAAATATCATCTAACTCATTGAACATCATACTTAGCCCCCAGAGGAAAATTCTCATGAAAAGATCCAAATTCACAAAAAACATGAAATATGTACTTTGATATGACTCTATTTATTATCATAATGCTAGAGGTACCTTACTCAGTTATGTAAATCTAAAAGAAGTTCCTTCTTTCCTTGAATAAGAACATGAGGCAATATGTGGTGGTCATTGTAGTGGACATGCCATAACCCAAAAATGCCTAAGCATGGCATAATATTGGCCTACTCTAAAACAATATGTCATTAATTTTGTTAAAATATGTAATCCTTATCAAATTCATGATAATCCCATTCACTCTCCTCCAGCTGAACTCCAAACATTGGAGTCTCCTTGGCCATTTTATATGTGAGGATTATATCTCATTTGTAAATTACCAAGATCATAAGATGGTCATGTCTTCATTATTGATACCAATGAATATTTTACCAAGTGGGTGGAAACTATGCCTCTTTTTAATGTTATAGGCATCACCATTTAAAAATTAATTCTTTATCAAATCATATGTCATTTTGGAATTCCTCATACCATCATTTCTAATAATGGTGTAAGATTTAAAAATAAAATTATGAAAAAACTACAAAATTTAAAATTATCCATAAATTTTCTACACCATATCACCATTAGCATAATGGTCAAGCCTAATCAACTAATATAATATTTAATAAAATTTTAAAAAATACTATTAGGAAATCTCGTACTGATTAACACCTTTATCTTTATCTTGCACTTTGGGCTTATCATGCTAGTATTCAAATAACCACTAGTGCCACTCCTTTTTCATTAGTAAACAACTATGAAGCTATCTTGCCCTTAGTATTTGAATTACCATCACCACACATCTATCTTCTTAACATAATCCTTGATGAAGAGATTTTTGAGGGTCATATTCATGCGTTAGAATTCCTTGATGAAAGATGTATGGCTCATTACAACATAATAACCAATACAAATCTTGTATCACTAAATAACATAATAAAAAAGTTAAAGTTTGTACATTCAATGTTGGTGACTTAGTGCTCAAATTAGACTATAGTCATGATAAAGAAGGAAAATATGATACAAATGGTGGGGTCCTTACCTATTCAAAGACATTCTTGGATTTAATAATTACAAGTTGCAAACCAATGAAGGACATATCTTTAGAGAACTAATCGATGTTCAATTTATAAAGAAATATTTTACTTAACTTATGTAATCATGTAGTGATTTCTAGTATTTTCTTAAAGTATCATATTATGGTTATAACACTTTAGAAAGGTATTTTAAAGAGTTTCTATTATGAAACACAATATTTATATACCTCCAATTTCTTTTTTCTCATTCCCCTTTTCTTTTTTGTTTTCTATTTTAACACCACTTGGTTTTTAGTTTGTGAGTTACATCGTAAGGCTGTAGATAGGACCCAACCATTCCTCACAATCATTTTTTTATTTTTATCAAATTTTATACTTCATTTATATCATTTTATTTTCTTAAACATGACCTTTGGCTTCTTCACTTGTAAGTTACATTGTAATACCTTAGATAGGACCATGGTTTCCTTACAAACATATGTTATCATTTACAAACAATTAATTTTCTTCCTAACCTTACCTAAGAGTATTAATTGTAAGATAAGGCAATGGTAAAAATTCTCATATCATTATAATTAGAGTTAGTCATATTATAATATGATAAAAAATTAAGCAACTTATTCTCATGTCTTCCTTCACAAATGTCATTTCTCATGATGATGATTCATGCTTACATGTAATTGTACGATCTCATCAATTTTTTTTTGTGATTTGGAAAAACCCATTCATTATATTCTCACTTCCATCCTCTTCCAAAAATTTACATCAATTTGGGCACATCAATGTTGGTTTAAAGATCACACTCTTTCTAATGTGCAACTCTATGAATCTTGGATACTATGGCCTCTAGATTCTCTTCCTTGTGTAAAATCTATAGTGATATTCATTTTTATCACCCACATTTGATTTTAATTTTTTTTTGGAGGAAGAACAATATAAAATCCATAAAATTTAAAAGTCACATCATTAAATCAAAAGGCAAAAATAAATATTCAAAAGTTAAAATCACACTAAAAGACATGATTCATCAAGCACGTCTCCTATCCTTGTCAAAGATCAAACTCTATAGTTGGCCTCATGATAGAGCCTAGTTCCATTGGGGTGGGGTAGGCTAGTAGATTAGGGTAGGAGATCTGATTCTGTCAAAATTAATTATAATCTACTTTCTCACGTAAGTCCCCAATCTTTGTAGTAGACTGATGAGTCTGTAAGGGGTCATGAGGAATGGGGAACATGTAATGGGGAGGTACATACATTTTAATTTTCATGTATGATAAGCCTTCATGGGATGATATAACTAATTCACTATTTTTCCCAAACCTAGGTTGTTAATTCAATTTTCCTAGTACTAATTATATTCCAAGTATCTAAGTATTGCCAACATGATATGAGTGTTTGACTCCAGTAAAGATCATATTTTCATATTGGTGCCAATTTATATACCACACCACCCATTTCATTCCACCTTGACAAGAAAGTTTGTTTTAAAATATTTTTCCTACTTTTATATTTCTTATTCTTCATCACTATCACATATGTTATGAATTTGACTATTTTCAATTCATCCATCAATAGAATATATGTTACATATTTAAGAAGTTGTGAGATGCTCTCTTGATTATTTTCTTATCTTTTTAATATTTCCCTTACTAAGGGTTTTATTGTTTTAAATTTTATATTTACCTTTTTGTAGGATGTTTTATCTCATTTCTTCCATTTTTCTATCATTTTTCCATCTTTGAGTGATTTTGAATTGTTACTCCTCTTTCATAGATATTGTTCATGCTTTAATTTTTCTATATTTATTTGTGTATGGATTTTTACTTCTATTACATTGATGTTGGTACCATTATTTCCATTTCATATGTCCTTGATTTGATCTAGATCATTACTTTTCTTACTTAAGATGTATTTTACGCTCATTTTATCCATTTACATTGGTATTTTGGTCCTAACTTAGCTTATGTAATCCCATGTTACCAATTTTTCAAGTGATTTGTTTAGTCATGATAGTTTTACATTTTGATTTTTCTGTAATTGCTTATTTTTTATTTTTCTATAATTGCTTATTTTTGATCTCTAGCCTTGTATCCTTAGGCTTTTTCTAAATTAACTAAATGTTCCCTCCATGATAAATACTATAAACACAATAGAAAACCATTAAACATAAAGGTAATTAAAGGTACACATTTAAAAATTATTTACTTCCTTTATTTTATGTTTTCTATTACAATCTATCAGCTTAATTCTTGTATATTGTTAGGTTATTTATCAAAGCACCATTCCATGTTACACCTTCGTGACACATAATAAAATTTTAGTGGGGCATTTGTATACACAAAATATTTTTAAAATTTTATCATTTAATAATAATTTAGCTCTTGTAAGAACCTATTAAGTTTCAATATCTTTGAGTGCACACCATAAAGGGTGTATTGAGAAAGGGGTGGGTATATTTTTGGTGTTTCACAAGATTTTTAGTTTTTATACCATTACCTAAACCCACTAAAAGTCACTTTTATCCAAATACATAAGTAATTAAATCACATTTATCCACTTACCTAATTAATTCCCATTTCAAAATATCCTCTTACTAAGCAAAACACCCTTTTTCTTCATTTTCCTACTATGTCAACCAGGTCAATCTTGTTAGAAAGGATCAATGCACGTTACAGATCTAATTCAGCTTAACATACCTAGATTGAGACCTAATTTCTATTATTACGCATATCAAAATCAAGCTGGTCAATCATGTCAGCTAAAATTTTAGAAGGGTTTAGGGTTAATCCTTAGCTATAAATACCACCTTCACTTCAATCTAATAGAAGGAAACATTCATTATTTCATTATTACAGCCTAAAATTCTACAAATTCTACACTTTAAGAATCATTACTTAGGGTTTTTCCTTGTAAAGAAAGAAACTTATCTTTTGGGAAAGTATTAGATGAAAAGAAAGAGTATTTTAGCCTAGAGCTGATTTCTACAGTGTGATCCTTACTGTTGTCAATCAAGAGTGCTACCCTTGTGAGAATGTATGCTACTTCCAACTCTTGATTAAATAATGGAATCTATCTTAAGTGTGGGTGGATTTTAAAGGGAAAGAATATCCAAATAGAGGGTTAGTTCCATTGATGAACTCAATAAATCTGATCGTAATCCTACTAACTACTAATTTTTGACTAAGGAAAAGGGTGAAAGGATACTACTTGCACTGGAATTAAAATGAAAACTTAGAATAAAGGTCATGTACCAATGTTTATGACCTTGTATGCTTAAAATTGACACTCGTAATAAGGGAAGGAACTTGAACACATTCTCTTCACTTTAGGTATATGACTTTTAAAATAGTATTCCATACAAAGGAATTGACAAACTCACTCTTTGCATGGAAGGAATGAAAAGTTATTGAATTCACATCCATACTTAGACTAAGATTGAATCTAGACATTTTGTATGACTTATACAAACTTAAAATTTATATGATAAGGTAAAAATTCTAGACAATAACATAGGAAAACTACTAATTTAGAATATTATATCAATGGAGATCACCATACACTTCACGCAAAAACTAAAAATGGAAGAAAAGAGCTTCTTATTTCTTCAAGAGGTTAGTACAAAAATTTGGAGGCCTTTAAGCATAGCCAATGCAAAAGAGTGATAAGCTAATTTTGGAAAAGAGAGTACAAATATAAAATAATAGGATAGAGGAGATAAATCATCCCCAAAATAGGGATGACTAGTTTTGTCTTCAACCCTCTCAAATTGTTATGTAGTGTTTCCTATAATCTCTTTTTTCACTCTTTTCCCAAAAGTGGCATAGAGGTAGAGTATAAATTTTTATAAAAACTTAAAAGGTCTTAATCATTTATTGTTCAAGATTTAACACTTTGAAGATGCCTAAGTCTTTGCTTGCACACCTTATATACTATCTCACATGTTCTTTTTGAAGAATAAGTCACCTCATTAAAAATAGGTCTTCAAGTCTTCATTAATCCCTCCATTAAAATACTCTCCTAAACCATTTATGATGTCTCTCCACATTAATTTGGCTATTATAATGCTCCTTGAAGCATCTTTGACCCTTTCAACTTGTTAGGCGTAGGATGAAAATAAGGTCTTGTTACGAGTGTTAGAGACTCTTTCAACCCCTTAAAATGCTATTTACAACTAAAAATAACTTATTATTAACCTCCAAGTGTCCTAGAAGAGATAATTAACCTATTATACCTCTTTAACAACTTATATGCCTTGACTTATATGATTATTCACTTAAACTCCTTAAACAATGTGGTGTAGGAAAGAGAAAACTTGGATTTGCTTTGAATCAGGAAAATTTACTCCATGGATGGATTATAAACATTATTTAAAACTTGAATCAAGGAAATTGAATTCATAAAACCATCTAAAAGATGCAATTTTGTTCCATTTGCTTGCTTTTTTACCTATTCCTTAAAGCCCTATAAATAGGTAAACCTACTTGTGCAAAAGATTATATGGATTATATTGTAAAAATAAACATATTTTTGAGGACCCTCTATCCCCTTATATATGTATACCAAATTTTAGGATCCAAATCTGAGTAAAAGTGTCTCTTTTATGCCATTTCTCTCTCTAATTAGGCCTCCTAGGCCTAAAAATAGAGATTTGGCCCAAATGGACACCCACACATGTGAAACATACCAAAAGCATTTGATTTAGTTTATCTAGCCTAAGATCATGATCCATGCCAAATTTCAAGTTTTAGGGCCTTGTGTAGATGGGCAAATTATGAAATGGCCATTGGCAAGCTTAGATGCTTGTGTATACTTGAGAGGTAGTTTGAGATGTTTTTCATTAAGCTTGTAGGTTTTGGTGCTTGAAAATTAATTGTTAATAACTTTAACACATTTATACAACTCATTCCTAGATATTTAGGTCTCTTATTTCCCTCATAGGCCTTCATCTAGGCTTCTTAGCTTGAAAATTTGGGGTTTTCTCACCTTTTGATCAACTGGCCAACTTGCAGAGATGGTATAACAACTGGAGATAACTATAAAATAGTTTGGATGATAAATACATATAGAAGATACCTATACAAACAACCTCTAAATAGGCCTTTTTGGTACTAAATTTTCTATAACCACTTGAGAAACTTGATGAAACTATTGCAAAAAGTATTCATTAGACCTTTTCATGTTTGAAAAAGTACATCATGACCTTCTTATGATATTAGACATTCATTATCATGTAAAACTTGCTCAAGAATCCAAAAAGTGATCCAAAATTCAACCAACTAGTTTATGAAATTAGTTAATCATATCACTAACCAGTTTGATCAATTGTAAAGCATGGCATGACCTTGACACAAGCCATGAGGCCTATTAAGATACTATGGAATCTTTTAATCACTTGAAACAAATTAAAATAGGTCATGAGGTGATTAAACAAGCATAAAGTTATGATGAACATAAACTTAAATCATCAAGTTTACCTTGAAATTTTCTAATAAAGGTTTTAGATGACCATTTCAAAGACATTACAAGAAAAACATAATAACCAATAGGGAAAACAACATGAAAAGTAAAGTTTCAAGTTATAGGGGTGATAATTTGACCTGTGAAGTCAAAATTGTCAACATTTTGGTGACTCAGCTTGGAAGCATGCCTACTATGCTTATGAACCAGATAATTGACATCTCTTTTGGAATCATGAGATCACTCTTACATTATGAAATGAACACTAACAGATCTGACCAATGACTACAAGACTCTTGACTTGAAACAAGACAACTTCTTCTCCTAAAAAATTAAGGAAAAAAGACACACAAACCAAGGGAAACCAACTAAAAAAGACACATGTGAAAGCCAATAACTTTTTGGAAATAAAACATAATCAAACTAATGTGATTAGACAACACCTAGAGGAAAAAAAACAAACAAATAATTTACAAATAAACTTATCTCTCAATAACAATGTTTCAGATGTATCCCATTGACTGGGATTGGAAGCTCCTCACTATCCATCTTAGTAAGTTGAAAAGCATTGTGGGATTTACATCTGGAGATTATGTAAGGGGAGTCATACTTTGTATGCCTTCCTGGTTTAGCTTTGTCCTCATCCCACTTGAGAATGAAGTCTCCTTTGAAACTCCTTAAAGATGCTCATTTGTCAAACATTCTCTTAACTTATGCTTGAAAACTTTCCATGGATAACATGGACTGATTTCTAATTTATTCCAGCTACATAAGCTCAAGACACCTTACCTCCATTGGTTCATCCTCCAACAATTCTAGTTGATGCATTAGTTCTAAAGTAGGAAACTCAAGTGAAATGGATAACCTTGCTTCTTTTACATAAACTAGCTTGTATGATGAATTGGCTATAAACCTTTTGTAGGTGATCCTATCAGACCATAGATCCAACTTAAGCTTCAAATTCCATGTTCTCTAATTATCTTCAATGGTACTTCTTATGATCTTCAATAGGTTCTTTTTGGTGGACTAAATAAAGCCATTGCCTTGTGGGTAGTAATTTGATGAAGTGCTGAGCTATGCATCATGTTGAAAAAACCATTAATTGATCATAAATCCAAAAAAATCCATGGCATTATCTAAAATGATGGTGGAGGGAACACCAAATATTTTAAGCAAAACTTCATAAAAATATAACACACTAAATTAATTTGCTTCCTTCAAAGCTACTACCTCTATCCTTCTAGTGAAGTAATTCATGGTAATAAGAATCCACTTATGACCCAAGCTTGAAGGTGGATTAATGAGGCCAATGAAGTCCAAACCCCATTGGAAAAAAGGCTGATATACTAAAATTGGTTGGAGAGGTAAGGCAACAAGTCTTTCTTTACCTATAAACATGGCACATTGCTTACATTTCCTCACCCAAACATGGTAATCTCTAAATATGCTTGGCCAATAGTACCCACCTCTCATGATCTTAAGAGCTATATTTATTGCCGAGGAATGGACTCTACCATGTCCATCATGGAATTTTTTAAGCAATCTTTCTGTTTGGGCTCTATGCACCTTAACAACATACCATTGGTGTCCTTGAAAAACATGTCATTAAAAAGGAGAAAAAACTGGACTACAATATGAAATACCTTCTCCTTGATGTACTTAAATTAGAATGATATAAACCATCTTGGAGGTATCTTACCAAGTCTTGAAACCAACTTGATGATGATGTATGATCAATTGTAACTTCTTCATCATTTAGCACTAAAATTACTTCCTTATTCTCTTGCAAGTCTTGGGCTAGGTGTTCACATAATCCTTTAACTCTAATCAGTTTAGTAACCTTTATTTCAATGTCATACTCCATAAATCTTATCATATAATTTTCCCTCTTCTCACTTATGTCCTTATTAAACAAGAAATCCTTGATACTTGGATGAATAACCATTAGATATATCCTATTATTAGATAACAAGTGTCTGAACTTATTAAGACATCTAATTATTGAAAGGACATGCTTATCTACATACATGTACCTTGTCTCATATTTCTCCAAGCCTTGAATGAATAAAACTATTCATTACTTCAAATCTTGTTGATTTTGGTTGAGTATACCTAAAATTGTGTCCACATTAACATATGTATACAATATGAAATCTCTTGAAAAATCAGGATTAATGAGGGTAGGAACACTATCTATTTCTTGTTTGATCTCTTCAAAACAATTCATTCCCTCCTTAGTCTAATTGAAGCTCTAATTATTCTTAAGCATGGCTATAAGTGGATTTTCTAAAGTTGTAAATAGAAATGTATCTTCTTATAAAATTTATCTTGCCTATAAAACTTTGTAATGCCTTTTTATGTTTAGGCAAAGATAAATCTAGTATGGAGTCTATCTCTCAGGATCAATGGTTAAACTATGCTTATAAACTACATGTCCAATAAGCTTACCTTAATGTACTAATAAGAAAAATTTCTTAGGATTAAGAGACACCCTTGTTTACATCTCTCAAATAATTCCTTGAGATGAACCATGTGTTCCCTTTCACTCTTTGAAAATATAGTAATGTCATCTAAGTATACAAGAACAAACCTATTGATAAGACCTTGGAATACCATACCCATGGCTCTCTAAAAGGTTTATCCAACATTAGAAAAATTGAATGGCATTTTCATGTGGGCAAAATTCCCCCACTTGGTGGTGAAGGTTGTCTTAAACTGATCTTCCTCCTTAATAGGAATTTGGTTATATCCACTGTAACCATCTAATAATGAGAACCTTTTTGAAACAACTACCAACTACAATATTTGTTTCATGGATGGAAATGGGTAATTATCTTTAAGAGAAGCCTTGTTTACATCACAAAAATCTACACAAAGTTTGATTTCACCATTTTTATTCCTTATTGGAACAAGGTTTGCCATCCAAGTATAATACTTGATTGGGAAAATAATGGTTGATTCAATGAGCTTATGAAGTTCAATTATCATCAAAAGCTCAAATTTTAGATTGATCAGTCGTTGCCTTTATCTAACTAGTTTTGTATTAGCCTCTAGCTCAATGGTGTGTTGAGCTAAACTTGGATCAAATCCCTTCAAGTCACTATATTGCCATGCAAGCTCCCTACATAAATCAATAAATGTTTCCTTTTAAGATGGAGTACATATTTTACCTAGATTAGGAGACCTTCTAGTTATTATCTCAACATTAGCATAGTGTTCTCCTTGGTTGGAAATGAAGACTTATATTTCTTTACCTCATCATCTCTATTAAATATGTTTTAAAGAGTGACCAAATATTTGGGTAGCTTATTGGACTTAAGTTGAACAATTTGATCTCCATACTGTTGAAAGTGTTTTAACTGATTTCTGAAAGAGAATTCAGCGTCCTCTTGTAAGAAGTGAACAATCTGATTGTCATATTCAAAAAATTTCTAGTTATCATGATTTTTAGGAATAGAAGGCCTCACCATAATCTTGATATGTGACTAATTTTTCTCATTCCTCACATCCACTATAATACTAAATCGAGCTCCTATGGCAACCAATCTATCTGCATGTTTATTACTTTTTCTTGGCACTTATTGAATATCAAAAGCATCAAAATATTCAAGGAGGCCCTAAACTATATGTTTTTAATATTTTATAAAGGAATTATTTCATATATTCAACCTTATCACTTGGTGAACTATAAGTTCATTGTCACCAAAATCTTGTAAAACATTTATTCCCATCCTCCTATCCCATTCTAAACCATGGACTAGAGCCTCATAATCTTCTACATTATTAGAATAGATAAAAAAAATTTAATAGAATAAAAATAACTTTGTTTGGTATGTGGTATAAGCATCATTCCAACCCTAGTACCATGATTTTTCCTTGACCCATCAAGGTAGAGTTGGCAAAGACCATCTTTTAACTCATCTTCTTTCACCATGGATGGAATTTGTGCATCATTTTCATGAAGATAATAGAAACCAAGTCCATCTTCATTAATAATTTTGTATGGATAATTTTCATGCAAGTTTTAATCCCATTCATCAATAAATAGATAAATAAATCCTTCAAGAGGTGATTTGGCCGCTACTTTACTAGCTTATTCCACCTCATCTAAAATGACACAATTTGTGTTTATAACACTTGGCATGTAAGGATAAAAATGAAAGTTTGAAAGAGGATAAGAATTAATAGTTAACTTGGTACCATACATTTTTTTTAACATAAAATAATTCCAATAAATTCATAAGTAACTACCAATATTTGATGTGAAATATCTAGAAAAGCACATGGAAAAATATGGAGGCAAGTCCACCACCACTACATCCTACTAAATAGTTACATTTGGGAAAGCATAAAATGTTAATTTTATGTCTTTTATCATGAAATATTATTTATTGGTAATCCATCTATATAAAATACATATTTTATGTTTAGTTCATACACCAAACCAAACTTATTTGCAATTTGATTTGGCATAACAATACTACTATCTCCACTATCTACCATACAATTATGGACTAAGGTATCAACAAAAATAAAATAGAGATAAAAGGGAGGTGTTTTATTTTTTTTTACCTTATATTTACCCACTTTTCCCTACTTATGTACTTGTTGTCTCGTTAGCTAATCTAAATTTTCCAAAACTATGCTCTCTTTATCAACTAGTTTTGAGGACAACTTAAGGGTTGGAAGCTCCTGCATAAACATGTAATTTGACCTAGGATTTATAATGAATCCCATATTAGCATTATGATATTATAACTCTTGATATGATCAATAATATTTGAAGGAGTTCCAATCACCTTTGATTGCACTCTTGGCACAATTGGCTGAACTTGTACTTGTGGTACTTGATGAGATTTTCCAACCTCTATGTTCTAATTTTTTGGAGATATTGGGACAAAAAATTGATTATTAACACCTATAAGAACAATAGGATGGATTCTTGGAATATGACCCACCTCTTTAGTCTCTGAAATTGCCTTTTTCTTTACTCTAGTTATAATTACAACCACATTATTTGAAGTACTAGAGTCACCAACCTGATTCAAGGCTACATGGTCATCAATTTACTAGTTCACAAAGGTTGAATCTAGCTGCCCTTATCCTTGATGCACCTTATCTTATTGTGCCATACCCTCACTATGTTGACCTTCTTGAAGAGAAGCCTCTTCTTGAGTCATTTGAGACATCACCATAGATTTATTGACTAGGACCTGATTTTGCACATAATTTGGATGAGATGGTTGCCAACCTAAATATGTCATCATATTATTTTGTGTTAGCACAAGAACAATGGCTTTAGATGAATAATGAGAATTATGATCAACTATTGCATAAGTTTTGGCATGCGTGATAGCTCCTTGAGCTTGATATGAAGGTCTTTATTTTTTAAAGCCTTGATAGGGAGGTATATTGTCTTTGAAAGGTTGATAGGTAGGCTGATTAGGATCTTGGTAAGGCCTATTAGCTTGGTACTACTAACTTTTCAATTAAACAATTGCATTCCCAAAGGATTTAAACATTCTCTTGAGTTCTCCAATCTCAATTGATTGACTAGGAAGGGTTGAAACTTATGCCTGGGAGATAGAATGGGAGCCATTGAAGGAGCTTGAGGGGATGGAATTGAATGTGTTTCTAGGAAAAAAATGCATAAGAGGTCTAGGTTCCAACTTTATAGATTGGATCAAACTATTCTCTACTCTAATAGTCATTTCATAAGCATATGGAAGGGTGGTGCCACCCATAAACTAAATTATGACACTAATGTCTAAATTTAGAGATCTTAAATAATATAAAAAGGCATAATCCAAATATGGTATAATCATAAGAGGTATCTTAGTCCATGTATTTTGGAATTTGAGGTTAAAATCCATCATGAACTCATGGGAATCCCTTTTTATGGTTGTGAGTTATTCAACTAGGGACATGTGGTTAGATTTGTCTTTAAATAACCTAAAAAAGGCTACACTTAAATCATCCCATGAAGAAATAGAATTTAAAGGAATGTTTCTATACCATTATAATTATTTTAATTTGAAGGATGAAATAATTAATCAAATAGCTATGTTCTCCTAGATAACATTATAGATAGAAAAAAGGTTGGATACATCTTTCATGTGTTTAATAGGCATAGTTTGGACTTCCCCTAAGAAAAAAGGAATGATCTTAAGATCTAAAGCTAGTATATGATCATTATAGGAAATATTTAGTGGGCTTACTCTATTTAATGAAAAAAACACCTGGTTCTTAGGTAGAGCCATTTGGATAGTGGGAATTGAACTATTTAGTCGAATGGGCTGATTAGGGGATTGAAACAAATTTTTGGGATAGGGGTTTGTTTTTATAAATATTTTTATTTTACATGAATGATAAGGAAACTCAAAATTTTTAAAAGGAATACCTTTTCTTGATGATCTTGTGGTAACCTTTGTCATGAAACTTGTGTTAGCCTGCTATTAAGAATCTTGTAATTTTAAGGAATCCTTTAGTTCAAAACATGTGAGTGTCCTCTATTGATAAAAATACTTTTCTCTAGATCCAAAATTAAAATATGGAAGGAATGGAAAGGTAGTTAATTCACATCCAAACTTAGATTAAGATTGAATTTAGACACCTAGTATGACTTGTAGAAACTCAAAAATGTTATAAGAAGGTACAAAAACTAGACAATAACATAGAAAAACTACTAATTAACCAAGTTATGTGAATGGAGATCACCATACACTTCACACAAAACCTAAAAATTGAATAAAATAGTTTCTTATTTATTTAAGAGGCGAGTACAAAAATTTGGTAGGCTTTCATCATAGCCAAAGCAAAAGAGTGATATAATAATGCTAGAAAAGAGAGTACAAATAGAAAATAATAGGATAGGGGAGATAAGTTATCCCTAAAATAGGGATGAATTCTTTTTATTAAAACCCCTAAAATTAATATGTAGTGTTTCCTACAATATCTCTTTTTACTCTTTTACCAAAAGTGGCATAGAGGTAAATCTTTGTTTGCACACCCTATATACTAGCTCACATGTCCTTTTTGAAGAATAAGTCACCTCCTTGAAAATAGTCTTCAAGTATTTATTAATAAATCCATTTAAATATTATATTAAACCATTTATTATGTATTTTCACCTTTTTTATTCTGTTATAAGGCTCCTTGAAGCATATTTGACCCTTTCAACTTGCGAGGCATAAGAGGGGAAAAAGGTCTTGTTAGGAGTGTTAGAAAATATTTCAACCCTTTTGAATGATATTTGAAACTAAAAGTGACTTATTATTGATCTATAAGTGTTGTTTAAGAGATAAAAAGCCTTGTATAACCTCTTTAACAACTTCAACGCCTTGACTTAGTTGATTATTCACTTGAACTCCACCTTAAGCAATGTGGCGTAGGAAAGAGAAAACTTGGCTTTGCTTTGAATAAAGAAAATATACCCCATGTATGGCTTATAAAAATAATTTTAGACCTAAAAAAATTCACTTTGAGCCATTAAACCCTACAAAATATGCAATTTTGTTCCATTTGCTTGCTTTTATACCTATTCCTTATAACCCTAAAAATAGGTAAACCTCCTTTTGTAGAAGAGTGTATAGAATTTAATAGAAAAATAAACATATTTTGAGGAACATATATCTAATTAAATATCCATACCAAGTTTTAGGATCCAAATATAAGTGTCTCTTTTATGCCATTTCTCTCTCTAATTAGGCCTAATTAAGCCTCCTATGCCTAGAAACAAAGACTTGGACCAAATGGACACCCACATGTGTGAAACCTACCAAAAGTGTTTGATTTAATTTACTTGGAATATGACCATTATACATGTCAAATTAAAATTTTTGGGGCCTTATGTAGATGGGAAAACCATGAAATGGCCATTAGCAAGCCCAGATGCTTGTGTATGCTTGAGATGTAGTTTGAGATGTTTTTCATGAAAATTTTAGGTTTTGGTACTTGTAAATGAAATTTTGAGACCTATAAAACCTTTATAAAACTCATTACTTTAGATTGAGGTCTCTTATTTCCCTCATAGGCCTTTATCTAGGCTTCTTAGATTGTAAAACTAGGGTTTTCTCACCTTTTGATCAAGTGGCCAACTTGTAGGGATGGTATAACAAATTGAGATACCTTTAAAATAGTTTTGATGATATTATAACCTATTTTAATCCCCTATAATCTTATTTAAATGGTTTATCTATCATTACACAACTTATACCTCCACAAACAAGCCTTGAACTGCATATTTTGCCTTATATTGTATGGTATTGTACCTACACATGTGAACCAACACATTTAAATGGAGTTTAGTAGAGTTTTTAATGACATTATGGTAATTTTGAGGTCATATCATGACATTTTAAGGCATTAATAATTATATTTCCTCCATTGGGTCAATTATAGGGTTTAAGAAGGGCTTAGAGAGGTTTATGATCTTAGCAATGATTCATAAAGGATGGGGGTCCATTCAAAAAAACCAATGATATTATATTGGATTTATAAGACATAAATAACAAATCATATTGAAATTTATCACCATTAAACTTATGAATAAGTTATAATCAAAAGTTTGACTTACTCGAGCTCTTTGACATGTAAAATTGGGTTTTCTGAGTGTCCAACTTTCTAAGTGATAGTTCATACTATATAGGTATTTAATCCATGAAATAATGGAATTAAATTGAATTAGGAAACTATATATAATACCTAAAAAATCCATATACCACCATTCATGTTCTCTAAAGAGTTATAAGCTCTGCAAGTCAGCTTCTTAGGCAAAGGTAACTGTGTATGAAGGTCGAGAAAGGTCTTTTAGGGTCTTAAGACCTAAAAATGCATTAAAATGGAAAATAAGACCTTAAATATATTTTACATTATTAATTACATGATTAAACATGATAATCCATTACACTATCCTTTCAAATATCTTGAAACCTTGACCTCTCATCATTTGAGGGTTTTTATGCAAACTAATCTTGTTAACCCTAGAAGTCTATTCCTTGAGCCTTATTCTGTACCAATAAATTAAAACTTGTTGGAAATATTTTTTAAGGTAATATAAAAATTTATTTACAATCACACATCCAATATAAATGAGATAAAATTGTTATCTTCACTTTTCTCTAGAGTAAATATATAGGTCTTCAGTGGACTGTATTTCTTGACTGAGTTAACTTAGGCTTGCAAATTTTCATTGAGTCTAACTCTATAGTTTTTCCAATGGACATAGGTACTTTAAATATTTTATTTTATATTTATCCTCAAACTATCCAATAATTAATACATGATCACAAGTATGATTTATGTCTACATTCTCACTCAAAGAAAAGATTGCTTGTAGGTCAATTGTACTGGCTATAGGTGATATGGCTACTTCCTTGGCCTATTTGGAGAAAAAAAATGTAATAAGACATTTAATAAGTAGTATATTAAATTTTTTCAAAACTTATTATCACATTATTAAGGTATCTAAACCCCTCACTTCTTCCTTTCACATAAGCTCTCCTCATGTACTATAGCACATAGCCCTGACTATAACTTCACTTGCTTGACTGTAACTTTACCAAACCTATGAGTGAGTTAATGAGATTTTGAATGTTTCCTTGTGACATTATGTTTATATTTAAAATATCCTATTCATTTTACTATTCATCCAAACCTTCAACTTCACCTTTGTGCTTCATATCCAACTTCTTGACCTTGGAGACAATTAGGCTTAGTTAGGCTGACATGTATGTGGTGATTTTGGAGTTATTAGAATTGAATGAAGAAATTGAATAGAATTAAGGCCTTTAATAGGTATAAATATACATATTTAACCTCATTACACCTTGTGAAAATGTTACACTTTAACCTCTTCCTCTTGCTTACTCATGTCCTCACGTGTCCATATATAGGCCAACCTAATGACTATGACTATAGTATTTAAAAGTCAATTTGAATTTATCTTAGAACCAACATAATTTTGGGTCCTCAATTGAGAATATTAAATTCATTATATTTATTATACTCAACAATCACATCCATCTTCATGACCAATCTCCACATAAGTTCACATTGTATAACAAACTTAATTGACTGAGCCAAAATATCATGGTTGTAGGTACACATTTGGTGTTTGGTGGACTATAGATGTAAAATACTACTCAAATTAACTTATGATTCCAAGATGTCAAATACTTATCATTTATCTCATTTATCATTCTTAATGAAAACTATTTACCTCCTTAACTCTAATATGATGCTTTTTTGAAATATCCTTATGAAGTGACTATTATAGGTGTGCATTTCACCCATTGTACAAATAAAGAACAAATATGTGACAAGGTTGGTAATATGAAAAACATGATTCCAATCTCCTCACTAAATCTCCCTCACCTCGCATCACTTATAAAATCATTAACTTGACACTCAAAGGGCTTGATTAATATGCAAACCAATACATGATTTTACCTTAAAACTTATTAAAAACATTAATCTTTGCTAAAATGGAAAAATAAAGTCTCAAAGTCTTTATTCATGATTTTTAATTATACCTTTATCTCTAAGAATCTGAAATCAACCACTAGTGTTTGGTAGGAGGTACATAGGGTACTTAAATAAATAACTAGAAGGCTAGAGGGCTCAAGGCTTCTATGAGCTACATGAGATCTATAGAGGCTATTTGGTTTGCCAGCTTGCACCAAACTATAGAGAGACTTATAAACTAGGTTAAGGCTAACATGATCAAACACACAAAGGATGTAGGTATCTCTATGAGGTATAACCATAGTAAATCAAGTAGCTAAGACTAAAAGACTATTTGCATATGAATAGTGGAAATAACAATGCTGAATAAAGAGAGCTAACAAACAATGCATAAACTTAAAAGTAAGTCAAGCATGACACGTAAGGGAAGATATTTCAAGCAATGAAAGATGTTATTAACCATATAAAAATTCATACAAATTTAGAAACTGTTTTAGATAATGCCCTAAACAAGCTAAATCACTAAAAAAATAAAACCTAACATGTATATTACCAAAAACACACAAGAATTTTAATTTTCATATCAAATTACCTTCATATCAAACTCAAAATAATCATGCAAACTTTCTACCAACTGATTATCTAAGCTAAGAAGCAGTGAAGGATGAGGATCAGGCTATGTGTAAACTAAGTCCAAACCAAGAGCTACAATCAATGGAAGAGGTGAAGGAGAAGATACCAAATGTGAGAGAGCCAATTCAAGGAGCAAAATAATAGGTGAAATGGAGTCTTTAATGGTTTAAGAGCAACCAACAAGCTTTAAGAAAATTGTAGAGAGAAATTTGAATCACCAAGATGAACTATAGAATAGTAAGACATCCCCTATCATAGTGAAAGCTAAGTGTGCCAAGAATGAACCAGGTGAGATTAAAGAAGGCAACAAATCTTTGAGTGTGATGATCAAGTGGGAATATCAAAGAAAAAAATGTATGAGAGAGAGTATTAAATGAATGAGGAAGTGTCATATATGTCAACCCTAATCTACCAAGGACCTAAAAAGTAGGCATTTCTAACTATTTGGGCCTAAACTGGGGCCTTTTTTGCATGTTCTGCCTAGGCTATAGATTTTATGAAGGAAACATGTATCTTAGGCCATGGGTTTCCTCCCTAAGACATGACCTAGGTTAAATGGGTACTCATTATGGTCAATAGGGCTTTAGAAAGGCTCTAAGAGTTGTCTAGAGGGCCTGTACATACATAAAAGGTTAGTAAGAGGCTGAGGATGTATAAGTGATGGATGTATGATGCATAAAAGGTCCACATAAGTATAAAATGCCTCAAAGTGGGATAACTAGGGTTGATAGTTTGTAAATGAGATAATGTGTAATCATAAAGAAGAGTAGGGTCATATAAGTATGAGTACATATATCTTTGAGGTATAAGAAATCAATGTTTGAATGAACAAGGAGTGTTATGAAGTACCTAAAAGCCACATAAAAGAAAAGGAAATCAACAACTTAAAAGATAAAAGAGAACATTAGCTACACTTATCAGATGAGGATGAAAACATAAGAAGTGGATGACGTGATTTATAGGTGAGAGTGTAAATGTTGCATAATCCACATCTAAATCCAACTCTAGCTCCAACTCCTACACATAAGGGACACAAGTGATATCAAATCAAATCATATAATCTAGAATGACATTCACTAAGGTAACAACCCTAGTGTTCTCCCTATAAGGGATATGGGTGACTTGGATGTCCTCAAAGGAGAGTAAATCATGCACTACCTCAAAGATGGGGAACAACTCAAAGCTAAGGAAGACCCAAACATCAATGAGATAAGACATAATTAAGAGTGAGTCAGATAATAACTGCATATAGTGCATGCCTAGATCACATGCATTGGTCAAGGCACTAATTATTGCATTATAATTGATGACATTATTCATCTCAATGATAAGGAAGAAACCAAATGAAACAAGCTCATGGACTTATAGATCATCGATAACCCAAGATGTGGTAGTAGGTCCTAAGTTGCCCTGACTACTGCCATCTATGTGAAACACCACTAAGAGGTGCACCATGATGGGGGTTGAGGATGTAATAATAGTAATTATAGAAAGGTGATCTCAAATCAAGGCAAGACAAGTTAGTTACATGAGGGAAATGGATAATGAAACCAATTTTTAAGGATAATGGTTGACCAATACTGTCTATGATAAGAGGTAATAAGGGAAAGTGGGGGGAAGTTCATAGAAGATAAAGACTAGTCAGCAAGACCAAAGTAAGTCTTAAACTACTACAACCAGTTAATAACCCCACCTAAAATAATGATGACAATGATAAAATGGGAGTTATAATGGATTGATTGCAAAAAATTAAAATGACTAACTAAAAGAAGCATGATGATCAACTTCTATCCTCAGGTGCCCACGAGATGGGACACAGGCTCGAGAGGTCAATGGGGACCTGAAAAGGGTCTTGGGACCAAAATGGGGTCAAATTAGGCCCAAAAAAACCTTAGATTAAGAAATGGAGGTCTCTAATTTAATTATAGTGGGACAAAACCCTTAAGATTAAGGTTTCATGATCTGAAATGCAAAAAAGGGTAAAACACCTAAAAAGGGACCATAAAAAATAAGAAAAAGGGCTAAAAAGAGGAAAAAATAGTGAAAATTGAATCATTTTCACCCTTATTTTCAATTTAAGAGATATTAAGGAGAGCCTCTAATGAAACAAATCCCAATCAGATTAAATGAGGATGTGGAGTACACCACAGACACATAAAATGGTTTGGGTAAGTCCTCTGATCAAAATTTTCTCAAATTTTATTCATTTTTGGGGTTTGTGAGGCTAAAAAATCTTCTTGATTGATTCAAAATGTTTTAGTGGATGAATCAGATAAAATAAGTAATCAAAATTATGAATAAACTAAGAGGGATGCACCAAAAAAGATGACACATTGAACAATGGTCTTGGGAGAGAGAAATGAGGAGCCTTAGGGCTCCCCAAGGGGCCACAACCTAGTCTATGACCTTGCTGAGCAAAACCATGGATTGGGACACTACCAAGCCATGGGGGATATGGCCTAGCCCATTTTCAAGCTATTACTTTTCCCAAAAATCCATGTCCTAGGGTAGGAAGTCCCTAGGATAGGCCTCTGGGAGCCTGGGAGAGCTAGGGAAGGCATGAAAGGGGCTATAATAGAAAGGAGAAAAGGGGAAATAAATAAAATAGAGAAAAATAATTGTTTTTGACTTAATTAAATTATTTCATGGATAGTAACACTGATCCATTTTTATGTTTATCTATTTTCTAGACATGTAGAGGAGTTAGTGTACCAGAGGAGGGAGAGCCTTCACAAGCGAGGGAATAACCAGCACAAAGAGATAAACCATGCAAGGTGACTAACTAGGAGAGAGTCCCATCATGGTTATACAAAGATGTAGGTTCTCTACCTATGGAGGACCAATATATTTTTTAGAGTGAAAGATTTTGGAGACTAGTACATGTGCCTTCATTATATTATTCTAGGGATATGGTGAACGTATTGGTGACCACATGGGTACCTGAGAGTCATGTATTATAGTTGGGGATTGAACTAGAGGCCATCCTAGGCATTGAGTATATCTAATGGCTATACAAAGTGGAGCCTATGGGGAGAGATATAGAGTATCACAGGTTTAGGATATAGCTATAGCTGATCTCTACCTAGTGGGATCTTGTCAAGAGTGGAAAATCCATGGAGTAAAAATCACACAACTATCACCAAGGGTACCACCACTATGGATAATGATAATAGGCACTATGTTTAGGAGGATATACATAAACCAAAGTATGGGGAGACTATCACTATATTAGATAGGAGTTATCCAACAAATAGAGAGAAGATATAGATATACATGGGGCTAATATATCCTAGGTGGACTATATCAATAGCTGGATTACATATGGCATACATGGGTAGGAGGATTGACATAACCCAATCTACTCATGTCCTAGGCTTACAAGAGACTTCCATTGACATGACTAATGATACCATGGTGTAGCGATGCATACCCTACATTAGAGGAGGGTACTGCATGGGCCACATAATTCATAAATAGGGTTAGGCCTGTGCAAACCACCTTAGATCTAAATGTAATGGGTAGCTATATCTAAGACCCATAGAAATCTATGGTGTTTCTAGAGGATTATGGGGTGGAGATCCATGTGGGACAAGAGGAGTTTTGAGGTCCATAAGGGTCATACCAGTATCTAAGGATATAGGCTTTAGTGGTATGGGAGAGACAAGCACAACCCATGCCAGTTGGGGCTAAGCATGGAGGGTAGTCAAGACAAAGTGAGGGATCCATAAATAGAGAGAGGTAGCCATAATAAGGACCACTTATAACAAAAGGAGCATGAATTGTTAGAGGGTCATAGGGGCCATCAACATACCAGGTAATAAAAGTGTATTTGATAGATAACACTTTGTCTATCATACTTATCCTTTATAGATAGATGATATGTGACTAATATATGTGCTCTCTCTCTCTGTGTGTGTGTGTGTGTGTGTGTGTGTGTGTGTGTGTGTGTGTGTGTGTGTGTGTGTGTGTGTGTGTGTGTGTGTGTGTGTGTGTGTGTGTGTGTGTAGGAGACCAACCTAGCTAGACTAAACCCCAGGTAGACCTTATGCTAGGGGAACTATTCCCTGATGTGGTAGTGACACCACTCATGGAGAGGGTACCATATCTATTGGCATGGGTAGAACCATATACTTACTTCTAGCAGGTGGGTGTATGAGCCTTGCTTGAGCTAGTGAGGGCATGCCACTAGATACCATGGCTAGGGGTAGAGTCAATATGACATGATGAAGCCATGACATGGCATGATATAGATACAAAAAAAATTGAGCAACATCTAGTTAGAGTGAAGGCCAATATTGATTGGCTATGGGCTGAGCTAGCCTAAGAGTAGACTAGAGGAATGGAAGCCCCTGGAGAAAGGGTAAACCAACTAGCTACTCTGGAGGAGATTGTGGCTCAACTAGTCAAGAGGTAGAGATTAATATCTCCACATAGAATAGGGCTACCATAGATACATCCTAGTCATAGGTTTATTGGGATAGTATCATATATGTAGCCATGCATGTGATAGTTTTGGGGACTACAAGCCCAAGCTTAGAGAAATCCATGTGATGTACCTAGAGAAAAAACATGTATTTTTGGTGATATATACAATCATTTATCATTATTAGTATATGTGTGTATATGATTTTGTGTGTGATGTGTATGCTTCATATGAAATAGACTAATAGATACATGTGACTAGATATTAGGAATTGTTAATAAACAACAAACATGCACACACATATACAAGCAATATGGAGGTTAGTGGTGTGAGAAGAGAGGAAAGGTTCACCATACCACCATAGGTGAATTTATTTAAGGTCCACACAAGCCTTACATGTGAAATTTATTGAGGTAAAACCCATTGATCAAGTGTCGTAGTGGATCACCTTTGAGTGTTGAGAGATGATAAACCCCATTCTCTAGAGAGGTAGTGATAATGAAGGGTCCAAACCACTTATGCATGAGAAAATGAGGATCATATCACCTATATTTAATGGATGTGGGTGCACTAATTTATCAAAAGGTGGTATTGATGGCACTGGTAAGCATAGTTATGGTCAAGAGCATCAATGTAGTACACATCTAGCTACTTAATATTGATGAGGTGAGTGGCATATCCTTCCTCATTAGATAGGGATACAAATGACTTAACCTATAAGGAAGGGACTAAGACCTCTAAAGCAAGAAAAACATTAGACCCATACATAAGTGAGTATAGGGTTGCCCCCATGGCCATTCAAAATCTAGTCTAGTAGGCCCAAAGGGTAGGATAGAGCATGAGATGCTAGTCATGCTAGGACTGTGCAATGGTACATAGAAGTAAATTATTCAAAGTATCATTTGAAGATTCATCTTTCCCATTTCCTTGGGGGTAATGGGTGGAGGATAAATTAATATTGAACTTAAAGCATTCAGTGAGCTCACACATCTTAGGGCTTTGGAAGCCTAGGCTATCATCAACCATAATTATAGTGGGGACCCTAAACCTATAAATGAGATAGTTCAAGACAAAATTGGTAACAATATTCCCACACATGATACTAAGAGGCATGGCCTCAAACAACTTCATAAAATAGTCAATGGTAGTGATGAACTAGTGATGCCCATCAGAAGAGGTAGGTTTAAACCCATTGACAAAATTGAGAGCCCAAATTGAGAAAGGACAAGGGGCTAAAATGGAGTACAAGAGGATTGTAAGGGCATTGATAGCATCCCTAGTGACTTATCACATATTTCACTTCTTGGTGTATTAGATGATGTCCTTAATAAGAGTGGGCCAATATTATCCCATCCTGATAATAGGTTGGGTGATGGCTTACCCTCCTAGGTGGCCACCATAGACACTCTTATGAGACTCCTCTAACATGAGAGGGGTATCTTTTGGGGCTAGGAATTACATCAATATGCCATCTAGACCTATCTTAAATAAAATTCCACTTATTATGACATAGAGAGTGGTCAACTTGTAGATCTGATAGCCTTCTTATAAAGGAGCATCAATTAGATAAAATTAAGTCTTAAGGTAATAGATAATGTCATGATACTAATCACACTCGAAGACCTCAATCTAATAGATCAATTTTACAATCTCATTAGGGAAGACATCATCAACCAATTTTGCACTAAGATTGGGTAATAAGCATTTAGTGAGTTACTCAGCTATGGATAAACCCTTGGTATATTTTTGGTTGATAATGTAGAGATTAAATTTTTGAAGAAGTATGATCCATCATGTAGTCTAGCTAGCAAGATGTGTCTTACCAATCAAATAGTGAAGTGGATCAGATTGGATAATCACTTTGGTGGTTTGTCCCAACATGTAATGTCTTAAATTCTTCATGGAGAAGATGAGGGAGAGGCATTTCTGACTAATAAGAGATTAGTTAAACTTAGGGCCAACTAGCATGTGAGAGATGCAGTAAACAACTCTCTCTACAAGTTCCATCCTTTTGACACAACATGTCCTTGATGGAAAGATCAGTGATAGAGGTGGCTAAGATGAATTTTTAATCCTCAATATGTGCCATCAGGATGAAAGGATTATGAAGCATGCACTTCAATTTCTTAAAATCTACTTGGACTTCAACAAACCATGATAATGGGGTGTTCTTGCATAAGAGACATGTGAGGGGTATGGATTTATGACAATACTCATTGAAGAAACATCTAAGGAAGTTGAGTTTTCCAAGGAAGGACTATAACTAAAAGAGGTTTTATGGGGGATGCATCTTAAGGATCACCTTTATCTTCTCAGGATCAACCTTAATGCCCCTTTATGAAATGAGGAAGCCAAGAGAATTTCTAATGAAAATTCCAAAAATGCACTTCTCAAGGTTAAGGCTAATGTGATACTCCTTGAGATGTTCAAAGATGATCTTGAGGTCTCACACATGCTCATCCCACTTGAAAGATTTATTAAGGAGGTAATTGACATAGAATTCCATAATCTTATGGATGAGGTCATGTAAAACATGGGTCATGACATGTTGATACGTATCCCCAACATTATTTAGATCGAAAGGCATGATGACATAATAGAAGATACCCTATAAGGTATTTAATGTCATCTTGTACTAGTCCTTAGGTGTAATATATATTTGGTTGTACCCCAAGAATGCATCCATAAGGGACATGATCTCAAAACTAGCTATGGAATCTACAATCTAGTCGATCAAAAGAGTGGGAAAATTATCCTTTGGATGAGCCAAATTAAGATCTTGAAATTTGATGCAAATGTGAATGGATTTTTTCTTCTTGATAATATATATGATGTTGGCATTCCATCTTGGGTAGTCAATGGACTAGATGAAACCAATTCATATGAGATTTTTAATCTCAACCTTGACTAACTAAGATATTTTGATCACCATTGGTCATTTATTTTGGTAAATAAGATGGACCCCATCATCCATAACAAGGTTATGGACAATGATTTTAAGATTAATTCCCTTCATATCGATGTATTCCCAAGTGAATACATCTAAAAATTTTCATAAAAAAGTGACCAAGACATCTTGTTCCTCTGAAGTAAAGCTAACATTGATCTTGATAATCTTTGGCCTTATTAAAGTGCCAAAGTTGACATTTACAGATACTTCAACATCCATAGCATTGCCTTCTTTAAAAGACTTAGGTGTGAGATGGAGTGATTGGTCTAACTCCTCAAGCTCAATCACTAGGGCATGCATTATGGGGATGATAGAGGTTGGGACATCAGAAAGAGAAATCTCCAAACCTAACCAATAAAGGGGATAGTGTTACTTATTGTAGGATAACATGATCTTGACATATGCCTTTCTCTCCTTGAATATGGTATGTGTTATAACATGAATAAAATAACACTTGAGATCAGACTCAACTACTAGAGAGGTCTTAATTAGAGACGTATTGAGAGATCCTATACTTTGATGAGAAAATCATGATGTGAGGGGAAGCTCAAAATCTAAGGAGACATCTTGAAAGAGGTCTCTAAGAAGGGAAGAACCATCCTAGCATCATGGAGTAGAAGAGGGAAGTGGCTGACATGTGTCAAATTTAAAAAGAGTGAATGTTGATCGATACTCAACTAGATCATAATGTTCATCCTTGAGAAAATGAGACTCAAAAATAAAGGGTGTGTAGGAGTCCATAAATCCCCTTGGGGAGACAACCAAAGCCTTACCTAAGGGATTTGTCTTTATGTAGAGTAATGTCCAGGGCTCTGGGTTAGCCTCTATGGTATGAATCTCACCTTCATGTATTAACTAAACCATGTGAAACATGGATGATGTGATGGCCTACATGGTAACAGTTTAGGGATGGACAAGAATCATATTGTATGAAAGATCCAAGTCTAACACACAAAACTCAATATTAAAAATCTTGGGGCCAAACTTGATCTAAAGCTTCATGTTTTCCACCAGTGCAACCATGTCATTATTCAAATCAACATAGTTGTGGTGAGAATCAAATATCTTCTTTTGTCTAATCCCAAGCTCATTAAACACATTTAAGGGTATGATATTCAATGTATATCCTTCATCAATGATGCATATTTTAACATGACAACCACCAATGGAGGTCTCAATGTAGATAGGGAACTGAGCCCTCTTTGTAAGAACTAAAGTGTCTAGAAAAGAGGTGAGGTCAAAAGATAGGATGTAAGGATGAGGGTTGCTTAGTAAATTGGATTTAAATGAAACTTTGACTTCATTTCATAATGGGCCCTCATGAGAGATACAAAACTCATCAAATAAAAGACTCCTTTACTCAGGACAAAGGTGAAGAATGTCCCAAATGGAGATCCCAATTGAGAGGCCCTGTAACTCCTCTATAATGGAGTAAGGATGTTGTCTATCCTAGGGAGAGATGTTACGTTAAAACTCAAATCTAACTTTGGGGTTCCTTACCCCTAGGGGATGGATGAGAGGCCTAACACCACTAGTCTCTCCAATAAGGTTAGTAACACAACCTGATCACATATTAACAAAGCACTCATACCCATTAGAGGTTATGTCAATAGAAGCAATGATTTTTCTACTCTCGTACTTGGCTTTCCCTCTCAGATTAACTTAGGAAGAGGAGGTAGAAGAAGTAGAAGAGCTAGAAGGGAATGATGGGCCTTAACCTTGGATTTCTTGTTTTTCTTCTCCTTATCATGGTTAGCTAGAGGCTCCTTGAACACATTCAATTTATGGTTGGGTTATAAAAGAGAAGAACTTTGAGACATAGGTAAGGCTTACACACTAGACTTTTGGGTAGCATAATTGACATCAATATGGCCCTTCATCTGATGGAAATTTAAAAAATTGATGGGGTCATAAGGAAATGCCATCCATGGTTTTGATGTGCTTGATTTAGAATCCTTATTTTCATTTAGCTTCTTGCTCAAATCATTCACCTTACAACTATATTTCTTGTCCTTAATCTTAGGAGGAGAATTGGTGACACCATCGCTAGTCACGTTATAGTTATGATCATGTAAAGAAGATGACTTTAGGTTGGCATAGGGTACATACACACATGCACCTCAAAGACTTCAATATTTAGACACTCATTAATAGCTTCATAATATGAGGTAGGCTCAAGCTTGAGGACTTCAAGGTGAACTTCCTACCATAATGCTTACATGAACATATCATAAAGTTAATCATCCAAGAACCTTATTCTGCATGTATAGATGGCTGAGTGCCACCTACACACAAAATCAAAGTTTGAATCACCCTTGGCCTGCACCATGGAGGTAAGTGATTGGATGCTAAGGTTGAATAGTCTGGAGATATCAAATTACTAGAGGAAGTCATCCAAAAGGATATGGGAACTAGAGAGAAAATTTGGAGGTAGATTCTAAAACTAAACAAGAGTTTCAGCTCACAGAGAATGAGTAAAGAGATTTAAAATCATGCCTTCATTATATTCCTAATCTATATATAGCATCATGAATGCCATAATATGATTCATTGGACTATAGTCTTGAGCCCCATTAAACTTAGGTAGTTAAAATATAGGAGTAAGAAGGGGAATAACATATACCCAAGGGGATAAAGGATTCCTATAAAGATCCTTATAGACACATTTGATAATGGGTTGGCAACAAGCTATAGGTAGAGGCTCATGGTGGTTATGATGTTATCTATGCCAATAGACCTAATCATAACCCTGATCATAGAGGGGATGATTCCAAGGTGATTCTTGATAAGAGAGATGCTCATGCTGGATATCATCCCTACCATGGGATGGATAATGACCATGATAAGGATATCATTCCCTATGGGGATGATGGGATGATGTGGCATACTCATGAAAATGATCATGATGACCTAGGTATCGATGTTATTGATCACATGCCATTAAATTAGGGTCAACCTGAGGGTGTTAATGCTTGGGATAAGCATCCCATGGATATCTAGCTTGTAGGTGGTGATTGAAATCAACATGTTCATCTAAGACTGTAAAAGAAGGAATAAGAGGATGGGAGGACTCCTCATGATGGAGATGCCTCTTTGAGTTAGAGTACCTATGTTCCACAACATGGACATGAGGGGGTTATTTTTGTAGAGTCCCCTACTAGGAAAGAGGTAGCAAACTCACACAAGAACTAGTTGAGGCACTCAAAACTTAATGAGTGATATCTCTATCTTTAGAGGAATATGCTACCTACCCCTAGGGGGTAAGGATGTAATTTATTCACTTGAATGAATCTATGGTAATCATCGATGATCACACATAAATCATCAAGCCTCAGTCATGCAAGAGGGTCTTCATCACCTCAAATGGATGAATGAATCATGGCATGATGTCGAGGGGAAACATCCTCAGATGAATGAAGCTTAGATTGGTGAAAAGGGGACTAAGTTTGTTACTTATAGACCTACCAATCTTGTCCCCTATAGAATGCGAGAGGGTCTAGGTCACCATGTTGGGTTGAGGGAACCTCCTAGATCCTATGGTGTCTATGGAATTCCATTGTATCCATGTATTTATCATGAGTGAGCTTAGGGATAAGGCCTTGAATCTGATGGGATTGGCATCCCAAGGGTGGGAGGCTGGCCATGGATGCAATGAAGTAAGAGTAACATGAGAGGTAATAGAAAAGGAAAATAGATGAGAAACTAGTAGGGAGAATAACACAAAGAAAAGGTAGGATAAAACAACCAAAATGAGAGCTAAAACACAACTAAAATCAAATCCTAATATTTAATAGAGTGGAGTTGGCTAGGAGAGTTCTAAATGAGATAGAACTAACATGAGACTATAAGTGAGGTCCCACTGGGCATGCTAGAATGTAGCTAAAATAATCTGAATGGAGCCACTAATGTTTGGTAGGGGGTACAAGAGGTACTTAAACAAATAACTATATAGTGCTTAATGATTCTATGGGCTATAGGAAATCTATAGAGGCTATCCAGTTTTTGGCTTTCACTAAGATATATATAAACCTATAAACTAGATTAGGGTAATACAATCAAACACATAAAGGATGTAGGTATCTATAGTGGGTATAACCATAGTAAAATAAGTAGCTAAGACTAGAAGACTATTTTCATATAAATTATGGAAATAACAATGCCGAATAAAGAGAGCTAACAAGTAATGCACAAACTTAGAATCAAAGGCACTTTTAGGATAAATGAAAGAGATTTTAAGAAGTAAATATGTTTTCAATAAAGGGTGCAAGAGCATGCATAATCTATGTTTAAGATAAATCTTTAATTTCAACACTATTATTCCCTAATAATACAATTTTTTGGTTTAACAAGAGGAGAGATTGTTTATGCAAGTTGTATAGATTGTTTTGAGCACTCATAATTTTACTATGCAATGAGAGATGTTTATAAATAAATAATGACATGTAAGGGAAGATATTTCAAGCAATGAAAGATGTTCTTAACCATATACAAATGCATAAAACTTTAGAAAACATTCTAGATAATTCCCTAAATAAGCTGAATCACTAAAAAAATCAAAACCTAGCATGTATACTACTGTAAATACACAATAATTTCACTTTTCATAGCAAAGTTCCCTCATATCAAACTCAAAAGAAGTGTGCAAGATTTCTACCAACTGATTATTCAAGTTATAAAGTAGTGAAGGAAGAGGATTAGGTTGTGTGTAAGATAAGTCCAAACCAAGATCCAAAAGTAATGGAGGAGGTAAAGGAGAAGCTACCAACTATGAGAGAGCTAATGCAAGGACCACAAGAATAGGTGAAATGGAGTCTTGAAGGGGCTAGGAGAAACCAAAAAGCTTTAGGAACACTATAGAAAGAAATGTGAATAATCAAGATGAACTACAAAATAGTAGGGCATCCCCTGTCACAATGAAAGTTAAGTGTGCCAAGAATGAACTGGGTGAGACTCAAGAAGGCAACAAAAATTTTAGTGTGATGATCAAGTGGGAATATTAGATCAAAAATGTAGGAGAGAGAGGCTCAAATAAATGAGTAAGTGTCATATATGTCAACCCTAATCCACAAAAGACCTAAAAAGTAGTTGTTTCTAGCCATTTGGGTTATATGTAAATGTCTTATTTGAACCTAAAACCATCCCACTATAACCAATTTTCTCCATTGAGTTCTAAAGTGAATAAATAGAGACAAATATGGACCCTATCTGGATGACTAAGACATAGCAACCCATCTATACACATAATATTTCTAAATGTTATCAAATACTAATGATTTACATCTTGCAAAAACTCATAAAAAATCAATATATCTAAGTGTATGCCTTAAGGGGTGCATCAAGAAAGGGGTGGGTAGACCTTTGGTGCTTCATAAGATTGTTGTCCCTTATTACCACATTATTTACAATCCATTAATCTCTTAAAACCTTTACCTAAGTTGTTTCTCCTCCCTTGCACATTCCTCTAGTCTATTCCTCTTTCTATCCTTCTTTTCCTTATTTGTTACCTTTTTGACCTATCTAGTAGACTAGGTTGACTTGGTTGACCTAGTGTATTCTAGGGTCATTTTATCTCTTTTGGTTTCTTAACCCTCTAGCCAACCTAGCACAAACTTTATGCATTATCTTAAGAATTTACTAATTCAAATCGATCGATATAACATAACTGACATATCCAAATGATTTTTAGGTGAGATACTCCTATATATGCAAGGTCATAAAATATGCAATCAAGAGTTATTGTTCACTCATGCTTCTTCACAATATGCTCTTCCACCATTCTACATGAGGAGTCTTATCTTAGGTCCATTATTTTGGAAAATCTAGTCTTATGGATAGGTATTAGATGCTTTGGCCTAACACATTGATCCTTACAAACCACAACAACCTCTTGCAAAGCCCCATTGGCCAAGGGAGAGATTGCATCATAATGGGTTCACATTTAGGTAGGTATATTTTAACTTTATTCTCCTCTCTTTTAGTAGATAGAAGTAGCATAAGTGTTGGCTCGAATAATATTACTCTTCATATTATATATATTAGGGTGTTACTCGTACTCATTTTATTTGAAGTTCCCTATACATATTTGATTGATTTACATATAACCCCTCACATTGTCCCACAAGCTTTGGTGTGTACTATATTAGTTTACTTTTCTTGCTATTAGAATAGTTTACTTTCTTGTTTATTAGTATAAGTGAAATATCAAATCATATGACTCTTTTAGGTTTATTGTGTGATTGTGTTAGATTTTAGGCTTTGGAACCCTTCCCAGCATGATATGTTGTGATAAGTGATACAAGTGATCCTGTAATCAGGTCTAGTGGATCCCCATATTGGTCATGCTCCTACTTAACAAGTGTATATCCAATCAGAAGTATAGGTGTGATCTCTCTTATCCGATCCATGATTAATTCATGTGCATCATGTAATTTTGATTGCATACATTCTAGTGAACTTGTTGTGAATCCTATCCCACTATTGGTTAGATTGTCTTCATATTTCCATTTTTGTCTCTTTTCTTGTTAGTATTAGCAAGATTTCTTTCACTTATTTCATTATTTTTATCTTTATTTTTATAATCATTTTTATCACTTATTTCTTCCCTATTTGCATTATCTATGTCATCATGAATCTAATGCATTTTATTATTTATAAAATAGATGAGTAGAACCAAAGATATAAGCAAAATAAAATCCCTGTATCTGTTTATTGTACTAGGTCAACCCTATCAACCTAGTATCTTTTTTAGCCTCTATTCACTATACTAGGTCGACTTGGTTGACCTAGTACTATCTGTAGACTCTTTTGTCTCTTTTCTAGCCTCTGTATATTGTACTAGATCGACCTGGTTGACTCAATATAGTTTTAGAGTCACTGTTTTTATGCTAGGTCGACCGGGTCAACCTAGTACTATTTTTTGCCTTTTATGTTTTCTAATTTATCTTTTTTCCTTTCTTATAGGTCTAATTTAATTCTTTGTCTATCTAACTTAGTTCTTTATATCTGTCTATTATTTTTATTGTTTAACATTCTTTTCCTTTTATCCTCAAGCATCATATCCCCCATTAGAAACTTCTTGGATAGCTCAAATCCATTTAGACACTCTATGGGGTTCTCTTTTCTTCTTATCCTTATCTTTTCTTCCTCTTTTTAGTTATTGGGGCATCTTACGATGCCCATACACACATTACTCTAGCCTTTGGGGAATCTTGTGATGCCCACCCACATATCACTTTAGACTTTGGGGCATCTTTTTATGGCCATCCCTACATCTACTTACCCTCTATGACGTCTTGTGATGCCTAGTTTTATTCTCTATTACATGTTATTAAACTAATTCAACTTTAAGAAACCTTTCATTACACCTAGACTTGTCTCTCACATGCTCATCATTGATATAGACATTAATGTAGGATCATTTCCATCTTTTATATCCATGTCTATCTAACACCTTTTATAGGTTCATTTAGCATGGGTCTCTCCCTCTATAACAATTCGTTCTTGTTCACAAACCTTTATTCCTCCCTTTTTGGTCTTTTGGTTTCTTGATGTACCATAGTCTTCATCATATTATTTTTCATTCTCCTTATGTTTACCAATTTTTATTTGGTTTCCCTTAGGCTTTTATTTTATGAGTTTCTTCATAAGACCATAGATAGGACTTGACATCCCTCATAAAACCACCATCTTTTACTTATTTTCTTTCTCTTGTTGCTGCTTGCCAATGTTGTTTTGTCATACATTGGGTTTTTTTCTTATGAAGTGATTTGTATAAAGGCTCCTTCACTTTTGCTTTTATCTTTCTTATTATCACCTTCTTGGGTCTTTCTTTTATGATTTTATTTGTATTATCATGGATAGGACCTAATCCTCCTCATAAAATTATCATTATTTTCTTGTTCTTGATCCTTGTTATTAAACTTTAGCTTTGGCTTCTTTTTGCTAGATGGAATTTGCATAACAATCTATGTTAGCATGTTTTCCTCCATTTCCCTCTCTATTATGATAAGGAATCACACCTCTGATGTCATTGTATCCCTCTTTTCCCTTTGTCACATTTTTCTAAAGTTTTAAGCCATTCAAATTGTTCCATGTGTCATTCCCCTTGATTCCCCCTTTCTCTCATCTCCAAATTGGATAAAACAAGGTTAAAGTCAAGATAACACTTTTATTTCACCTGGATTTATGAGACTCTTAGACCCCATGCTCTTTGATGTTCTCTCTCTTAGAAACTTTGTCTCAAGTTTTGAAATGAAAGTCATCTTTATCACCTATGTTTGGTTTTCCAAATCCATATGGAGGAGGAATAAGAAAAATCCATAAAAAAAAGTTAAAAGCTAAATCATTTAAACACAAAAGGAAATGATATATAAAATGAAACATAAAAATATTGAAAGTCAAATTTACACCAAAAGATGTGATTACAAGCACATCTCCCATCTATAATCGAATATAAAACTCCATAGTTAGCTTCACATAGAGATGAAGTCCTTGGGGTGAAGTATGCCAGTAGATTAGAATAGAGGAATTCAAAAAAAATCTATGGTGCTACCTACTTTCTCACACAAGTACCCAATCTTTATAGTAGATCGATGGCTCTATAAGGGGTCCTCAAGAATGGGGAACATGTCATGGGGAAGTAGGTCCATTTTAATTTTCATGCATATAGCTTTCATGGGATGATTTATATACTCCATTTGTTGACCTAAGACTTGTGTAGCTAAGAGAAGTTCTTCAGAGTCCCTAAGGTTGATAGTCCTCTTATTTTGATAAACCTAATTTGAGTGTCTTAAATTTAATAAAGAGTTTATCTACCTTGGTCTTTCCTTCACTCTCCTCTCCACCCATTTAATTTCCCCCCTTGATAGACAAATTGTGATTCTAAATCTATTTTCCCTCTTCTTTAAATTCCTTCTTCAATTCTTAAAAACATGATAGCACTACTTTGTTTCAGTTTTATCTATCTTTAGATGCAAAACAACATGTTTGAGAAACTTTAGATCATATTATTCACTTCATTTTACATTTACTAGACTTAATTTACTTTCCTTTTACCATTTATCATGATTTTATTATCTTTCTATATGGACACCTGAGTTCATACCCTTTTTCCATTGTTGAGTGAGATGCGGATTTTTACTGCTCACTCAACAATGTTGTTTTCCCTTTTATGCACCTTTTTCCATTGTTGAATGAAATGTGGATTGTTACTAATCACTCATCAATGTTGTTTTACCATTTTTTTAATTTTTACCATTGATTTTTCTTGCTTATCATTCCTTTTTCTAAACATGTATCCTTGGTTTGACTTGGTGAGTTTGCCTTTTCTTACTTGAGGTTTACTTGTTTGAGTTTTTTGGTATTTATTAGCCTTGGATTTTTGGTTACCTAATTTAATATTGTTTTTTTGACTTGGTCATTTAGTATAACATAAAACCTATCACCTAGCTTGAAAAATTCCCAAGTACTTCCCGTCTACATAGCACCCGTTATCTTAGCTTTTGTTGCATTTTTTTTGTTTTTGCTCCCTAGTTTTGTATTTTTAGGTTTGTTGAAAGTAGTCTTTACACCCAACATAATTAAAAATAAAAACATAACTAATAATCATCCCACGATAAAGGGTAATTCAAGGTATGCATTGCATTTACTTTTTAGTTATTTAATTTTTACACTAGTTTCCCTTTGTATCATTTACTTTCAGTTATTTTATGCTTTTTAAAAATATGACAACTTTTTTTTCAGCATCAACATTATGTGTGTCCTTATGTTATTTCTCAAATCACCATACCCTATTACACCTTAGTGACATGTGATGAGCTTCAAGTGGGGCATATGTATATATAATATTTTTAACTTTTATCAAATATTGAGGCTTTACATCTTGAAAGAACCCATCACGACTCAATCTCTCTGAGTGTATGCCTTAAGGGGTGCATCTAGAAATGGGTGGGAAAACCTTCGGTGCTTCACAAGATTTCTTTCCCTTATTTATACATTATTTACAATTCATTCATCTCCTAAAACCTTTCCCTAAAATGTTTCTCCTCCCTTGCAAATTCCTTTGGTTTTTTCCTCTTTCTACCCTTCTTCTCCTTCTTTATTACCCTTTTGACCTATCCAGTACACTAGGTTGACTTGGTCAACCTAGTGTATTCTAGGGTCACTTTAGCTCTTTTGGTTTCTTATCCTTTTAACTGACATAACACAAACTTTAGGCATTAGTTTGAGAATGTACAAGGTCAACCTAGTTGACCTAGCACAACTGACATGTCTGAATGATTTTTGGGTGAGATACTCATATATATATATATATATATATGTCATTTTAGTCATTATAAAAATATGAAATCAAGAGTTATTATTCACTCTCGCTTATTCACAATCTAATCTTCCACCATTCTACTTGAGGAGTCTTAGTTTAGGTTTCTTATTTTGGAGAATCTATTCTTGTAGATAGGTCTTGGATGCTTTAGCCTAAAAAAGTGATCCTTACAAACCATAACAACCTCTTATGAAGCCCCATTGGCCAAGGGAGAGATTGAATCATGATAGGTTCACATTCAGGTAAGTATATTCTAACTTTCTTCTCCTCTTAGTAGATAGAAGTAGCATAAGTGTTGGCTCAAATAATATTACTCTTCATATTCTATGTATTAAGGTGTTACTCATACTTACTTTATTTGAGGTTACTTATACATATTTGATTATTTTTCATCTAACCTCTCACATTATGCCACAAGATTTGGTATGCACTAGATTAGTTTACTTTTTTTGATATTAGAATAGTTTAATTTCTTATTTATTGGTATAAGTGAAATATCAAATCATAAGACTATTTTAGGGTTGTTGTGTGATTATGTTAGATTGTAAGATTTATAACCCTTCCTAACATGATATGTTGTGAAAAGTGATACAATTGATCCCCTAATCAGGTCTAGTAGATCCCCATATTGGTCATGCTCCCGCTTAACAAGTGTCTATTTAGTCGGATGTGTAGGTATGCTCCATCTTATCTGATCCATGATTAATTCATGTGCATCATGCAATTATGATTGCATAAAACCCCCTTAAACTCTTAATAATTATTCATAACAATGTGGGAATTAATATGAAAAAAAATTAAACTGAAGGTAATTGGGGTCCCTATCATTTTCCAAGATATTTGGACCTAAATTTCTCTCTCCTAACCGTACTGATAAAAAACTAATGGCCTTCCTAGAGATGCCAAATAATTTTAACGGAGATAAATTAGGTTTTTACATTTTGCCACCTAAAACTCCTTAAAAACCATGGATTTAACTTTGAAATGAACAAATAAGGTCTTGAATATTCATGGAGGTCAATTTTACCTAGAAGACTTGTATAGACAACCTTAAATAGGCCCTTTTGACACTGAAACTACCATAGCCACATGATAAACCTAATGAAACTACTAAAATATTATTATTTGGACATTTTCACATTTAAATAGGTAAATCATGATCTTATTATAATATTATATTTCCATTATCATGGAAAACCTGATCTAGAAGCCATAAAGTGATCCAAAATGCAACCAACTAGGTTATGAAGTTAGTCAGGCATATCACCAACTAGTTTGATCAATTTTAAAGCATGACATGGCCTTGACACAATCCATAAGGCCTTTAAATATGATCTATACTCTTTTCATCACTTGTAATAACTTGAAACAAGTCAAGAGGTGATTAAAAAAGTATAAAGTTATGATGAACACAAAATTAAACCCATCAAGTTTAACCTTAAACTTTGATAATCAAGATTTTAGATGAACATTTCAAAGAAATTACAAGAAAAACATAATATCCAACATGGAAAACAACATGACAAGAAAAGTTTCAAGTTATATGGGTGACAATTTGACTTGTAAGGTCAAAATTATCAACACTTACAAAGACACAACAACCTCTTGCAAAGTACCATTGGATAAGGGAGAGATTGAATAATGACAAGTTCATTCAAAGTAACTAGACCTAACTTAATTTTTAATTTTTTTAGATAGATATTTCACAAAGTAATAGGTTGACTATTTTTCTCCTTGATTATAATTAACTCTACATTGACTTGAGTAGAGTTTTCCTTTACATGATATGTTTTATTCATTTAACTATCCCCATTTGTGATACAATATTTAGTGAGAACTATATTATATTTATTTTATGTATTTTATGCCTAGCTAGGATTATTGTGTGGTGCTACTTGAATAATTCAACTTTGGTACCCTCTCTAGTGGTATTGTATGATAAGATATCCCTTAGGTAGGTTTAATAGATCTAAATTGGCCATGTCCTAATATAAAAAGATATAAAATGAGTTGTTGGTAATATTACCTTCTATGAAATTAGAATTAACTAAGTAGGACAAGTTGTAGATCCATCCTAATTCATTGCATATAGTGTTTAGGGTGATATAGGGCTAATTTTTAAAATCTAATGAATCGATCTTGAAAATTAGTCTAACTATTTCCACACATGCACTTCTTAGATCCACCTACACAATAATAAACAAGATAATTATTATCTCTTATTAATGATTACATAATAAAATTACTATTTTATATTGTACTTTATATATTTAGCATATTTCCATAATTCAACACTATAATTTAATATTATGAAAATGAATATTTTAATTGGCCTACTCTTCGGAATACTTAATGTTATTTTGATTAAGCTATTTCTATTTTCATTAAATATTTATAAAAAGAGTTAAAATTTTGGTGAACCTAACCTCTAAGTATATTTGTGCAACCTTAACTTGCCCTAGGGTTTCAACTTTCTAGAGTTTAAAATGGTTGCATTTATTTTCCAGATCTAATTTTTGTATCGACATAGTATAGGTGATGTTTGTTCTCATTCTTTCCCTAAACTTTGTGATTTATTTTATTCATCATGGATGATATATATATGTTTAATTAATATGATGGAATAACTGTCCAAATCTCTACCCAAGCTTCATTACTACAAAATTTTGTCAAACCAAATAGGGCCTGAGAACAAGAACAATTATATCTTCAAGAATATATAGGTCTCTTCCTAACCCTGAGGAGGGTGATAAATACATTCCATATAATAAGATCCATGATATCACTAATTTGAGGGGTAATGCATCTTATTATATAGTTACCAAATAAGGTAACCAACATACCTTTCCTTAACCCCATCTATATACACATAATATTTTTAAATATCACTTACTGATGCTCTTTATCTTGTAGGAACCCATCGAGTCTCAATCTCTCTAAGTGCATGCCTTAAGGGGTGCATTGGGAAATGGGTGGGTAGACCATTAGTGATTCACAAGATTATTTTTCATTTTTACACTTTAGGTTGATTGGGTTGACCCTATCAGTTGAAATTTTCATAAGGGCTTAGGGTTAAATCTGCCTAAATATACAAGTTAATTTTGCCATTATTTAGAGAGAAGAAGTAATATATATTTCACATCTGATTAATCACCATTATAATTAAAAATTAAGCTTAGGGTTTCATACTTTATTTTGAGATATGGTCTTGTCTATTGGATTAGTCTTTTTGATGCATTGATAGGTCGTGTAGCCTAGAGCTAATTTATCTTTGTCATCCTTACATACCACAAAAACTTCTTATGAAGCACCTTGGCCAAGGGAGAGATTGAGGTTCGATAGGTTAATCTTAAAAATAAAGTATTCCTAACTTTTTTTCTCCTTTATAAAAGTAGATAGATATGCATTTGTACTTCTCTTCCATGTATTAGGATTCTGTATACATTGATGTGAGTGTGTCTTTTATGCATGTTTACTTTTATTTTTTATTACCCCCACTTTGTGCCATAAGCTTTGGTGATCCATAGATTATATTTTACTTTATTTCTTATTATTTTAGTGAGATGCATGAAAACATAGGACTCCTTTAGGGTTATTGCATGATTGTGCTTGACTAGAATCTTTAGAACACTCCCTAAAATTGTGTATTATGATAAGATATACCCTAATCAGGTCTAGCAAATCCCCATATTGGTTATGTTCATGATTATCTAATGTATCCCCAATCAAAAGTGTATGGTATTATGTATCTTTTCCAAGTTAAGATTGATTTATAGACATGATGCATTTTTGATTACATACATTCTGGTGAAACTGACGTGAATCTAACCCTTACAAGTTTTATCTCACATTTTTCATTATTTTATCATTTTATTTTTCTATTTTTGTGATACTAGGTCAATAATATTATTATAATTCTAACTAATATGCATATTTTTAACACATAGTCACATCAATATGAATTTATTCTATTTGTGTAGGTTTTTCATCAAGTAGAGGCTATTAGGTCAACTTTATTGACACAGTACACTTCAAACTTATGGATCAGGATACTAGGTCAACCCTATCAACACAATGAATTTCTAGACTTACAAAAACATAATAGGTCAACACTATCGACACAATACATTTTATAGGTTTTTGGCAGATAGGGAATTACAAAACTAGGTCAACCTAGTGGACCTAGTTGGTAGAATTTGTAATTATAAATAAGGGTACTTCAATAGTAATCTCCTACATCCTCCAACCCACCAAGGTTCCTTTATATCCTTCTTTTTCATTTTTGTTATTCATTACAATTATATTTTTCATATTTTGTAATCTTTAAAAACTACCCCTGTATAATCAACTAGGTTAACCCTATCAATGCAGTTCTATATTCTATATTCTATTTACAAAACTAGGTCAACACTATCAATGTAGTTATTTTTTAGACCCTTGATTCAATAGTACATTAGCCACACTAGCAACTTTTTTATTTAATTTTTGCAATACTACCATCTAAAATGACACTGTACTATATTTCAAAGTTGGAATTAACACTTATCTGTTGGTAATTAGCTCACACTTTCATTTCTTATTGATTGCATGCTTAGAATAGATCACATAGTCTAATTAGGTGTTTTTTTTTTCAATATACCATTTAGTTGCACTATTTTTCTATTTTATGCACACACTACCAAATCATAAAATCTTAAAATACATTTAAACAATTATCTACCCAAGGCCTACTTACTTGGATTTCATCAACAAAGGGGAAGCTAACTTGGTTTTCTAGACAAGTATAAATATGTGGTTAATGATTATATATTAACTAAGCACCCAAAACCCTTATCATTATGATGTGTGAGGTGAGGGGTAGGCCCCAATACCAAGCTAGTACCATTGTCAATACATATCCATTTCAACCTAAACATCCTAAAACCATCCTTAGATTATTGTATAGTTCCTTGCTTACAACCAACTTCCAATCACACTTAAAATCATATTATAATAATTTAACAACATTCAGGATGACCACTTAGTTAGCTTTTACTTTCCAAGTTGACTGATTGCTCTTTTCTCAATCATATGTTATATTGAAAAAACTTGCATTAACCAACATTAGTGTAAGGTTTTGTGTTGTGTGCCTAAATTGGATCAACCTCATTGACCCAATTTATTGTGTGTTTCCTTTCATTTTTTGCGTTCAAAAATATTTGATTTTTTTTTCTTATTTTAGTACAAAGTCATTCTGCTCAACATAGTCTCTTAAAGGCTATCTATTTTTCCTACTTATAATATTAGGTTGACCCTATCAAATATGTACACTTTTTTAACCCTTGTTTTCAATATTAGGTCAACCTTATTGATTTTGTACAATTTTTAGACCTTAGTTTCTATACTAGGATAACCTAGTTGACTTTGTATAGTTTTTTGTCATTTCCTATTTTCTTGTTTTTGCATCACTTTTTTTCTTTCTTTAGTCTTTTTTATTCATCATAAACTTCCTATTTGAAAACAACACTAAGTTGAATTCAATAGATATGATGAATCTTACCAACCCTCATAGGGTCTCCCATAAGTAGCTTAGGGATCCTCTCATAGATGAGTGTAATGTTCATATAGCCACTCACATAATGAACTATGGGGCCCCTCCTCATTCTTCTTCACTTCATAATCCTCTCTTCTCACTTGAAGATCAACCCAAATTAGATTATACCCCTAAAATTATCTTCTTTATCTCTATGTTTCCTCAATATTAAGGAAATGATCCTTCTATCATTTACCATCTGATGATTAGTGGTCAAGTCAAAGAGCCTCATTCACCTTCTCCCACATTCTCACATGGATTTGGGGATACTAGTTTTTTTAATTCTTAACCTCTTCCCTCTATTTTGAATCCTTCTCATACCATGACTTATTATTCTTTAACTTTTTCTAGCTTAAGTAATAGTATCCCACTAATATGGTAGGTTCTACATCTAGTGTACCTCTCCCAAGACCCACTCTCCTCAACTCTTCCACTAGTGCATCATTTTCTACCCATGATAATCATGCTTCTTGTACTTCCTCTTCTCATCCCTTCACTAGTCCATATTTTTATACAAAACAAACTTTACCACCAATGCCTCACATTCTAACAACTCTTCTCAAGCTCCTACCAACACCAATAGTGGTACCCAAGCCACTAATTCTAATTCTAATGTTATAAATAATGCCAACAATGCAAATCAAACCCATCAACTCTTATTACAAACACTTAATCAAATGGATACTTTAAAATCTCATAATACAAATCAAATGTTGTGAATGCAAAAACACCTTATCCATCTTCAAACCCACCCTCAACAGATGTCATGGGGCATACATAATCAAAATGTCCCCCCACCTCCTCTTTGGGATTCCCATGGTAATATTATCTGTCAACCTCCTCTTGTCAATAAGATAATTAAACATCTTCAAAATGAACCTCTTACATCTCAAATTGCTAATATCGATAAAGAGGTATCACCCCTACCATTTCTTAAAATGGGTCAACTAATCCTACTCTTCATCAAAAGACATTTAGAAATCTATATAAATATGAGGTCAAATTAAATACCTTTGCCACTACCAATCTATTATCCAAAACCCTCATAGGTGATGCTTTGGATTGGTAAAACCAACTTAAAACTAATTATATTACTATTTTGGAATATTTAGTAAATGATCTAGTCCAAGAAATCCAAACTAATGATCTTCTTGAGAATACCCTGGCCCATTTTATCAATTATAAGTAATTTTAAAATGAAACTACCCAAGGTTTTGTTAAAAGGTGGAAAACATTGTTAAATAAATATGAACATAACATGGCCAATGATAACCTTTTCCATCTCTTTACCAATGTTCTTTTTCCTAATTTGTAATATTAGGTCTTCAATCTCTCTCCACGTACTTTAGAGGAGGCCATTGACCAAGCAAAATGTCAAGATTTCCTTATGCATTAATTTGAGCCACCCCAACCTTCTATGGGTCCTTGTATCTTACTCAAGAATAAGAATCACCATGATATTAATGATGGTGTCATGGATTCTTATGATACCATTCACACTATTCAAGCTATTGTTCTTGACCAATCTTTGGAACCAATTCCCCCTTCTCAATAATTTATCAATCCTCATTTTTATTCACCTAATAAAATCAATGTTCACAAATTTCTATCCTTAGTCAAATGACTAAAACATCTACCTAAGCCTCTACCACAAAAAATTAATCCCACTCATCCTATGAAATCTTGGTATGGTCCCAAAAAAATTTGTTGGTTTCACACTAGTTGGGGTCATTCTCATGAGACTTGTAGGTAGATTCATAATTTGGCTATGGATTTTCTTCTTGGTCCTAATTTTGGTCATGTTTCTATCATTCAAAAATGCCAACAAACCTATGACATTAATTTAAAATCCCATGAAACTAATACTAAAATATCAAGCTTTAAATCAAGTTAATGCTTATTTGGCTATCTATAAAGATCCTCTTCCAAATCACCAAGATAATCAAGATAAGCCCACCCCTTCCACCAATAATTTATATAGTCTTATTGACCCAACTCTAGAAGAGAATGTGGTTAATATGGATAATATGCAAAGGGTGGTTGCTTTTATTGATCTTCAAGCCATCTACACCCCTCCATTATCTCGCACATTTCATGTTATCCAAGATTCTTCTCCAACTCACTTAAATGAGTTGGGGCAAGATGAATTTATAAATTTTGATGAACCAATTCCAACTCATCCTTTGTATAACACTTCAAATTTTATTTCTACCATATCTACATCTTCTTTACCTAACATCAATGATACTCAACCCTCTATTAACACTTCTTCAAGTAATTCTCAAAATCAATCTACACCAATTGCTTTAGCTTTTCAACATAATTTAAAACCTTTTTCTAAACCTTATTCCTCTTATCAACATAAATTACAATTCACTTTGGTTTCTCCTTCCAAGGACCTTCTTCAACACTATGCACCTATTTATAACAACCTTCTTATGGGTTATGATGCGATCCTATCATGGAACTCACTAATATCCCATCCCAAATTCCATTTCTTGAGATTATGAGTACCTCTCCACACCATCAAAACCATCTCATGCAAATTTTATTTGAAATGAACATCCCTCATCCTCCTCTAGTAGGATGTGAAGAACCCATGTCTAGATCTAAAGATAGAATATTGTAATAATGTGAAGAGATGTCCATCCATGTTGATGAAACAATGGACACTTCTCTTTCCCAAAAGTTTCCCATCACTTCTATGATTCTTAAGAGATTCTTCTTTGTGTAGATGATCCTCTTCTATTCATTAGGTTACAAATTGGAAATATCCATGTTAAGGGTACCTTGATTGATGAGGGTTCAAGCACCTATGTTTCCTCTCTCAATTTTATCAAAACCCTTAGATATTTTGAATGCAATATCAAACCCACATACAACACATGTCAATGGTATTATTAAAAGTAAATTCTTCCTTTAGCTTGTGTGTGGCTTCCCATTACCATCCTACCTATCACCGTTCATGTGAAGGTGATGATATTTAAATTTTATCTATCTTATAACATTCTTCTTGGTAGTCCATAGACTCATTGTATTTGAGTAGTTATTTCTTCTGCCTACCAATGCATTAAAATTTCCCTCATGATAGATTTATCTATAGAATTAAAGGTGATACCAACCCTTAGAATTTTGAACAATTCCAAGACTATGGTATTTTCAATATTCTTACTCTTGAACCTTTGCCTAGTATTTCATTTTGTGAGTCTCAAAGATTTAATTTTTACATTAATTCCATTCAAGGTTACAATGGTCATCCTAAACTCATTGGGAATATTCCCCTAGCTTCTTAGACTCTGATGATGATGAGCTTGATGAGATCAAACTCAAGATTAAATTTTTTGATCTCTCACCACATCTCATCTCTTAGCTTCCTACTTTTTTACAGCCTCATTCTCACAAACCACCTTGTGATGACATCCCCATTGTCTTAACTAAGACTTGGAACTACATTAGTCACACCTCATCAGATAATAATGTCATCCCTACCTACATCATTATATTCATATACCCAATTATGATAGGTGGTCTGGTTCAGGCCCATGATGCTGAGATTATCTATTATCATTCCTCTTTGCTTCAATCTTTTAGTATATCTTCCTATATTACATCATATATAATTCCTAATTTTAGCATTTTTCCTCTTTATCACAAGGTAGATATGTTGTAGAGACCTTTAATATATGAATAACCTCATAGGAATATGCTTATGTTTCATGATATGACTATACCCTATCATTTTGATAGGTACCATGACCCTTATAACCTACTTATCCCTAAGATGCATGCAAATATAATTTATCCTTCCATAAAACCCACCCATACCTTAATAGATCCTAATTTAGAGCCCATTATTGATCCCACTTTAGCTAAGTCTATCCATACTTTGATCTCATCACTCCTTCTATTGAGCCTAGTCTAGTCCTTTCCCCACTACCACCTTTTCTTGGTGATGATTTGATTCCTTTACCATAGATGGATCTATTAACCACCAAGAAATTCAATGAGCCTTATCAAGCTCCTTCTACTTCTATTACACCTCATCTTATGAGTAATTATACTAAGCTTACTCATAGGTATATCTATTACTTCCATGACACATATAATCATTCATCCATGCATTGTCACAAGCTATAATAATATATTGACACTTTGCATCCTTCTACCCCTCAATCCTTAAATAAGGCCAAAAATCCCCCAAAGGTACTTGATTATATTCCTAAATATGGAGAGGTGTATTGTATTTGATACCAATGTGGCACCCATCACACTGATCATTGCTACATCTTTTAGCAGTACCTTAAAGATCATATCTTAACTATTACCACACCTTCTACCATTCCTCTCATACATCATTATTTAATAAGGATCTCCCTTATTTTCCCATGGTTCCACCTCCTATGGTTCCATCCCCTCCTATGGTCCCTTCATCACCTCCTATTCCTCCACCCATAAATCCTTCACTCGTGGACCTTTCTTCACCTGTGGATCCTTCTCCACTTGTGAGTCTCTCACCTATAGATCTTGCTCTATCAGTGATCCCTTCATCTAATGTAGAATCAACTCCCATGAATTATTTTGAGCATCCATTTCTTGATATCCATCTTTAACATAATCCATAAAGCATTCCTACATTTTATATTGAGGATATTAGACATGAAGTATTTTCCCAATTTTCACTGAAGATAGATGAAACATTAGTTGCAGTTGACATCCAACTTCATAGAGACTTATCAAATGTTTTGGATAATGTGTGTGGGAAAATCTATTAGTAATTATTAACACATGCATGGTGTTCTTACATGTTCATTTGGATTGGACGTGTGCTCCAATCTTATCTTTATTTATTTTGTTATATCATTTGACATTGTGTCAAATTATTATTTATCTTACATGGTGACTATGATTTCATACTTTATATTTCTTATAATGTTAGTTATGTTTGCCTATATATGTCTTATTTATCATTACTTTATTTTTCTTCTTGATTTAATTTCTTAAAAACTCCCTTGTTATCTTCTCATGAATGTTTGCTTTCTTATATCTATATACATAGATAGTTATCATTATGACTTGGTTATATAAACCTTGTTCCCTTTAATCATTCCTTGTTTACCATGTGACCAGTTAACAAACAATTAATCTCTTTATAATATCCTTTTACCAATCTATTTTGGATCTCCTTTATTCTATATATTACTTTTTTGTAAAGTAAGCATATACATGGTTGAGACCTGAGATAACATGTTGGTTCATTGTGAAGCCTAAGTGTTCTAGTCAATATTGTCTTTGGTCACTTAGCTTCCTTTAGCCTAAGCCTATATCTCATTTGTGTGTCTCATTCTATCTCTCATGATTGGTCATTCCAAATTCGTATGGAGGAGGAATCTTAAAAAATCCTTAAAATCATTAAAAATCCAAATCATTTAACAAAAGGTAATTATATAAAAGGAAAAAACATTATAAATTATTAAAAGTAAAATCACACTAAAAGAAATGATTCAAAGCACATATCATTCTTCTAGTCAAATCTCAAACTCCACAATTAGCCTCATTAGAGAGATGAGGTCCATTGGGGTGTGGTAGGCTAGTAGAATAGAAAAAGAGAATAAAAAAATCTTTTAGTGCTACCTAATTTCTCATGCAAGTACCTAATCTTCATAGTAGACTGATAGATATATAAGGGGTCCTGAGGAATGGGGAACATGTCATGAGAAGGTAGGTCCATTTTAATTTTATTGTACCAATCTACCTTCATGATTTTATCTTAGTAGCACGCTTATTTTCCTACACAACTTAGTTTCTATAGTGAATAGGTTTCCTTTGTACATTGATGGTCTCTAGTCATTTAGTGTCTTCTCATATCCTTAGTATGCCTCCTATCTCCTAAGGTCTTCTCATAAGACACCTAAGTTATGATTTTTACATTCTTGCATCATTGATATTCATACACCTAATTACAATGATGGTCATACGTTAGATGATCCATCTTTAGGTGGTTTTGTTTAGGCCCATGATGCTGAGATTATCCATTATCATTCTTCTTTGCTTAAGTATTTTAGTACATCTTCCTATAATCCATAATATATGATTCATAATTTTATAAAATCTCCTCTTTATCATATGGTAGAGATGGTACAAACACCTCTAGTTTTTATATAAACCTCATATAAGTATGTTTGTAGATCGTGCTATGACTAGGCCCTATCACTTTGATGGGTACCATGACATTTATAACCTTCTTATCCTTGAGATGTGTGAAACTATCATTTAGCCTTACATAAACCCCATCCATCCCTTAATAGAGCTTGCTTTAGAGCCCATTCTTTCTCCTAAACTAGCTAATTCTATCCCTACTTCTGATCCCATCATTCCATTTGTTGAGCCTAGTCTAGTCCTTTCCCCACCTCTACCTTTTCTTGATGATGGTTTGCTTCCTTTACCATAGATGGATCTATTTCCCACCAAATGGGACAACAATCCTTCTCAATATTATTACACTTATGTTACACCTCCTCTTGTGAATACTTATACTAAGCCTACTCATATGTATATCTATTGCTTTCATGACACATATAATCATTCATCCACACATTGTCACAAGTTACGATAATATATTGACACTTTACATCTGTCTACCCCTTAGTCCTCAGATAAGGCCATAGCTCCCCCAAAGGTACTTCTTGATTATATTCCTAAATATGGAGAGGTGTATTGTTTTTTATACCAATATGGTACCCATTACACTGATCATTACCACATCCCTCAAAAATACCTTAAAGATCATATCTTAGCTAATCCCATACCTTCTACCATTCCTCTCATAGGTTATTACTACAAGAATTCAACCCCTTATCCTCTCATGGTTCCACCTCCTTTGGTTTCATCCCCTCATATGGTCCCTTTGTCACTTCCTATTCCTCCACCCATGAATCCTTCACCCCTAAACCTTCCCTCAGCTATGGATCCTTCTCCACCTATGAGTCCCTCACCTATGGATCATTTTCCATCGATGATCCCTTCATCTACTATAGAGTCCACTCTCATGCATTCTTATAAGCATCCCTTGCCTGATATACCTCCTCAGCATGATCCATCAAGAATTCTCACCTTTTTTATTGAGGAAATTAGATGTGAAGTATTTTCCTAATTTTTGCTGAAGATAGATGAGACATTAGCTACAGTTCACATCCAAATTCATAGAGACTTATCATATGTTCTAGATAATGTGTGTGGGAAAATCTATTAGTACTTATGAACACATGCATGGTGTTCTTACATTTTCATTTGGATTGGATGTGTGCTCCAATATTATCTTTATCTATTTTGTTATATCATTTGACATTGTGTAAAATTCTTATTTATCTTACATGGTGACTTTGATTTCACACTTTATATTACTTATAATGTCATTTATGTTTTCCTATGGATGTCTTCTTTATCATTACTTTCTTTTTCTTCTTGAGTTTATTTCTTAAAAACTCCCTTATTCTCTTCTCATTATTATTTGTTTTCTTATCTCTATATACATGGATAATTATCATTGTGACTTGGTTATACAAACCTTGTTCCCTTTAATCATTCATTCTTTACCATGTGATCAATTAGAAAAAAATAATCTCATTATAATCTCCTTTACCAGTCCATTTTGGATCTCCTTTATTCTCTTTATTCATTTTTTTCAAACTAAGTATATACATGGTTGAGACTTGAGATAACATGTTGGTTCATTTCAAGTCCATATGGAGGAGGAATCTTAAAAAAATCTTAAGAACATGATTGGTCATTTAAAGTTTGGATGGAGAAGGAATCTTAAAATAGCCTTAAAAACATTAAAAATCCAAATCATTTAACATTAGGCAATGATATAAAAGGCAAAAACATTCAAAATTATGAAAATTTAAATCACACTAAAAGACGTAATTCAAAGCACAACTCCTTTTAGTCAAAGCTCAAACTCCACAGTTGGATTCATGATATATCTAAGGTCCATTGGGGTGTGGTAGGCTAGTAGATTATAAAAAGATAATAAAAAATATATTTTAGTGCTACCTACTTTCTCATGCAAGTACCTAATCTTCATAGTAGATTAATGGCTCTATAAGGGGTCCTAAGGAATGGGGAACACATCATGAGAAGGTAGGTCCATTTTAATTTTATTGTACCAATATACCTTCATGAGTTGATCTTAGTAGCACACTTATTTTTATACACAACTTAGTGTCTATAGTGAATAATTTTCCTTTGTACATTGATGGCCACTAGTCACTTAGTGTCTTCTAATGTCCTTAGTATGCCTCATGTCTCATAAGGTTTTTTCATAAGACACCTAAGTTATGATTTTTACATTATCTTTTTCATGCCCTACATTACTCATATTTTATTTTGATAATTTTTTTTTTGTTCATTGATCACTCCCCTAGGGATTCTATTTTGTGAGTTACATTGTAAGACCATGGATATGACCTAGCCTTCCTCACAAATTATCATAATTCTACCTTCCTATTACCAACATCCCTTATTACTAGATTTTCTCATTATTACACATCATTGGTGTTCCATTTGTGAGATGAAATGTAAGACCATGGATTTGACCTAGCCTTCCTCACAAAATTTTCTAATAATCTAAGTCATAATCCAAAATTACATGTGTCAAAAATGACATAAGATGTGATTGATTATGAAGTTACACATCATTAACATGCTTCCTAGATGATTTAGTATTTTTTGTGCTTACTTTATTACTCTTTGAATTTTATCTTCTTATTTTATGATTGCATGTAAGAATCCAAGCATTTATTGAATTTTCATACTTCCCAGCTTGCATTACTATGATAAATTTAAGACCATTTTTTCCATTTTTTTTAATACTTCCCAACATGATCTAGTTTTATTGAATAACTTAATTGATTTATTTTTATACAATTTGTCCTTTTACATAATTTCCACTTTATTACATTACTTTCATACTTCTCAACATGATTTAGTTTGATTTTACTTGTTTTAATTTGGTGTCAATCTTTTTCATGGTTTAAAAACAATTTTTTTTGCCATCTTGTTTACCATCCTTTAGTTCTTTATACTTGGTTATTTCATTGGTATTACATATTTACCAACATTAAATAGTTTGTAGTATATATTTTTTTGATTGATTATATTTTACCAAACCTTTTTTTACCTATTTCTTTTTAAACATGCATGTGTCCTACATAATGATAGAAAATAAAACACAAATCATATGTTTCCTATAACATATATAATAAATAGCTAAATACATGTGATAGAAAGAAATATATCTAAGCATCTACAACCACAAGCATAATATAAACACATATAATCAAACATCCAACTACTAAAATGTGATCTCTATATATATCATGAGTTTTTATACAAAGTAAAACAATATACATCATCCTAGCTCTACAGTGGGGGTCTATCCTATCTATCTCATGGACTAGACATGCTACCCATAGATGCCTTAGACTACCCCCTTTAAATATTACACTATAAATAGGTTGTTTGAGATCTCTGTCATATCACCTATCCCTATAGGTTAACCACCTAAGCCTATACCTAGGCTAGTTGGGCATGTACCTATGCTAGCTAGGTCATGGTAGCCATATGTGTGATTCTATCCTAAGCTAAGGCCTACCATGCCTATGCATCTCTCACTCCCACCCATGTTGGTAGCTATGGATCCTCCCTATGTGCTCACACTCACCTCACAACCTTTCCTACCATTATGAACTAGCTCCCTAGGGAAGACACTATCTCAGGATCCTCTAGTGTTGCTAGGTCATAGGACATTAGTGCCTTGTCAAAGAACTTATGGAGTGTTACCATCACTCAAGATCCCCATCTAGTCTCCTCCTTTGAAAAATATACAAAATTAAAATTGGATAGATATTAGATCATAGATATATCTTAACAATATGTCTATCTCTAATCTATCTCAAATAACTTAAGAAAATTTCAAACCATCTATTTTTACCTATTTGTGTGTCACCTACCACCATCTCATCATCTTCACAACCATAGAGCAAGGTCTCTCCATTAGTGCATCCTCAAAGTACCTCATCTATAGGTTACTACCCAAGATCAAATGTTGGGGTCACCACTCATTCCTATCTCAAGCTACACATGAGTGGTACCTCTATCGCTCAAATCTATCTTGGCTTGCTTAATGGGTCATCTGGGATGACCACTATCTCTAATCTCTCTTACTTCTAATGTCTCCATAATTGATGTGACTAAGGTGGTCATTACTCCTTTTATTATGGTGTTATTAGTGGTACTTTTAACACTCCTACATTTGTATATATCTCTTCTCTCTTTGCTACCTATCATGTTTGACCAGTCCACGATCTCTCATGATGTGGTCTAATTGCTAGCTAAACAACTAGTGGCCCTAATCCTCCTCTCCCCCTTAGCTATCTCACATGACTAGAGCAAAATGTGGGAACCACTATAAATGTCATTAGGTGAGGGAGTCCCATCTATCCTAGTACACATGCCACTAGATATAGCTCTATCCACTAAGTATAGTGTCCTATAATTTATGTCCCTACTAATGTTGGTGCCACTATCTCCTAGCTCAACTATACTATAGAGATTTTCTCATAATTTTTCCACATACTTTTTTCTCTCCTAACTATTCATAGCACTAACGCATGGGACATGACCCACATTACCTGATCTCGCTACCACCTCTGTACTTGAGGTAATCAATCATTGACCACATAGGGTAACCTAGCTGGTCGATACATAGGGAATCTCTCATATATCCACATACTTAGTAATATAATAGGCCCCATAGAGTTTTTACCTTTGAAAACATACCATACATGTCATGCATAATTTGTTCTTAGATAATAGAGCCTAAATCATATAAATCTTGTGCTCTAATATAGTTTAGCATAAGGCTATCACATATAGTGGTACCTTGCCATCTGACTTATGACACAACACTTGTGTTGTCATAAGTATTAAAACCACCTTATGGATATCCAAAATCTAAGAGGTATAAATCTCAAACATGCTAACTCTTAGCCTAGGATATATCCTCTTTAAGCCTATCGTCCATATGGCTAAGGTTCTCCTCTCCTCCTATCCATCTGATACTCCCATAACCATGGGTATACCTCCTTTAAGTAGTCTAAATATTATATATAAGTCCTCTAGGTGATACCCAAATCAATGGTATCCCTATATACCTCCCACCTAAATATGTTAGTCAACCATTCCTAGGCTCTCAAGAACATAACTATCAAATCTAAACTCAAAATAATCCTACACATATCTTCAATCCCTCCTAGACCTAATGTCATAAATCTTGCTTGATCCTCAACTGATAATCACTCCAAAAGGTCTGGGAGCCATGTCGTGTCCATGAAGTGCCAATACCTCAAATTCCCTTGTAACCATAAACCAATAAAATATGTATTAGATCTTCCATGTCATTTATAATCAAAATACATTCTTTTTAAATTATAAAAAAACAAACCTAATTTGTTTTAATATATCCATTTTTAATTAATCAACCTATTTCTAGCTTATTCAACCATTTTAGTACTCAGTTGGTCATTTTTGACCTTTATATCACTATTTAGGCCCATTTCATGCATTTTTGTACTATTTTGGTCACTTAGTCAAACACTAAGTTGACCAAAGTTTCCTTATTTTGACCAAGTTGACTTAACAAACCAAGTTGACCCTTTACTTTTCCTCCTTAGTACTAAGTTATCACAGTGGATTTTTCTACAAAAGTCAGTAGTCATGTACTAAGTCAACACATACCTACTAGGTTGATAATATGGATTTAACACATTTTTAGCCTACTAGGTCGATTGGGTTGACCTAGTTGGTTCTACCTGTCAAACCCTTTCATTACTAGTATAAATACCTTCCAATAGTTATTACTCAGATCCCTTCACACCCATTTCCATATTTAGTTTTTCCTACCCTTAGAAACTTTTTTGGGTTCATTTTAGTTCTTAGAATTACTCTAAACTACAAATTTATATAAAACACTTAATATCAATAAAATATTCAAAAACAAGTTTTAGATTCTCAGTTGCCTACCTGTGCTGCACTCACTACGGTTGCTAGGAGTCCCTCTCATCTCAGATGTCATATCCTTGCCATCTTAGCTCATTTGGTCTCTCAAAGTTATTTTTCTCTCACCCATAAGTCAAAAATAACAAATGACTTCCCTTTCACCCTATTTAAAATGAACTTTTCACAATTCATTACCTCTCAAATATTTTTTGTCAGATTCCTTATTTTGCCTATATCTTTGTTTTTACTCATCCATTTTTTGAACCATAAAATATTCTAGAATCATGACATCATAGAGAATATTTTCCACTATTATATGCCTATATTCTAAAAAATTCAATTTTTGGTTATTTTTTACACTACTCTCTATAGGTTTGCCTAATGTTCTTCACATTTGGACACCTTCACCTCTCTTCTAGTCTCCTTTATCTACAACACTAAGGTAAGTAAAGGTATGAATTTTTAAATTCTATCTTTTCATTTATCTTATTTTCTCCTTAATACATTTTACTTAGCATTATTGTTATGTGTTATCATGTTCTATTCCTGAAGCACCATCCCATGTTGCACTCATGTGACACATGATGAGCTTCAAGTAGGGCATATGTATATACATAATATTTTGAAACTTTTATCACTTAATGATGATATTTATCTTTTAGGAACCCATCGAGTCTCAATATGTTTGAGTGCATGCCTTAAGGGGTGCACTGAGAAAGGGGTGGGTAGACTATTGGTGTTTTATAGGATCATTATCCCCTTTTCCACTTATTATCTATACACTTTAGCTCTACTAAATTGACCCTATCATTAAAATTTTCAAAAGGGATTAGGGTTAAATCCACCTATATATACAAGTTCATTTTTTCATTATTTAGAGAGAAAAATAAGTAATAACTATTGCACATCTGATTATCCACCATTTTACTTGAGGAGCAAGCTTAGGGTTTCATACTTTCTTTGGAGATATGGATCTTATATTATGGATAAGTATTTTGGATATATTGATAAGTTATGTAGCCTAGAGGTTATTTGTATTTATCATCCTTACATACCACAACAACCTATTGCAAAACATCTTGGCCAAGGGAGAGATTGAGGCTTGACGGGTTTATCTTCAAAGGTAAGTGTTGACAAAATTTGACTTTTTAGTCAAATTAGGGAACACATAGGTAAAAACTTTATTTTTTAGGTCTATAGAGGGTGTAATATGAATGTTATTTGGTGTATTATAGTTCAATTGATGTTAATCAATGTTATATTGTCCTTCATCAATTAATTTTTATGTCCATGTATCATTTTGGGTCATTTTAGGGGTTAAAATGGTGCATTTAATGCTTTGTATGGGTTTTTTGGAAAATTTGAAGGTTAAAAATTATGATTTCATTCCCCATGTGTCCTTATAAGTCTTAAGTAATTGACAAAACTAAAATATGGTAGGTTATGTAGAAGAATGGGCAGTTTTCTTGAGGAAAAAGAGGAATTTGGCACTTGTATGACCTCTTTGGGAAGTGTGCCACTTGTAAAATGTTGAAATATAATATTAATCTCCCCCATGCTCAGTTACATTTTTTTTTGATTTTTAAGTGATTTTTTTTGCTCAAAACTGTTCATCTCTCTTTTCACCCTTCTTGGCAAGCAAAAGTGACTTGTAGGTTTGTACTTGGTGTAAATAGTTCATGAGGTTTCATGAAAAATTATATTTGGAGATGATATAAAAATTATATACATTCATTTTAATATAATTATTTTTGAAATTGATCAAATATGCTTTATGAACCATTGCTAACAAGTTGACTATGTAAATCTACTAGGTATTTCATACACCCCATGGGTTTTGCTTTTATTTGGGAGATTATATAAAATATAATTAATTATGTTGCTCCTAGATTATGTTTAATTATTAATCCAATGATCCCCATTCTTGGTTTAATGTTTTTTGGTGTTTGGATGATCCAATAACCTCAAATTTGTAGATGGGTCTCATTTAAAGACAACATGCAGGTTTTCATCATTTACAAAGTCCTCATGCTTGATCACAATTTTAGAGAGATGGAATAGGCCATTTATCATGATGTAAATGTTTTCTTAATTCCATTAATATTGTAATCTCATATTCTAAAACAATCTCCATGAGTATAACAACCATATGCCACATTCACAGTCTCGCAGCCATTAATGAGCATGTTCAGGTGTTTTCATGAATGAGTTCACATTCAAAGGGAGGTATAAATAATTTTTAAAAAATCAATTATAGTATGAATATTATTTTTGAGGTTTTGGGATAAGAATATAACTAATTTTAAGGCCAATTCAATGCTTACTTCCCATATCCCTTTTACTACCTATGTACATTGAATCTTCACTTACAGTCAGCCTTGACAGAAGGTTAAGCATCCATTTCAAGTGTGTAAACATAGTGGTGAAATATCATTGATTGTATTATTACATAAAATATCTTTGAAAACTTGTTTTTAGGAATATATTAGCTAATGGAGTTGAGATAACTTCAAAACTTCAAATGATTGTGTTCAGGCCATAAGTCCCCAAAGGATGAAAATAGAGTTCTTAGGTGTTTTGATGACATTTAGTAGTAGAGGTATAATGATTATTGCTTCATCCTAATGTTTTTGTTTTGAATTTATCACATAGGAAAAATAAATTTCTTATTTTGGGAATCATATGGAAAATGGAGGGTGGACATTTGAAGGCCTAAAGTGGCCTACAAAAACACTATTTCCAAGCAGTGTTATCTACAAGAAGTTGAGTTTTGAACAACACTTGTTTATAAAGTTGACATTAGACCATGATATCAAGGTAAAGTGTTTCCAAGTATTCAAGTCTAATCCATGGTTAAAGGGATCATCATAATGAATGAAACTTTGTGTTTTGCTTACCACACAAACCTACAATCCATACCATGGCCTAAGAAGGGTGCACCTATAGTTGGGAATGAGGAAGTGAACTAAACTTGATGTTTTTGAAGGGTCATAGTTAATCCAAGGAAAATTTATGAATTATTATATGTTTCATACCCACAAATATGTGAATAGAGTATCTATATACCATGTCCAAACTAAATTTGTACCTCAACACACCTACAAGAGTCTGAAAGGTAAAGAGTCTCAGTCATGGCAAGAGGAAACCCAGTCATGAAACCAAAGAGAATACAAGGTGATTATAGTTTTTAAAAAGTTTTCAATAGTTATCATGGTATAATTAAGAGACTCACCATATCATCACCAAGTCCAAATGAGAAAAATACACTTACATGCCTCTAATTCATATAAACATGACCCTACAGGCTAGCTGTAGAGTCACCTTGAGGAATAAGTTTGATAGTTTTGGAAATAGACTCATTTTCAAGCATAATAAGCGACTAAAGGTATAATGGGTTTAAATATTAAAATAGGGTTTTTAAACATCAAAAATAGGTCCAAATATAAGCTTAAACCTACAATAATTAAAAGGGGTAGGGTTTCCATAGTCAGGACAAAGAAAGCATAGTTGAGTGAATTCCAAGTGTATGTGAGGGGTACAGGTAAGTTGGAATAATTAAATGGACTTATAAAACTTATATATATATATATATATATATATATATATATATATATATTTGTAACATCTATGAACCCTTAGTAATTAAATACCAACTTATTGAGACCTATTAAGACCCTAACATGCACCTACAACCTGTGTATGACTATGTTAACAATAAGCATAAAGGAATGGGTCTAGATGATGGTAAATTTTGAGGATGGAGAAAAAAACTTTAAAAAAGTAATAAATGAATCTAATAGATTATAATTATGTTATTTATTTTGTTTTTAAATCTTTAATCATGCAACCACACCTACAACTAGAGTCTAGGAGACAAGAAATATAGTCAAAGCATAAATCTAGTCAAGGAGCATAAAGAAACATGTAGAGCATGAGAGGTAATTAATTATTTAAAAAAAATTATGGTTGTGATAGAATTTATACACTCTCATAAATTATAAATCAATCATATAAATACTCTTTCAAAATCTAAACACAGTCACATTTGAAGAAACCTCTGCATAGTTAACTTCCACGCAGTCTAGTTTAGTTTTAGAGGGAGTTTGAAGGGAAAATGGATAGACCAGAGGTTGAAAATTTGTATAAAAAACCTTTAGAACTTGTATTATACAATATAATATTTTTTTAAAAATAAAAATAGGGGAATTACTCCCTATTTTGTCTTAGATAGGGAGTACTTCTCCTTATGTACAAATCCTACAACTTTGAGTGATGGGAGAATAAGATGAACCAAAGGTTGATCTAATATTTAAAGAAGGTTTTAAAATAATTATTACACCTAGTACCATCATGTAAAAAAATAAATAAATGATGAAATTAAACAAGGTGCCCTAGGCCCTCAAAAGGGCAAACAGGCTCATGAGGCATGGTCATGCCTAAAGGCTAATTAAGGGGTCAATTTCAATTATAGACCTATGTGATATTTAGAATGGATTGTAACATGTGTATGGGATGTATATAGATATTTTTGAGCTATCTAGAGGAAAATAAATCCATAAAAACTCATTTTAAGCTCAAAAGTGCAGGTAAGCCTACTAGTTAAGGATGATGCCTAATGCCCAAAGAGGAGGTCATTCACACTTTTTGCCTTATACATGATTTGAAAAATATTTGAAAATTTTTATAGGGTCACTAAAGGTGTGTTTAATCTTATAAATTGAGGATAAAGCATTAGGGGAGTCAAATTTGGCTTGAAACCAATGTTAGGCCTGTGTAAATGGAGAAGAGAGCTTGATGGAAGATGTTTGGAAATCTCTTTCATGAGGCATTGAATGTATTATAAAGGAGTTATGGGATGTTATTAGGCATATTTAAGGCCATGTTTTTTGATTTTTTTTTAGTTTGGATGCCTAGTTTTTATGAACAAAGATTAAGAGGTTAAATAGACTTAAAACCCTCCTAAACCCTTGCAAGTGACTAGTTTGTGAAAATGGAGTTAGAAACTAATTATAATGGAATATTTTGGTTATGAAACTTATTATACCTTGGAAAGGACCACATAAATCTACATCACATGTTTTAGAGTTGTACAGACTTGTATGGACATGGCGTAAATAGGCTATTTTGACCATTTTTTATGTTGTGCAGGTTTTAAGAGTCTAAAGATGAAAAAAACTTTGGGATAAATATTAAGTATTTTGATAACTAACCATATCCATTTAATACCTCATAAATAATCTTAAGTTCTTTAATAGGAGCTCTCATCTTAGCTAGTCAAAACTAGCCTATTGGACAAGCTAGTGAGAAGTGTGAAACTCTAAGGGAAAGTTATTTTAAGGTGTCATTGATACTTATAAATAAATTTATTATATTTAAAAGTTTCATTAACTTACTCCCATGGATTTTAATGATAAATTTATTCTAATTTTGAGGCCAAGTGTGTAGGGTGCATGGAAGAGTAGTTTTCTGGACAATAGATGATCATTGTTCCTTTCCAGTTAATTTTTGAGGACCAAAATAATTCATGGAGAGGCATTTATGATGTACTTAAACTTAATTAAAATCATTTTACATAATCCTAATCAGTTATAGGGTGTTAAATATGGATAATCATGTAGGCAATTTTTTTGAGATAGAATGAAGAGTTTCTTGTCACTTTTCATGAAGTTTATGACTTGTATTGACACTTTTAGCTCTTTAAATTGTATGGTTAATCCAATAATCATTCCACATGAAAAATTAACTCCTTTTACCAGATTTATAAGTGTCTTTGTGACCCTTGTACTTCTCTCTTCTCCTCTCTCTCTCAAGTTCTATAAGAACTAGCCATTTTGGCATTGTATGGATGTTCCACCTAAGTATGGTGAAGCCATACTCAAATGTATACCTTTTGATAAATAATAATAATGATTTTTAACTTCTATATTAATATTATTAGTGTGATAAATTTAATTATGAATCTTTCTTAGTGAAAACTATGGATTCCTTAACATGTTGTTCTATTCTTTCACCTAGTTGTAGCCTCTTCTTACAGGGCATGTGAAGTGTTCTAGGAAATTTTTATGGTTTAAGTGAGTTTTTATATTCATTAGTGCCCTAATAGTCCTCTTATATAGTCCTCCTATATTTTCACATTCATCCATAACCCCAAAATGTAGCATTGATGTGAGAAGATGAAGATTGGAGAAGTGTATTTTCAATTTGTCCTTTGATTTCAAGTGTAATATGCATATGGTTAGATGTCATCATGTTATTTGGTGTATCACCTCACTTATATTAGTTTGATTTCAGTTATATTTCTTCCTTTTCACCCCCCAATTTTATTTGTATTTGTAATCCAAAGTGGTACATCAAGGGAGCTAGCCCTATCTAGAGATTTACCTCATTTCTTAGGCTGCCCACAAGCCTAGAGGTGATTCCATTGTTCCACTTAGATGAGGAGAGATTTTAATCCCCTAAAATGGTGAGAACCCAAGTGATAAATTTCTTTGGCATGCTCGGTGAGACTCTTGGTCCAAGAAGTTGAGAGATTTTTGGTGTTATTAGCCTTTAGAGGCATCCATCAAAGCATCAATAGTGAATCCAAATTTGTATCATTTGGAAAATAAACCCAAGTTATACTTTTAATATTAATGGTAACATGATTTATTTTTGTTATTTATTTCAATGAGGTTTTATGGCTAGCTTTGGTTTTGAGTTTTACTCTCTACAAGTTGGTGGCACCTTCCAAGCTTGTACCATTCCCCATCAGTATGAACAAGTTCTTAATGAACCTTGGTGTGACTATAATAAGCCTTGTCATGAAGTGTATAAATCATAAAATCAACCTTGATATGAACCAAATTTAATCCCTCAATAGTCTTATGATCCATGTCAATCCTATAGTCTTTCATTTTCTTCTCCATATGGACACCATATTGTTAGACAACCCTATGAGAATATCTACCAAGGAACATATCAATAAACACCTATATATCAACTTTAAGAACATTATTATGAGTCTTGTCATATGAAATCAAATGTTTTCATGGATTGTACACAAAATTACCATTGGTAAGATGTAGATCTTACTCATGTAGATGTTACTCCTCCTAATCAGCCCAAGAATTCACTTCCATATGAGCTCACTAGTGTTTTCCTCTTTTCCAAACCCATTCATAATCCTTATCCTTCATTCCATACTCTATCTCCAAATCCTTCACCTTCCACTATATATCATACTCTAGCTCCTTCACCTCAAATCCATGATCCTATCCATCAACCTTTCCTTCTCAAAGAGGAACTTATCTTGAGAGAATCAAGTAAAGAAAAACAAATTCAATTCATGGCTAATAAAGAGGATATTATGAGTGATTATGAGGAAAAAATAACTAGAGGGACTTTCCTTGGTGAACAAAAGGATAATCCACTAGCTAATGTCTCTATATTTGAAAGATTGTGTGTCTATGAAGAATCCCCTACACTTACCCTCAAGCTGATTTTGAGTTTTGTGTCACCTCCACAAAATAGCTCATATTTTCCTCACCCTATCACTCTTTTCCTTGATGGACCAATGGTATGAGAACCTAGGGAGGATCAAATGGTTTATAAAGAAAGAGAACTCTTTATTGAAGAAAACCTACCTCCTTGGCAACCTCATTGGGCTAGGTCTCATGATTTTTAGATGCCTAATCTTGGCATTACCATGAAGGAGAAAGAGATGGAGGATCTTACAAAGAAGACTCTACAACTAATTAAAAGGTTATATATGATCATCTCAAATATGAAGTGGAATGTTCTATCAATAATTAAATTAAATTGATCCCTTAAGAAGTGTTAGTCCTAGGAGAGCTTCATGAGACCAAGATAGAGGAAATAGTTCTTGAGGATGGCATCCATGAAGAAGAAGATTTATGGTATAAGTTTAGTGCCTTTTAAAATTAATTTAATGGGTTGTGTGAAGATTCTTATTATATAAAATATTTCACACCTAATGACAAGATTATTGATGAGTCTAACCTTGACATTAAGTGTTTAACCAAACATAAAGAGGAAGCTCTTTCTATTGGTCAAGAACCTACTACCGTGAAGTCACTTGGTGGTGCTAGTATACAAGAAGTTGTTGATAAGGATTATTGATAGCTATAAATGGATCTCTTTTAAGATCTAGAAGAGCTTTGCCAAGTTGAGGGTCAAGTGCATGACAAGGTAAATAAGTAATATTCCATGAAGGATAATGATCAATATTGGATAGAATTTTCAAAGCTCCTTGATGAGATATAAGATCTTGTAGCTAAGAGGAAGCCCAATCTTGTTGAAAACACTATGGGAGATAAGAAGGTATGATTTGTTGAATCATCATTTGAAGTTTCAATTGAGGATCCACATAAAAAGGTTGAATATGTTTCAATGCAAGAGGAATAATTTTACATTGAAGACCTATTTGAGATGACCTACTTGAGAGCATGGTAATTGAAGTGCCAAGGAATAGGTCTAATCCACAAAACATCTAATCCAAAGAGAAACATGATTTGTACCATGTTCCATATCATGAAGAAGGTGATGCTTCAAACTTTCCCTTTGATCTAGGGGGAGGTATGTTCATTGTTAATTGTATATAATAGGTTGTTTTCTATTTCTCCTCAGTGTTTTGAGCACATGTGTGTGTTTGATTTCTTTTTTGTGTGTGTATTTGCTTTGTATGCTAAAGTAGTCTTTATTTGTCTTATCTTGGTCCCTCAGGGTTTAGATGACTCCTAAGCCCAATGGACTAATAAGGCTATTGGGATAGTTAATATAAAAGGTATACTACCCTTATGAATCACTAATTTATTGACCAAATTTGTCTTTTTAGTCAAATTGATGCACCTATAGGTAAAAAATTGATTTTAAAGGTATATAAGGGTGTAATATGAGTGTCATTAGGTGTATTATAGTTTAATTAATGTTAATTAATGTTATATTGGCCTTGGTCAATTAGTTTTTATGTCCATGTATCATTTTGGGTCATTTTAGGGGTCAAAAAGGTGCATTTAATGATTTATATAGGGTTTTTGGGAAATTTGAAGGTTAAAAAAGATTATTTTATGCCACATATGTCCTTATAATTCTTAATTAATTGACAAAACTGAAATATGGTAGGTTATGTAGAATAATGGGTAGTTTTCTTAAGGAAGAAGAGGAATTTGAAACTTTTATGACATATTTGGGAAGTTTTCCACTTGTATAAGGTTTAAATATGACACTTCAGCTCATCCATGCTTAGTTACATTATTTTTTTGATTTAGAAGTGGCATTTCTTTCTCAAAATTGCTCATCTCTCTTTTCACCCTTTTTGGCAAGCGAAAGCAACTTATAGGTTTGTAATTGGTATAGGTAGCTCGTGAAATTACAATAAAAATGATATTGGGAGATGATATTAAACTTAGATAACAAGTTGAACCATTGACAACAAGTTGACTATGTAAATCTGCTAGATGTTTCATGCACCCTATGGGTTTTACTCTTGTTTGGGAGATTATGTACAATACAGATATTTATATTTCTCCCATATTATTTTTAATTCTTCCTCCAATGGTCCCCATGCTTGGTTTCATGTTTTGTGGTGTTTGGATGAGCCAATAACCTTAATTTTGTAGACTAGTCTCATTTGAAGACAACAGGCAGGTTTTCATCATTTACAAAATCCTCATGATTGATCACGGTCTCAGAGAGATAAAATAGGTACTTTATCATTATTTCAATGTTATATTATTTCCCTTCATCTTCTAAGCTCATATTATAAAGTAATTCCCATGAGTATAGCAGCCATATGCCATATTCATAGTTTGGTAGCCATTGATGAGTATGTTCAGGTGTTTTCATGACTGAGTTCATGTTAAAAGGGAGGTATATATACTTATTTCATATAAATTATAGTATTAAATTCTTTTGGATGTGTTTGTATAATCATATAACTGATTTTAAGGCCAATTAAATGCTTATTTTCCATATCCCTTTTACTGTCTATGCACACTGAATGTTTACTTACAGTCAACCTTGATAGAAGGTTAAGCAACCATTTCAAGTGTGGAAACATAGTGGTGAAACTCTCATTGATTGTCTTAGTCCCTAAAGGATATTGGTAGACTTTTTTTTATGAATATATTGGTGAATGGAGTTGAGATAAATTCAAATTTTCAAATGACTACGTTTAGGCCATAAGTCCCCAAAGGATGAAAATAGAGTCCTTAGGTGTTTTGATGACATTTAGTAGTAGAGGTACAAGGACTATTGATTCATCCTAATGTGTTTGTTTTGAATTTATCACATAGGATAAAGACATTTCTAAGTTTGGGAAGCATATGTAAAATGAAGGGTGGACATTTGAAGGACTAAAATGGCCTATAAAAACACTATTTCTAGGTAGTGTTATCTATAGGAAGTTTGAGTTTTAAATAACATTTGTTTCCAAAGCTGACATTAGACCATGCTATCAAGGTAAATTGTTTCAAAGTATTCAAGGATAATCCATGGTCAAAAGGATCATAATAAGGAATGAGACTTTGTGTTTTGCTTACTACATAGACCTACAGTCCATACCATGGCTTAAGAAGGGTGAACCTACAGTTGGGAATGAGGAAGTGAACTAAACTTGATGTTTTGGAAGGGTTTTAGTTCATCCAAGGAAAATTTATGCATGATAAAATGTTTCATACCTCAAAATATATGAATAAAGTATCTCTATACCATGTCCAAACTAAATTTTCACCTCAACACACCTACAAGAGTCTTAAAGGTAGAGAGTCTCAATCATGACAAGAGGAAACCCAGTCATGAAACCAAAGAGCATACAAGGTTATTATAGTGTTTATGAAGTTGTAAATAGTTCTCATGGTATAATTAATATAATCCCCATATCATCACCAAGTAAAAATTATCTAAATACACTTACAAGTCTCTAATTCATATAAACATGACCCTACATGCTAGCTGTAGAGTCACCTTGTGGAATAGGTCTGATAGTTTTAGAAATAGAATCCTTTCCAAGAATAATAATTGATTTCAAGTATATTTATGGGTTTAAATCTTAAAGGATGTTTTTTAAATATCAAAAATAGGTCCAAAGATAATCCTATACCTATAGGAATCAAAAGGGGCAAGGTTTTCATAGTCAGGACAGAGAAAGCATAGTTGAGTGAATTCCAAGTGTATGTGAGGGGTACAAGTAAGTTGGAATAATTAAATGTACTTGGAAAACTTACACACACACACACACACACACACATATTTACCTCCATTAACCATTATAAATTCAATACCTGATTACTAAGACCTCTTAAGACCCTAGCATGCACCTATAACCTTGCATATGACTGTATTAATAGTAAGCATAAAGGAATGGGCCTAGATGATGATAAAGTATGAGGATAGATAAAATAACTTTAAACAAGTAATAAATGACTCAAATAGGCTATAAGTAGGTTGTGTACATTTTTTTAAAATCTTTAATCATGTAACCACACCTAAATGCAGAGTCTAAGAGATAAGAAATATAGTCAAAGCACAAAGCCAGTCAAGGAGCATAAAGAAACATGTAGAGTATGAGAGGTAATTAATTGGTTAAAACACATTTTTTATAGTTTTTATAGAAGTTATACACTCTCATAAATTAGAAATAAATCATAAAAATAACCTTTCAAATGCCAAACACAGTTAGATTTGAAGAAACCCCTACACATTCAACTTCCACACAGTCTATTTTAGTTTTGGAGGGAATTTAAAGGGAAATGGATAGAATAGGGGTTGAAAATTTATATAGATAACCTTTAAAACTTTTAGGATCACATAATTTTTTTTTTTTTATAAAAATAGGGGAAGTACACCCTATTTTATCTCAGATAGGGGGTACTTCCCCTTATGTACAAAGCTTAAAACCTTGAGTGATGGGAGAATAAGATGAACCAAAGGTTGATCTAATATTTTATGAAGGTTTGAAAATACTTATGACACATATTAACATAATTTAATAAAATAAATAAGGGATGAAATAAAATAGGCTACCCTAGACCCACAAAAGTGCAAATAGGCTCATGAGGCATGGTCATGCCTAAATGCCAATTAAGGGGTCACTTTCAATTATAGACCTAGGTGCGATTTATAATGGATTGGAAAATGTGTATGATATGTATAAAAATATTTTTGAGCTATCTAGAGTCAAATAAATCCATCAAAAGTCATTCTAAGCTCAAGAGTGCAGGTAAGCATACTAGGCAAAGATGAGGCCTAATGTCCAAAGAGGAAGTCATTCACACTTTTGGACTTATACATGATTTAAAAAATATTGGAACATTTTTATAGGGTCAATACAAGTGTTTTTAATATTATAAATTGAGTATAAATCATTAGGGGAGTTAGATTTGGCTTGAAACCAATGTTAACCCTGTGCAAATGGAGAAGAGAGCTCGATGGAAGAAGTTTGGAAGCTCATATATTTCATGTGGCATTGAATGGATGCCAAAGGAGTTAGGGGATATTAGTATGGGTATTTAAGGAAATGTTTTTGTAATTTATTTTAGGTTAGACATCTGGTTTTTATGAATGAAGATTAAGAGGTCAAACAGGCCTAAAACCCTCCTAAACCCTTACAAGTGACCAACTTGTGAAAATGGAGTTAGAAATGCATTATAATGGAATAGTTTGGTTATTAAAATTATTTTAAATTATAAATTAAACCCTTAGGCTCCCTCAAATTCTTATAATCTATAGGGACTTGTACGAACATGGCATAAATAGGCTATTTTGACCATTTTTTGTGTTGTGTAGGTTCTAGGATGATTCTAAAGATGAAAATAACTTTGGGAGAAAGGTTAATTATTTTATAACTCCCCATGTCCATTTAATACCTAAAAATAAATCCTAAGTTCCTAAACAAGAGCTCTCATCTCAACCAATCAAAACTGGCCTATTGGAACAGCTAGTGAGAAGTGTGAAAACTCTAAGGGAAAGTGATTTTAAGGTGTCCTTGATGATTATAAGGACATGGATGGTATTTAAAGGTGTCATTAACTTCATTTCATAGATTTTAATGAGAAATTGATCCTAATTTTGAGGCCAAGTGTGCAAGGTGCATGTAAGAGTAGTTTTTTGGATAATAGATGATGATTACTCTTTTCCAATTGATTATAAATGACCAAGCCTAAAACCAATGCATGGATAGGCATGTTTGATGTCCTTACACTTCATTCCAATCATTGGACCTGATCATACAAGTAATTTTTCTAAGCCAGAATGAAGAGTTTATCACCACTTTTCATGAAGTTTGTGACTTGGATTGACACTTATAGCTTTTGACCTTTCATGGTTCATCCCATAATCCCTCCACATACACAAGTAACTCCTTATATCAGATTTAAAAGTGTCCTTATGACATTTTTAATTCTCTCTTCTTCTCTCTCTCAAGTTCTATAATAACTAGCCATTTTAGCATTATATGGATGATCCACTTGAGTATGGTGAATCCCTAATAAAATGTATACCTTTTGATCAATAATAATACTAATTTTTACCTCATTTATGACCATTATTACCATATTCAATTGGATGATGAATATTTCTTAGTGAAAACTATGAATTCCTTAGCAAGTTGTTTCATTCTTTCACCTATTTACAACATCTTCTTGTAGAGCATGTGAAGTGTTCTAGGATATGTTCATGGTTTAAGTGAGTTATTATATTAATTATTGCCTTCATAGGCCTCTTATCTAGTCCTCATAGCTTTTAAAATTCATCCATAACCCCACAATGTAGCATTGATGTGAGAAGATGAAGATTGGAGAAGTGTATTTTCAGTTTGTCCTTTGATTTCAAGTGTAATATGCTTATGGTTGTATGTCATCATGTTATTTGGTGTATCACCTCCCTTAGATTAGTTTGATTTTATTTATCCTTCTCTCTTTTCACCCCTAAGTTTAGTTTTGGTTTCAATCCAAAGTGGTACATCAAGGGAGCTGGCCCTATCTAGAGATTCACCTCATTCCTTAGGCTACCCACAAGCCTAGAGGTGATTCCATTGTACCACTTGGATGAGGAGAGCTTTGCATCTCCTCAAAGGGTATAAATACAAGTGACAATAGTAAGTATTCCTATTTTTTTTCCTCCTTTTTCAGAGTAGATAGATATGCATTTGTACTTATCTTCCATGTATTAGGATTTTATATATATTGACATGAGTATATGTCTTCTATGCATGTAAAATTTTATTGTTTATTACCCCCATTTTTTGCCACAAGATTTGGTGAGCACTAGATTAGATTTTACTTTAATTTTTACTATTTTAGTGAGATATATGAAAACATAGGACTCCTTTAGGGTTATTTCATGATTATGATTGATTGGAGACTTTAGAACCCTCCCTAGCACTATGTATTGTGATAAGAGATCCCCTAATCAGGTCTAGTAGATTCCCATATTTATCATTTTCTTGATTATCTAATGTATAACAAATATGAATCCTATGGTATGATCTATCTTATCTAAGTTAGGATTTATTTATAGACATGATGCTTTTCTGATTGCATACACCATCCACCTGTCATTCTCCTCTAGATAGTGTGTATACATATTTAATCTAAAATACCTAGGATTATGTATGTGAAGCCCTTAAGAATAAAATCATCAATATGAGTAAATAAATAGAATATTTATAAAATCAAAATAATTATTTTAGTTCAAATATGATATCATTGGCAAATCTTATTACATAGATAAAAAAATCCAAAGTAGTATAGTGTTAATCATGTGTATACATCTTCAATTAACAATGTTGTGCCCAAATAGGTTTTATATAAAAATAAGAAAATAAAAGAGAGTTCATATACAAAAAGTGATTAAAATATTATACAAAAGTATAATAAGAGTTTAAGTGAGATTATAAAGGAAATTATTAGACATACTATTATGTATATCATAAAATGCATGGACATCATACATATTTTTGCTTAACTTTAAATATATAAAAAATTGTAGTGATGATCCTTTAATATATACATCAATCAAGCAACCCACTCACCTCATGAGTGAATCTCCTAAATCACAAGTGAAAAATGAATAATTATGGGTACCAAAGGATAATTCAGATAAAAAATAATTACAAATGCAAAAGTTAGAGTAAGAAAATATTTAAAAGGTAAAGTTAGAGTAAACAATGTTACAACAAGATCAATAAGTTAGAGCATAAATTACATATTTTCTTAGTTTTCAAGAAAAGATACATGAAGCCTCTAGTACATAATGAGATGCAACATTTTTATAATGATGAGCATACTCAATAAAATAAACTTTCAAGAAGGAAACTCTAATCTATGGTGAAATGGGTTTTTCATACATAGATACTCAACTTTGTATATAAAAAGTTCAAGAAAAACCTAATAATTTAAATATCTCTTATGATAATGATTACATTGATGATTATGATCCTAATAATATAAAATATTGGTATGATCCTAACAATACCTATTACACAACATATGAATATGACACACATGGTATGAGGCCTTCACAAAGGCATCTCCTTGATGAGATTTATGGTTTCTAGTATAAATTTTCCTTTTTTCATAGCTTCTTTGTTTATCAATTTAAAAAAATTCAAAACAAATTAAATAATCAAGAAAATACAAAAATATTAAAATAAAGAAAGATTACAAAAATATTTAGCATTTCACATGTTTACTAGCTTTTGCAAATATTGTTTAATTTATGTTAGTATATATCATATCATTTTATATACACACATATGTTTCATGGGTAATTGAGTATGATACATGCGTACACTAGATCCATGATATATGCTCATGCAAATTTTGGACCTTTCTTCTTCCTATGTGATAGACTACGTTGGGGGAATCTTACTTCTATTGATCATGATTGAAATAGGTTCTATTTTTTTATGATCATTTTAGATTATCATGTTGAGGTTATATACTCACACTTACACATGTATATACTCATGTTTACATCTTACACAATGTACTTGATATGCTATTTTATAAGACACTTTACTCGCACATGTATGCATGAAATTATATGATATGCTTATGTTAGCTACTTACATTTCACTTATTCATATTATAATTTAGATTACTTGAGTGTACTTATTATTTTCTATATTTTTTGGAGTGTGGAACATTTGAACATGTTCATTTCTTATTGGCCATAGTGCCTTGAGTGTTTTTTTTCTTTGGTGTGTGTAAATTTGAACATGTCCTCCCTTTGAGTGTGTGGCCTTTGAACATGCCTCTTATTTTTGGTATTCTTAGACTTAATTTTACATGACATTAAGTGTTATTATGTGTACTTGATTATTTGTTGAGCTTGTTACTTCTATACATTTCCATGATTCATATCATGCATCTTAAGCTTGTTATATTTGATACTTAGAGCTTCAATGATATATCTACTTAGACATGATTCCACAATATCATTATTTACTACATGATTGATACATATATAACATGGTTTTATGACCCTTTTGAGATAAGGTAACAATTAGATAACATTTCCCCTCACCTAAAGGGGGGGAATATTAGTTAGGGCATGTCATATAGACAAAGTCCACATACATAGAGTTGGTAAAATTAGTATAATTTGATAAAATTTACATGATTCATATATACATTTAGGTTAGAATATTATGAATTTAGCACTAATTTTCATAAGTTTAGGATATAGTTTTTTAGATTTGTGGCAGAGATTATATTTTGATAGATACTTCATCTTGAGACACATTTGAGGTGAATATGCCATAAAAATACAACAAATTATAGATACACTTTTAAATTCATATACATATATTCATGCATCAACCTTACCAAGAAGCACAAATAGATATTTTATCTATTGTAGTAATGGGATCCCTTGAGTAGTGTGTTCAAGATTTTGTGCCTCAATGGCATTTGTACTACTTCTAATTTCATGGGTCAACATGGTTACACTATTTGGATTAAGAGAGAATGGATATACTTGATAGATTATGTTTACATATGGGTTGTGTGATTGAGATTCAATGTTCACGATGGCCTTGGGAAAAACTCACCCTTGCACTAGATTAGAGGCATGATCACATTCTAATTATCCTATTCAAGTCTCCAATTCTCAATTGTGAGTCTCTCTCCAATAATTAAGATAGGAAACATCATCACCAAAGAAAAATACAAATGGGAAACATGGTTGCATTGACACACATGTGTACTCCTTCCTTGATTTATTTTCTTTAAAGCATTTTAATTAATTCAATGTTTAGATTATATGCACTAGTGAAATTTATAACATACACTTTGTTGTAGATCACACACATAAAATAAAATTTAAAAAGCCTCAAGTCAAATTAAGGTGTGTTATACACACCACAATACACAATTGTTTCCTTTAACCTAGTAGTTTCATCCTTATACATTACTAGATTAAGCAGGGGATAAAGATTCTAAATCTGAATTTTATATGATAAACTAGTATTGGCACACTTGAAAAATATCACTCAAGGATCAACCCTTTTTTTCATGACCTCTTCATAGTCAAAAGGCTCACATTCATAATATCAACATGCCTAAATGATTATCTTATGTCCCAACCTAGTTACTATGATTATTTAGATCACCTATAGCCAAAAATATTCTTAAAACTTAATATATATTCTTCACTATTAGTTACAAAGCTTCAAAAATTCTCTATTCTCTATGACACTACCATTCAGACCTAGATACTAGCATTGATAGTAGTGTCCTAATTCCAATGCTAGTGCCCACACCTCACAAAGCTTCATTTTTGAGGGTTAGACAAAGTGTCTTAATTAACCCTCCATGAGACTCATTTCAAAATAAATGTTATAAATACAAGTAAAATAACATTCATTATCATCAAGTGAGATCAAGTATTCTTCAAGCACACATATAACACTTATCAAGACAAGAAAAAAAAACCTCTCAAACATTCAATATCACTCTATTCTTCCCTATTTTCATATCACTCATAAGAGTATTATTTATAGAGGTCTGAAGCATTCAAATAATATCCCATGAGTGACATTTGTCAATTTATAATCTAGATCATTGCATGCACTCACATATAGATATTACACTGTTATTCACACATAATCCCACACATAAAGAAGAATTACATATGTCGGAGGCCATCTTTAGAGTATTGGATATGTAGGTAAAAATCACTAATAAAGGGGTCTTTGAGGTTAGGTCAAATTCAATTAAGCCCACTAACCCTTGTTTCACAACATCACATGCCCTAATCAGAAGACCTAGGGTTTTGAGCTACACACTTATATCAAAGACCTATGTGTGATATCCCAACAAATAATTAACAAGGCAATAATTACATATAAAAGGTGCAGGTGGAATTTATAATAAAAACTTGATATTTAATAAAGGACATAAGTGTTAAAATTGGACATAAGCATCAATTTTAGTGTCTTGATTCTGGTGATAATGTCTTGGATGACAACTGACTAATTTCCATAATCTGACAAATCAATTCTAAACATTAGTCTGATTATTTACACACTTGCAATTCTCAGATCTACTTGTGTAATAGGAAATAAGCTAATTATTAAATTTTTTTCATGATTACACAATCAAATTATTATTTATATTATACTTTTTATATTTACCATATTTCCATAATTTAGCACTGTAATTGAATATTAAAAATTTAAATTATTTAATTGGCTTGATATTGAGAATACTTAATGTAATATTGATTAAGATATTTCCATTTCTATTAACTCTTTTTCAAAAAGGGTTAAACAACTACATCATTGCATATCAAAAGTGGTGAAGTAATTTTAAATCCTTATATGAATCCCAATAGATTGTTCTAGTGTAAAAACTAGTGTAAAAAGGTGATCCAACTATTATAGATGGAATAAGGTTTATTTTTGGTTTAAAACTAGTGTAAAACTAGTCTAAAAGATAACATGCTTTGAGTCTAGTGTATACAACATAAATAATGATAAGTATTTCCACTCCATCTGTGAAACTAATGAAAAAGTTGAGTAAGGTGGCCATGTGTAGTGTACATGCCCCCAATTAAATATCTAGGTAAAATTTCATTCTAAAACTAAGTAATATCATGTGATTTTTTGAGAAAAACATCTGTGTGAAACCGATGTCATGCATGGTGCCCCCAAAATTGAGAAAATTCTAAGCATTCATCTAAAATGATTTTTTATCCCTATTTCAAATTATTTTGTACTAGCTATGATTTTGATAAATTTTGAAAATTAGTATTTTTTACCTGTTGGGACAATAATGTGCTATTTTGGACATTATTGACCTACGCCCTTGTCTAAATTAAGTGTTATTGTCTAAAACTAAATTCTAGGTATTTTTGGGTATCAATCATGATCAATTATGTAAAACCTAAAAAATTATGTAGATGTATTATACTATTATAGCTTGGTATCTAGGACAAGCCAATGTGTATTCCCCATATTTTGAGGTGAAAGGACTATTTGGAATAATCTAGACTTATTACTAGTCTAACTCCAAACAAAATTATTAGAAAACTATCTAAATTATTACAAATTTTCTAATTCTAAATCATATCAAATGTAATATATGGGTAATATATTAGAATTATTACTAGAATCATAATCCAATTTATTTGGAATGTATGATTTTTTTTATTTTTATAACATTTTCTCTAGTCTAGTTTAGGAGCATAAGTCTAGATTATTTATGGTGCCCCTAAATTGAGGAAAATTCTAAGTGTTCATCTAAAATGATTATGTATCCCTATTACAAATTATTATGTACTAGCTATGATTCTAATAAATTTTGAAAATTACTATTTTCTACTTTTTGGGACAATAATGAGCTATTTTGGACATGACCAACCTATGCCCTTGTCCAAATGAAGCATTATTGTCAAAAACTAGATTCTAGGTATTTTTGGGTATCAGTCATGATCAATTATGTAAAACCTAAAAAATTATATCTATCATTATAATATTAGAGCTTGGTCTCTAAGAAAAGCTAATGTGTATTCCCCCTATTTTGATGTGAAGGGACTATGTGGAATAATTTGGACTTATTACTAGTCCAACTCCAAACAAAACTATTAGAAAATTGTCTAAATTATTACAAATTTTCTAATTCTAAATCATCTCAAATATAATATATGGGTAATATGTTTTAATTATTACTAGAATCATAATCCATTTTATTTATATTTTATGAAAATTGTTATTTTTATAACATTCTCTCTAGTCCATTTTAAGGGCATAAGTCTAGATTATCTGAAATGATCCTTGTGAGTTGTGGAGCCTACACAATAACATAACTCAAAATAAAAAGTTATGTGAGAGATGTTATGAAAAATTATAAATTTTATTAGCAATGAAAACATAAAGAATCATGACATCATCATATAAAACTAGAGATAATTTTTTTATAATATGCATGCGGAAATAATCATATATAGTGACATTGTCAAGATATATGTTAGTAATGAAGGACACAAATAAATGATGAAAACTAAGTACTAAAAGTTGAATATAACTACATGGGGAAGAAGACATGATATTGATCATGTCATTTGGAAATAATAAATATGCATGAATTCCATCCTAGCATCAAAATCTAAGCAAACAATTGACATGGCCATGATGTACACACACAAAGAGTATACAAAAATCACACATAACATGTAATATAAGGCCAATGGGACACATACAATGGGCATATTCAACTATAACTCATGAAAACATATAATAATCTTAGATCTACATGTAAGGGAATGTTTAAATTTTGAAATCAAAAATAATAAATACACACAAGACATGAAGCATGAAAAACATGCATAAGTGAATGAAATTAATCAACATAGGTAACTTATAAAATCAATATGTTTAGTATGTTAGTTATCTAGGAAGATATCAATGTGAATTTAAGTGAGCAATATTGATATATTTTTCACAATGTAAACAAATTAGGTATGAAAAATAAGGGATAGCCAAAGAATGATATAACATGTGTATGATATGGCACTAATGAACTTTCTATTGTATAAACAAGTTGTAGGAGGTATGTATCTAGTTTGGATCTAAAAATTGATAGCCTATGTTCACTAGAAAAAAATTGATGGAATCAAACAAAATGTAGTACATTGCTAAATGGGCATAACTTTTTTGTCTATTTGTAGTTTCTGAGTTTGAGACAATTAAATGACCTATAACTATGTCTATAAAAGGTAACCTATATGTTTTGTATTCACTCATAGACACTTGTGAAGAACATTTGATATAAACTGGATATATAGAGAAATAATAAGTATATTTATCATAAATTAAATAATACAAATAAACTACACAAATCATGCATAGGTCTTAATTTTTGAATTTTATGGAATATTTAATTTTTTTCATATATGAACAATATGATAATCTACAAATCAAACAACACATTCAAGGGATGTGGATAATCAAAAGGTGGACCTAGTAGAAGATCATGGAGTCTTGGTACTGAATCTTATCAAATTACCATAGGTCATCATTATTGTGATTATCATACCATTCATTATTTATAATTGTACCCTTATATTTTCCATTATTTTCAATCATGTGCATCTGTATGACATGTTTCTTTACTGTGTAAGAAGCATCATGTGCAATTTTTGGATAAACCAATTCTGAACCATGTCTCTCATTTTTGAATCTATAATTGTCATCATACCATCATGAATATTTTTAATTTTACTATCCTCAAATTTTAATGTAATATATTTACATAGCTTATCAACTATAACTTCCATTTCATGTAACCAGTGTTTCCCCAATGTAACATGTATATAATTTTTCTTGTGCATAATAAAAGGTAATGTTTCCACAACCTTAGGACCACATGTAATTGGTAGTATAACATTTATTATTAAACCTTGTCATTTTTAGCTTTTTTAAATTGATATGGATCATGCATTATGTGTTGAAGAAATGAAAGTGTGCATATATTTGGTTATGTGTCCTCATCTATTTCCACATGTTGTCTATACTCATTTTTAATGAAAAATTGAATAGACAAAGGATTGGTTCTAGAATGATTGTAGTTTCTACACATGTGATCCTATTATTGAGACCTAGTAGGTTGTGATATGGGCTGTATAATCTGAATAGTGCCTTTAGCCATATATTTCTAAAGTTTTTGTTGTAATGTTGCACAAGCATCTATGGCATGCCCTATAAGTTTGTGAAAGTGAAAAAGGATTATCCATCTTGATTTGATAACTTGTTATTAGATCTATGCCATATTATTGGTAAAATAATTAATTCCATATCAAGTAACATATGTAATATCACACGTGGTCTATCATGTGCATTGTTAGTTTGTATTCTAATGATGGTATCTATATCCATGAATTCCACATTATTTACAAAATATGTAAATGGCGACATGTTAAAAATTGTAAGGCATTGATCAATGTATCATGTCTCATGCTTTTTATAAATGCTAGGTTTGATAAAAATGTTAGTCCATGGGATACCTAATAGAATTATGTGTTGCGTAGTAGCTATATGGTAACAAACATTATTTCCTTTATCAACATATAAAGTGACTACTTTTATTTTATCTATATACTTTGGAATGATGGCCTTTGAATCATTTTTGTATTCACCTAGATTCATTGGTGTAAAATTAAAACCACATAAATAATCATTAATGTTAATTACCATTTCATTTGTATCATTTTCAAAACTAACATTAGAATCATTGATGTCCTTTATAAATATAAAATTTAGATCTTATAAATTAACTAATAAAGGTAATTCCTATAAATATTCCTCATGTTCCACATTTGGAAGTAAGTGTTTTTGTTCAAATAATTCTATAGGTTATAAATTTTGATCATTTATAATAGACTCACCAACCTCATATGTGCACATTTTATCTATAAGTATGATAGGTGGTGATGGAACTATAGTATATTGAGGTTCCCCAAATTGTGATTGACTCTCAATAGTTACAGATAATGTAATCTTATAATATATGAATGGTTGATTATCGTTTAGGTATGTAAATAAATATCCTTCATGTATACATTTTACACCTATTTATAATATAATGTATAGCTTCCATGGCATGTATCCATGGCCTATCCAATAGTAAATTGTAATACAAATTATTAGGCATTAATTAGAACTGAGTAGATAGAATTTTAGGCCCCACTAAAATATCTAAAGTGATAGAATCCAAAGCTTGGTGAGGCAGATCATCAAATATTTTGATATTATTATATGTATTTTAAAGACTATCCATATTAACACCCATTGTCTATAATAAAGTAAGATTGAAAATATTCAACCCTAAACCATTATCAATTAAAACCCTTTTTATTGTTATACTTTGGATTTGAAATTATATTAACAAAGGTAAATTTTGATCAATGGTTAACTGTGAAGGTAAGTATCCATTTCCAAAAGAGATAAGATCCTCAACATCCTTAATTTTTATTACAATAGATGGAAAATAAGAAGGTTTTATGTCATGATACATATGTGTCTAATTTAATGCTTGGTATATAATGTCCTTAAATATAGTAGATTTCTCAAGTAATTGTAGCATGGAAATCTTAGCCAGTGTATTCCTTAAATGATCAACAATATGATATCCTATAGACTACATAATTGGTCCTATTGTATTAGATCAAAGATGAAGAGGAATTACCCAAATTTGTTCCCATTGCCTTTCCTAATGAGGCACCCTGACTTATATAGTGATAATAGATTAGACTGTAGAGTCTACCTATAAGTCTAGGGTGAATAGTAGAGGTGGGATATGAGCTAAGATATTTGTGAGGTACAGGGGTAGGAGGAGAAAAAATAAGAATCTAATCCCTCTTACATCTAGTAGTAATAGGTGGAAATTCAAACTAATCCATATAGTAATAAACATCAAAGAATTATTCATTACTAACCTCTTGATTGATATAAGATTTTATATGTGCCTTTAAATTATGCATCCATGGGATTACATATAAATGAAATATCTTACATGTCATAGGAAATCAACATGTAAAAATCACCCAAAAACTTTGGACCAAGAAATAATAGATAACTTCATTCATTATGATAATGATAAATTTAGAAATCTGAAATCTGAAGCCCTAATGGAAGTGATAATATAGAAGGAAAACTTAATGGAAAGTTAGGGTTTTTGGTGATATTCAATAATAAGTGATTTTACAGATATGTTTCATCTAAATTAGGGTAAACATAAATTAATTACCTAATTAGATAAACTTATGCATAGAATTAGAATCATAAATATATGTATTAAATGACACCAACTGATTGAAAATTACTAAATTTGGAAATATACTAAAATGGGAAATAACAAAGAAATACAACTTAGCTATAAATTTGATAATGTGGGACTAATACAAGAACAATAAAACTTTATGAGAGGTTATGTGATGATGATGTGAATTAGGAACAATGTTTCACTTAGATCTAGGATAAGGGCATTATAATCAAATAAGAGTGGGGACCATTGTTAACCTTAGGGTGAGTTAACATCCAAAAAGAATTTGTTCTCTATGACTGATATGATAGGTTCACTTTTTTTATGTGTTATATTAAGTTGTGTGGAAGATCTTGATCTATCATAAAAATAATTATATTCCTTATTATTCACTTATAACCCTAGCTTAAATGACTACAAATGATAAATGAATAAAATGAAAAAAAAGGGTTAGTGGTTGAAGTTGTGTTAGAACTCAACACCCAGCTATGTTGAATATTGCTTACATATCAATACTCTGAAGAGTAATCAAACTCTATGTAGTTATCCCATGATATGATGGTGTGTGTGAAATGCTAGTGTAATATTAGATGCTTGTGTAATTATGATGTGTTTATGTGATTCAACTATGACTTGTGACATTTGAAAGTGTATGCAAACTTAGCTCAAGTATAATAGGGTTGTATAGACTCAGTATTGGGAAAAAATATATATTTTTTCTCAATGTGCAGTTAAATGTTCTAGTGATTTTACATGTGTGAGCATCTTGTGTGAAAAATGACTTGAGATTGTGGTTTTATAGTGATCAAATAGGAATTCCCTTAGATGGTGCTTGCTAAATGTGTATACAACCCATTAATGAATTTAAATTTGATAGAATAACTATTATTTGGTAAGAGGGCATGCCTAGCAGAATTAGATAAGACTAGGGAGTGGGATAGTCCAAATGGGGCACCCTTACTTATGGAACAAAGACAATTGAGTTGGGAGTATGGATCAATTAGGGGTTAAGCTTGAGTTATTTTGAATGAGGAATAGGGACATTTTGAGATCATTAGTTTCTTTTAAGTTGGGTCATCCACATAGAAAGAAAAGAAAAGGAAATTGAAAACCTATGGAACAAGGCATGAGCTAAGTGCATATAAGTAGTGGTTACAAGTACATTATTTCAACTAAAATTTTAATTAATGTGTCTAAAATATTTATAGTGAAACATTTTAAAATTTTCATTTAGATAACATTATGAAATGTGAAAGAAAACCTAAATTACTATTTCATAATTTGGAAACTCATAATTAATTAGCATGGGATTAGGCCACACTAGGTGGACAATGAACCTGTCTACCTAGAGTGGGCCTATGTTAGAGAATAAAAGACAACTATCATGAGGTTAGAATTATCTAAGAGATGATATAATATAGGTTGATCATTGACTTGGAAATTTTAAGTAGTGGTGACAACAAATTGAGGGCTTGAGCGCGTGCGTGCACGCACACACACACACACACACACACACACACACACACACACACACACACACACACACACACACACACACACACACACACACACACACACACACACACACACACACACACACACACACACACACACACACACACACACACACACACACACACATGGATTATAGGAATGGTGAGTAAGGGTAATGTATTTTGGTATAAGTTAGTTGGTTTAATATATGTCAACAATTAACATTTTCAAGTACATGTGACTAGATTTAGGTATCTACAAATCCACGTGGTTGTATTTACCACCTTTAGCCTAAAAGCTATTGGTAAAATGATATATCCAAGAGGTTTTGGCCATAATGTGTTGATCATAATTATATAATTTTATGTTCTAATTTGTGTAAACCTATGATACTATATATGGCATATTATCTATTATCATCAATCTTAACATTTTTGTAGTATTTTCCCTCCATGAATATATTAATAGTTTATGGCTCTTGTCAAGGATACTTTCTAGTCATCATCACTGTAGTTTTTCCTTTTATAGGATTTAATGTTATTTTTTCCTATTAGTATTATAAAAAACTAATTATTCCTTTATCTTGGCATTTTTGAAGCTATTTTTTCAATGCTTTACAATGATTTTATCATGTCCCATGATTTTGTGATAATTATAATAGACTTCACCTTTTTGATTTAAAAGATGTTCCATGACTTGATGTATATTAGATGGTAATGTGATAATATTATGGTCAAGTATAAACTTTATCACCATACTCAGTATATATTAGTGTTTCGTTATCTATAAAGGTATTATAATATTAGAATCTATGAGTTCCACATTATTTATTGTATTATATTATTCTTTCTATATTTAAGGCTTGTTTATTTTTATTGTTTGTTGGGATTTGGGTTTGATATCATTACAATTATGTTTCACATTTATGATATGCTCATGGTATGTTATTTTTACCTTTCCCTTATCTATATAAGATTGTGTGTCCATAACAATTTATATTTGTTCCTTCTTTATTGTGTATGAATAATCGTAATATGTTCTAACTCCCACAAATGTGAATAAGGTATAAGATAAGTATTATTTCAAGGGATTAAAGTTTAAATTTAATATCTAATCATTTTTCATATCTACCATAATATCTTCATCATAATTTTCATAATAATTTATAACTATGATATCTTATTATTATGAGTTTACTAGTAAATGGAGATCAAGAATAGGTTGTGGCTATTCTAGATAAACCTATGATTGTTGTTATTCCTCAAATTATTATATTACAAATGTTTCCTTATATTTTTATATAATTTATTAACCCACGCCATATTTATTTATCTAAGATATTAAAATTGTTTATAATGGTATGTTCTTCCACTTGTGAGTGTGATTGATCCTCACAAGTAGTTTGAGTAAATTTGTAGTATCTAAATGGATCATCATTTGATTATTCTGAATAGGAATTATATTCATTCATATATTTGATACATTTATGTAATTTTGATGATATTTATTCCATAAAATATATACATGGCTATCCCAAAAGTAATTCATAATGTAACTAATTAGGCATGACATGGAAAATAGACAATACTACTATGGGCCTAATATCACATCTAGTGAAATGATTCCAATTAATTATAATGAGGTGTTATCAAATAATTTTATGTTCTAATTTTATTTTTTATTATCATCCAAGTTAATATCAATAATTTTAAGAAGGTAGTGTTGTAAATATTCAATCCAAACTCATTATCCACCAGTACATGCTTGACCAAACTATATTATATTTTAACTTAGATGAATAATGGAAAATTTTGCTCAATTATATATTACATGGGTAAATATTATTTTTAAAAAGTGATACATTTATTTTTATCCTTGAATGAGTTCATAATGGTATAAAATTATGTTGTTTGTATATCACTGGGTAAAGTTATTTCTTGCAACACCTTATACATTATATCTTTGTAAACCATTAAGATTTTTAATAACTCTAACATAAAATTATTAGAATGAGTATTATTAAATTACTCAATTATACAATAAACTATAGGTTGATTAGATTATCCTACAGGAGGTGAAGGGGGTTGAGGTGGAACATGTTGTCTACCTTCCTTCTATCATACATGGTTTGGAACCTTACCTCATCTAGTGTTAACAACATAGACTATAGAATCTAGAATAAGTCATGGATAAATAATGGGAGAATGATGATATGTATATAACCTTGAGATACTTTTGGATGGGGACAAAGGAAGTCATGCATTCCCTTTGGTGTCTAGTGATAATGATAGGTATCTCAAATTAGATGGTATAACATTAAGATGGAAGAAAGGCTTGGAATTATTCATTAGTAAGCTTAGATTTATTAATGAATCTAAATTTGATTTTAGTTACCAACTTATATACTTAATCTATCCAAATAAGATACACTATCCTTGTAGAAAAAAATAAAGGAGAAATTTCATTAATTGTGTTAATAAAAAATGTGCATTCAACATGGTCATGACTAGTAAGTATTATTAGATAAAATTTATAAATCATATATGAAACCTTAAAAATATAAAACCCTAAGGGAATATGTAGGGTTTTTCATTGTTTAGTATATGTATGGTTTCACCAATATGTTTTCCCTTAACTTGGATTAATGAGTAAGATCCATATAATTAAGATAGAACTTCTAAAGAAAATTTAGATCAATATATATAACATTCAAGCATACATGTAAATGTAAATGATTGACAATTAATTATTACAATTTGACAAAGGGATATGTTAAATACAAAAAGTATTAAAGAGATCAAAATACTTATATTTTATGTTTAACTACCTGACTATGACTGTATTCTAGAAGTGGAAATCAAGGATAAACACACTTGTAGTTCTCTCAATTCAAGAACTGATTTGATGCCTATGCTTGGTCATTTCATAGGATCATATTAGTATCAATAGTTGATTATAAATTGATGGTAAATACTAAAAAATGTGTAAATATAACACACTAACTATTCAGTATGGTCACATGTGACTATCTTTACTTTTTTTGTGTTTGAGATCCTAAACCTTGATAATGTATGCAAATCTAGAAATCAACCACCATTGCCTTAAAAGCCCTAGATATGATTATTAGGGATATAAACATAAAAAATAGATAAATTTTAATGGTCCAAGCCAAATCCAAGCACCATTTTCTAATGAATTTATAATTCCTACTATAATCACCTAAATCTGGTCATGAGTACTTGATTATGTCAATTCTAGTCCCATTTCACTTTAATTGACTTGTGTGTTCATATTTAATCTGAACTTATATCACCACCTTAATCTATCCTAACCACACATATGGGCCTATTTATTTTATAAATTGATAAATGGCACTTAAAAAAAATTTAACTACTAAAAACCCTTTTAAGCATTTGTATGGAAATTCTATATCCTAAAATTCATATTTTTCCTTATAGGATATGATCGACTAGTTTGGTCGATAGTGGTAGTCTATCTTGACTCATATGGGTCAATCCTTACCTTTTCCATTATAAAAATAACTATTAATTTTTGAACCCTCACTTATCAATTGATATGTATTTTTAGGATGGGTATCATGAGGTATTCTCATTTTGGATTGCTATAAAGGCACTTGGCAATTTAAATACAAATACATATTTACATTATTGCACATTGATAAAAGCTTAACTATTGCTCCCAATTCTGATTTTAATCACTTAAAGCATAACTCTTCCAATTAAAAAACATGTTTTATTAGATCCAAAACAAATCATGATCAAGTATTCAAGCCATCTATAGATTCATTCATATAGTCAAAGGAGCACAATTACATAAAACACTCTAAGTGGGATAACTATGTGGGCTTGAATTCTATCCTTGGAGTATTGGATACCTAGGTAAATTTTAGTCATCATGAGTGTTTTTGGGGTCATATAATTCCATTATACTCCACTCTTTTTCTATTTACCAGTTTTTAGTCATTACAAGCCCTATTAGGGTTTCAACTTTAAATAAGTCATTTGTAGTTCTTCCACACACATCTAAAGATCAAATATCCAAAAAAAAACCTAATTGAAACTATCACAAATGATAATAATTTGAGTTATTGATTTTAAACAAAGGTCAAGATCAACCACTTTAGGTCAATAGTGGTAGTTGATCCTGACTCAAGTGGATGATTCTAAATTTTATTAGTTTTAGTCACAGTTTCTGGGCACTTACAGAATCAACCATGGTCAATTTGTTTTAGCCTTTCATCAGTTTGCATAGTCAAATCTTAGATAAAAAAAACCAAGTTTTTCATTTCATTCATAATTAGTTTACTTTTATTCAATTACACTTTGTCAAATTCAATATTTTACTTTCATTCTACTTGTTGCACATCGATATACATATTATTTTATATTCTATTCAATTTATCATAATTTGGGTTAATTTACTTATTAATTCAAATTTTGGTGAAACATATTGGTGAACCCATTTATTATTTAAACATTTTAAAACACTATATTTTCCTTAGGGTTTTACCCTTCTTTATAGGATTTAAAAATTGTGTCTTAAGGTTTTAGGTTTGATCTTGTATTTCACCTTCTCCTTATCACAAATGAAAAGTTTTATTTTTTCCTTAGGGCTTCACCCTTTTTTTACTATTAGGGTTTCATTTTCTAGACTTGTGGCTTATTTATGAACTTATTCAACTCATATCTAATCCATAAAGACTCCATTTTCAAAATTGTCATAGGTTTTTCTTAGTCATATTGAGATAATAAAAAACATGTTTTTTCACCAAAGTATTGTATAATTTTTTTGAAATTGTAATTTACTATTATTAGTAAATTTGGCCTAGGGGATGAATAGTATACCTATTTTCAAATTAATTTCTAGGTTTCATATATTTACTAATTTAAAAACCTCTTTTGTATTTCAAAAATACTTAAAATATCTATTATAGTGGTTAGTTATGTATTATGCACATCATATAATGGATATATGGGTTACTCTTAGTGTATAGTTTCTAATTCAATAAATAGTTTTTATAATTGCATGGTATCGGTGAGAAATATCCAATATATTTTATAATATTATAATAAATTAGAGAACACCAATGTATAATAAAATCAGGGTCACAATCATTCATAATACATATTTTATGTCTATGGAATCCCAAATAACTTCTAATATCATACCTCAAGATTGTGATAGCTACTTTCCCTTTAACCAAGTTCATGTTGTCAATATCCCAAGAGGTAAGGCAACCCAATATAAATTTCAAAATTAAGGTAACCAACATGTCCTTTCTCAAACCCCTCCACCTCTCACACATCCTCTTGATGGTATTTATATGCATATTCAATCAAAATTACCTAAATCTTTTTCTTGTGAATCCCTACAAGATCAAATACTCACTATGTGAAAGTTCATAGAAGAATTACAAAATCAAGATCAATATTTTAGTTCAAAGATCACATCATTGGAAAATCATTTCACATATACAAATAATCTAGAATATGCTAGTGTTAATCATGTATCGACATCTTGATTTAGCTACTTTTTACCTCAAAATATATCATCTCAACTATGGTTTCAAAATCAACATACATCTATAAATATTAATTAAAAAATAATACAAAAGGATAATAAGAGTTCAATTGATATTCTAAGATAAATTATTCAAAATAATTTGATCCCATTACCTTCCATGCATCCTCTAAGAAGATCAAAATACTATTGTGCATGTCATAGAATACATGAGCATAATGCAGTTAATTATTGGGATTTAAAGAAAAAATGTAAAGTATCATTGATAGTGCTGATCCTATAATAGATACATCAATCAAACAACCCATGCATAATATGATTTCATCTTCTAAGGAACAAATACAAGTAGAGCAACTGGAAAAAATAGATCAAAAAAATTCAAAAGAAAAATTAGAGAAAGCAAGGTTACAAAAGGAACAAAATGACAAAGAAAATTACAATTACAAAATAAATAGTCAAGTACATAAAAGGGATTTATTGAAAATGACAAGTTACTAAAATACAATTTAGAGAAGTTGCAAAAATAAATTCAAGAAAAGAAACTATCTTAAAAAGGGCTTTCTAAGAAAAGAGGTTTAAAAGTAAGATATACATTCAAAAACTAATGTTACAAGTGTGGTTCCAAAGGATGCAATTCAAATCCCTTCCTCATATCAAGAACCATTCAATATCACCAATTACATAGATGGAAAGCGATGTACCAATGTCATGGTTATAGATTACTAGGAAATATTTTTTTGTACTACATCATTTGTTGTATCTCTTGGATATCACCTTGAACACAGATGATACTACTACATTTTAAACATGTGTGGGATTTATTTAACAATAATTTTTACTTCAATATAATTTCATATTAAAATCAACATTATTTATCATATGAGTGCATATAATGTTGTGTCTAAAGGATCATGGTTAAAATTAATAGGGGCATGAATCGATATAAACAAAGGTTGCATTATATTTGATCATGAAGGCATGGCCATTTCCATTTTAAAACATGGAACATATTTAGAGCAAGAGTGGAAAAATGAAAATATTTATTCAACTAATATAATCATAAAAGAGGCACATTATACATCACATATGGGAAAACAAAATAAATTAGAAATTTTAATACCACAAGATGGGGTAGTTTGTTTTTGATATACAGCTACAAAATTTGATCATAGTGGCATATCATAATTTCAAGAGAAACCTAAGAATTTAGTTCTCTCTTATGATTATGATTACATAGATGATTATGATTATAAATATGTAAATGATTTGTATGATTATTTAGATGACACATGACCTATAGATTAACATCCCATCCCAATTAGTGGCTTAACACATAATTCAAATGATGGTTACATATGTTATGAAGGCACTCTAAGGGAACATCTCATGGACCAAGTTATTGGTTAATTTAAAAACATTCATATAATTAAAAAAATGACTATACAAATCTTATTGATTCTTTGGCATGTCATTCTTATTTTTATTTCACGTGTAATCAATTTGATCAATTTTCCTAAGTCCTTGGCTTATACTAATTTTGTGGCCTTTTGGCTCTTCTTTTTCACTTTCCAAATCTAAACAGTCCAAAACAATTATATATTTTTCCATTTACCTTATTATTTTCATAGTTTACACTAATAAAAATACATTTTTTATCAAGGATGGAATTGACCAGTAAGGATTAGAACTGATTTCCATTATTGTCCTCAATTAGTCAATCTTATCTTATGCATATTTTTATCCAAAAATCACAATCTAAGCTCATAGAGCCTTTATTTTGCTAATTTTTAGATATTTCAGTCAGTTCTAATATACAAAATACTACTTATACATGCAAAATATTTTCTTTCCTATGTTATATTAATCATACATGACACATACGCTGATAAGTGTACATTTGATGAAATAGAGATGCACAATTATTCTTCTACATACTTATTCAATCCCATAAAACTTTTCAAAATTACCACTTATACATATACAATGGAGGAATCTTTCTCATTTATGGCCATGCCATCAATTATAGTTCATATGTCACATTGACACATGTCATGGATTATTTAGATTCCTATCCTTTCTTCTAATTTCAAACCCTTGCTTATCACTAGTTTCTAATGTTTCTAGTTTCAAAACTTAAAAAAAAATTATAAAAAAATAAATATTGTAAAAATAAATAAAAAAAACATTAAAAATATTTTAAAAAACTAAAATTAGGACTTCAACATGATCAGACATATAGTTTACACCATTGTCATATGTTATTTTTCTCATGATTTTAGATAGCATGCTTTTTTATCACACATGCACTTCATTAGTATTCATGAGTATTATGTATGACATTGAAAATTTACATGGACTAAGATGTTGGACTTGCCTCTACCTAGTAGTTGTTTTATTAGAAATGGGTATTTCACATAAACACACTATAGAAATAAAACCTTTGAGTACAATAATATAACATTCAGATCTAGGTAATAATGACAGTTTATTAGAATTTAACCTATTCATGCATGTTTAATAAATACAACAAGGACTATACAATAAAGGGTTAGAAAGAACATATATTATTTTCCACACTATTATGGGTTATCAGGATGATTTAATTTTGTCTCAATGCTATAATCCAAATCTAAATTTTGTTTATTCTAAATTTTAACTATTTTTCTTGTTTAAACACTTGCATCAACCTTGGGACACTTACATCGATGTAGGATTCTTGATCTCAACATAAATGTCTAGATATAAATATGTACTGTAATTGATCATGTCTTTTCTTAAAGATGAACTTAGAGCTATATTCCCATTTTACTTCCAGATAATGATTAGATAATATGCACAATATTATCAATAATCAAAACCCTAGCTTCTTTGTCCTTGACAACTTGTGGCTCAATAAAAATGGGTTGACACATGAGTCGAGCTAACCCTAAAAATGTTTTTGTTTCTAAGTGTTGCCTACATATCCATATACTCTAAATATGGCCTCAGACTTGCATGTACTTCTTCATTTAAGATGTGTGTGTAATGGTGATCATGCAACTATATGCTCTTTATTTTTTTTAAACCCTTGGTATAAGACATGCAAGTGAAATTTGACCTTTTGTAATACTTTCAACTTCAATAATATGTAATTCATTTAAAGGTGTAATCAATAAATTTATAATGAATAATTTATATGATAATTGAGAGGATTTCTTGGTAATTGAATATTATACCTAGTTTTGTATATAAAGAGAACCTTTTGAATTAAAATTAAGACCTAATGATGTGCAAAATCTGATAATAGAATAAACATATAGACCCTCACAAATGGTCATAAGGAAAAAGTATGAAAATAGAGAAAATGATAAGCTATGACACTTTTATTTACCCTTAGACACTTGTGTTGATGTAAATGTCCTGAGGTTAATAGTAGTGTCCTAAAGCTCAAAACACATAATAAAAGTTATAAACTTAAGGATCCCTACAATAATATGGCCAAAGAAAAATACATTGAATAAAGAGCAAAAAAATAATATAGAAAACAATGAAAGGCCGTATAGCCCAAGGGGCCCATATAAGATTATGTCACTAAGCACTTAATATTCTGAAAAGGGCTATTATTTAACCCTAAAATGAAATAGTATGTGGTATGCATTTCAATTTAAGCTTAGGGTTAAGAATATAGAAATGAAATGGCATAAGGGTGATGATTAGATTTATAGCAAGCCAATTAAATACTAACTTAGATATACACATACATTGAATTTATTATGTTGAGATGGTCTAAATATACAAAGTATAACTATGATAGATATAAAAATGACAAATAAGTGAGTACTTATCTTGTTCTAATGCTAATGCAGCTCTAGATCTAGAATAGGCTAAAAGTAGGCAAGAAGATAGTTCTAGAATAGTTATCAAATTCTAGATCTAGTGCCTTTGAATATCTAGGAATTTGCATCATCCCTAGATAGTTGCATCGATGCTACTATCTGAGTTTGATGATAGTGTCCTATATGGAATATCTGGTGAAATAGGATGTGACTACTTAGATGTTTTTGGGTTTGACTTTTCATGTGCTTTGGTGCATTTAGATCTAGGTCATATATTATTACTCCTTGTAAAATGGCAAAACCCTAGCTTTCCTTCTTCAATGTGACCTTGGGGAAAAATGAGTTAGTGGGCATATAGTGTCAAGCTAACCCTAATGAACCCATTATTAAAGGACACTTTTTACATAGCCAATACTTCAAAGAGGGCCTCAAACTGATGTATTTCTTCCATCTATTTTGGATTATGTGTAAATCATACAATATGTGTAAAGGAAGTACAATATTGACCTACCTTGTAACTTGGAAAATTAGGTTCTTGGGCCTGTTCCTTTACTAATTAGACCTATCGATGTATTGTACCTCTAACTGATATAGAAATAGGGAAGTTTTGATCAATTAAATGCTTGATAGAGTGATTTTGATAAGTTCCTTGGTCTCTTTAGTATTTTATAGGTGAGGAATGAATGAGGGTTGATCTTGTATTTATATCAATCCCTTTGGATTAATAAATCACATTAAATCACTTAGATCGACCATTAGGATATGTTTCATTTAAAAATTGGATGACATTAGGGCATTGGACACTTACTTCAAGGTAGGATAGTAATGTCAATGCTACTATATATCCTAGATGTTAGTGTTTAAGGAGTATAAAAATAAGTACATGATCAAAACTTATATAAGTGTAAGATAATTACATTTTAAGAATTCTCTACTAGGGAAAATAATGAGTCCACAAGTGGTCAAGTGTGTTGCATCCAATAGATGTTTATTAAAAAGGAGGGTTATGAGGTGATCATTCCCCCAACATGGTTTAAGGAGAGTGGTGCTAAGGCCATTGAGATAATTTAATCCTGACCACACAATTGAAAGGTGAACATAAATTGGGTAATCTATCCAAGGTTAAGTGGCACAACCAACTAAACCTAAATAGAGAGGGTAGTATTAGGCCATCAAGGGCATTGAATCCAAGCATAATACTCAAGGTAGATAATTAATATAGAAAAATAAAGGATATAAATGGTGATTCTTGCTAAAAATTATGCTTCTTGGTAAACATAATGAGTATGTAATTTAGTACTCTAGAATAATCTATGCATTTTCATAAAGTAGTTTGCATATGTAATTTGGTGAGTCTATAGAAATAAATTAGTATAACATGGTAAATGAGAGAAGGAATGAACTTCATTCATTCCCCCTATCATGTCTACTATGAATGATGGATAATTTTAATATGTAATTTGTAATTTTTGGTGCACTTTCATGGCATATGTACCTCTAGTATATGTCAAGTTGAAGTATCTATCAAAATGTAACTTTGGATTTATCACCGTATATGATATATATCATAAATCTCAAAAAATATATCCCAAATATATGAAAATTAATGTTAGATTTATAATATTATAATCCAATTTTATATCTATAGTTAGTAAAATGTATCATACGCTATGCATTTTATGAATTATGTGTGTGGAATCATGTATTTATGGCATGCCCCCACTAGTATGCCCCCCCTTTTTGAGGTGAGGGGAATATAATATGGTAGTCACTTCATCATAAAAGTATGAAATAACTATAATATGTATGTATCAAACATAAATTATCCCATAGTGTATCGATATCATTCCTTATTAAGTTGATAATTAGTAATTTGGTATATTTTACAAATAATATTTCATTTTACACATTGATTTTAAACCTTAGTACAAACTGGAGAAGAATTAGATGTTCTTAAATTTGTAAAAATTTCTCATGAAATTGGTATGTTGTGTAAGTTACCATCATATGGATCTAAACACAACTCATGGTTTTTGATTTGGATAAATGGTATTCAAGATATCACAGTTAAAGTTTGTAAGTGCACATTGTGATTGAAATGTCAATGGCTATATATATATATATATATATATATATATATATATATATATATATATATATATATATATTAAATTTTTTTATTTCATTTTAATTTCTAAATTTTCTCTTTGGAGTGATTTTGAATATGCCTCATTGAAGAGTTATTCATGAGATGTGATTTGAGCTACTTTGGTCCACCCTAGGAGGCTAGGACCTTGATGAGCTAGTGTAGATAATATTTATGGATTATATAGCACCTCAATCTTGTACACTTGGAAAACTCAAACCTTGGTTTTCCTCTTATTTCTAGACCTTTCTCACTTCTAAAATTATCACATCTACTCTATATTATGCCCCTTAGCCTATATCTCTTAGTATGACCACTCTTATGTTGATGGCATAGGCTTTCTATCTTTCATAAAATGCTTAAAATATACTTATCTTCTATCTCTACAAGTTTTAAACTTGTACCTACTTTCCTAGTCCCTAGACATTAATGTCCATGATAGACACTAGCATCAACATTAGTGTCCTAACCCAATGTAAGTGGCTAGTACCCTAAAGTCATCTAATTTGTAAATGAAACATATCCTAATGGCTATCCTAAGTGATTTAATGTGAGTTATTATTCCAAAGGGTTTGTTATAAATACAAGACCCTAATTCATTCCTCACCTAGAAAAATACCAAGGCAACTTATCAAAAACACTCTATCAAGAATTTAATTAAATAAAACTTCCCTATTTATATACTAGTCATAGGTACAACACATCTACAATTCTAAAGTACTAATGGAATAACTCAAGTGCCTAATTTTCTAATTTACAAGGTAGGTCATTATTGTACTTGCTTTACACATATTGCATGATTCAAACAAGTAAACACATAGGGGAGAAATACATGAGTTTGAGGCCCTTTTTTGTAGTATTGGATATGTAGGCATCTCCCACTAATAGTGGGGTCTTTAGGGTTAACTCGACACTATTTTTTGACTAACCCATTTTCCCTCAAAGTCACCATGATGAGGAAGAATTAGGGGTTTACAAATTCATGAGGAGTGACAGTCTATGACCTAGGCCTAAATTCACTAGATCAAAGGTAAAATCAAACCTAAAAGAACCATCCAAGTGGTCACATATCTTTTCATCAAGTATTCCATATAATACACTTACATTGAACCCAAATAGTAGCATTGATGCAATAATCCTAGGTTAATGTCAGTGTCCAAAGTTTTAGAAGCATTAGATCCAAAATTAGATGACTATTCTAGGATCACCTTCTAGACTATTTTCTACCTATTCCAGATCTAGCACTATGTTAACATCATAACCAAATAAGTATATTACTTATTTATCATTTATATGCATAGTTTAGTTGTACTTTCTATATTTGACTTATATTCAACATAATAAATTTAGTATATGCTTATATGTGAGTTTACAACCCAATTTTCCTACTATAGGTTTGATTATCACCCTTGTGCATTGTCAGTTCTATATTATTAACCCTTAGTCCATAAATGATATGATATATCCCCTTATCCAAAATTTAAGGTTAAACAACTTGTAAGCGGAAATTTTTTAACATTTTTATTTTTTTTTAAATTTAATTTACTCAATTTTTCGGCCCGCCCCTTTTTGGGCATTGGAAAAATATATGGACACTATCATTAACATTTCGAATGGTTTCATTGAGCCTTGGATGGTAGTGTCCATTTTTCAATTGTAGTCTCCTATATTACCATCCAAAATTGATGATAGCATCTGACTATTCTTTGTAAAATTTAGCATTTTTGCTTACTACTATTTTATATATTTGATGACTAATGTGCACTTTGACTTTTTTATTTTTGTAGAAAGACATTCATATCTACAATTTTAGGAATGGGAGGCATTTATTTACCTTTTTAGGAGTTGGGGTTGGAAGATGTAGATTGGATAATTATTGAACAGGCTAGGCTAGGGCATGTTAGTCAATTGGGGTAGGCGCATTATGATGTTCATCTTATGATAACATTAGTTTAGAGATGGAATGCTAATAATTTTACATTATAGATCCCTATAGGAGATATTACTATTACATTAGAGGATTTTTATTAGATATTACAATTATTGATTATAGGGGAGAGGTCCCAAATGTCTGGTGATTGGAGTATTAGATATATGTAAGTATCACATGAATAATTCATCTATCATTGAGTAGAGAAGGGTAAGCCTTATAGTATGATTAATCCAGAGGATATTGTCAAATATTAGGTTTTATGATTATATAAGTTTATTTGTTATTCCTAGTTCTTTTGCAGTTGTGAATGGCAATGGGGTAACTATCTCCTACCACATGTATCATATTATGTGGCACATTAAGGAGTGGGCTGCTAGATATTCTTAGGGTCACACCATGGTGGCCTAATTATATAGGTATTTATGCTAATTTTATATACAAAAACAAAGTAGTAGATTAGGTACAACTACACTTTTGCATGTATGGGCATATGAGCACATTTTTCTTGCAAGGTCATCAATGGAACTTTAGATGTATGGGCCTATCCACAAGTTTTTACTACTTGATGGGAATTACCTTAGGGGAGATTAATTTTGACTATGGAGTGTCACATGATACTTGATCATCTGATCCCCACATATATTGTTAGGTTTCCATATAGGACCTTTTCTAGGTGGCCTAAGAATACTTAGGAGTTATGTTGAGTGTGTGTTAACATGTGGCTATTTGATTGGGTTCATGGTGTTTTTGAGTGGTTCTAATATGATTGAGTGCCAAGATATTTTGACATTCAACATGGATTCCCATTTGATCCCTATCCATGATATCATATAATTAGAGATGGTCTTAGGCCAAATGATAGGCCTACCCCTACATATGTAGATATAACACTATTCCTAGTAGGGGAAATGAATTTTTTTGTCTCATTAGTTGTTAGTGATGATGTTGGATGCATACATGATATACATAGTGGTGGTTTAGTAAGTGTTGGCCCTTATTATTCCTTATTATTATTTCCCTTAGTGCAATACATATAACACAAGGGGAGATGGAGGAGGTAGAGGTGTAGGATCTCCTACATGCTCACAACCTTTAGATGAGGTAGTGTTTAGAGCCACATGTAAGTATATCATTTTATTTTATTTATTTTTAGGATATTTGGTAGATTTTATTTAAAAATATATCTAATTTACACTTGTTTTTATCGATTTCAAGAAATTATGAGTGGTCCATAATGATAGATCATGCTATGTGGGATTTGATCCATAGCATGCCCATGGATATTACTAGTGAGGGGTTTGTGGAGAGATTGGTTGACATTGTTGGTGTCTATGCATCATTATTCAATCATGTGGCTATAACAGTGGAAACATATCACATGATGGTTACTGATCAAGATGAGCTACATGTAGAGCTTGATAGCTGTTCAATTCCTAAGAGGAGTTATATAAAGTTGATGTAGATATTTATTTATTGATATGATACTTTTATGTGAGTATGACCAAACATTAAATAAACTAGGAACCCTAGAGGAGATACTATAGGAGCAATCTCTTTCTCATGGTCCAAGGTGAGATATTGGGGCCTCCACATCAAGAGATGTGAGGGCGATGGATATAGATAGTGATGATGAATATTAAACTTTAAGGGATATGCTCCCTATGTATGATTTATTTCATTGTATAAACATTTGGTCACCTTTATATATATGATGATTTCATTCCTGATATTTCAATGTGATGGATTGGACTTTATTTGTATTGTTTGAAATGCTTTTATGTTGTTTCACATGTAATATATTTGAAATATAATATTTGTTTATGTCATAAAAGATTGGTAGTTATTCATTTGGTTTGATGTAGTAATAACTAAGGTAGTCACTGTACATAATAGAATCCAATTGGGCATATAAGTTATTTATATAGTGATCATGTGGTAACTATGTTTTTGATTTTTGTTCTAACATTATATCTAGTGCATCTATAAAAATATCAAGTGTATTTGTTTCATTCATATCCTTTTAACTTGGTTTAGGTACCCACTCTTGTTATATAAGTGTCAAATTAGTATTGGATTATGTAACACATGGTTATATGCTTCCCCCAAGTACACCTATAGTGAGAGCTTGATCAACTAATAGTTATTTAGTAGGATCAATGTGGGAGAGATTGGTCATCGTAGAGGGTACACTAAGAGAAAAATTTCTTCTAATGGTTTTATTCTACAAGGGCTGATAGACCATACATTACTTAGTAAAAGTGGCATGGGATATCTCTACCCTCTTAGAGTGACCTCTAGAAGAAATGGGAGGAGGACTTGTAATCTCTTTTTGAAATTTAATAAATCCTTTATTTATGAGTTGTGTAATATTTTTCATTAGAGAAAAAAATCAATGGCACGATGCCCATTAATACCATGGTAATTGCAAAAGGGTTTTCCTTTCACATTTTCAAAAAAATTTGTTGGATTGTAATAATTTTGAGGGAGAGTAATCAACCATTTATCTAGTAGTGTATGCAATATATCATGTGGTCAATCTCTTAGTTTATCAAACTAAATTGGTTACCTCTTATAAAAGGTATATATTTTTACTATAGGAGGTATTATATATGTGGATTCTTTTCCTCTCTATAAAACCTTTACTATTTATTCCTTATTATGCACTACTAATTTAAAAGAAGGTATTTTAGGTGGCTCATGAACCTTCTTATTTTGTTTCTTTACTTTGTAGGAATTATTTTTAACATGTTTACCTTTTGGTGAAGATCTAGGTGATTAGGTATTGGTATTTGTTAATGCACATGAATATTTAGGCACATCCATGTATAAGCTATCAAAGGAAGTAAAGGGATTGTGCAATGCTCATTATTTTAATGGAGAAAGAAGGCTCCTACTAAATATAAATTTCACTTCAACATTTAAGGGTGTATAGTTTAAGGAATATAAGACATCCTTGAATCTGATAGCATAATATTGAATAGACTCATTATCATTTTTTGTTAAGCCTTTCAAATGTTCCAATGCTAATATAGGTAATTTATGCTTATGAAAATCATTTAAAAATATGTCTTAAAGTTTTTTTAAAGTTGGTAAGGATCCATTTGTAAATCTATATGAACAATTAGTATCCTCTTGTGTTAAACTTTATGGAAGGATTTTAATAGTAAGCATCCATATTTAACCCAATGGTCAAAGGAGTGTACATATTGAGTCAAGTGTTTTGAAAGCTTTCCTTTACCATAAAATGAAGGTAACATAGGCATGCAAAATTGATAGGATAAGTATGTTCAAAAACATCTAATGTAAGGGGTTGATCTTCTAGGATATTATCATTAAGAGTAACATCATGTGAAAGTACTTGTAATTTAATAATCGTCATTTGTTTTTGAAGATATCCTATAGTAGTCATCATAGATACTATATCACTATGAGTACCTTTTGGAGAGTTTAAATATGCAATCATAGGTTGTAATTTACCATCAATATGAAAAAATTTAATGATGGACACTTTAAAAATACCATTGCCTTCTAATTTTGGATTATGACATATTTGAAAAGTATTGGGTAAAGGAACATCCATTTTACATGATGATTCAAGAGAGGGTATTATATCATTTTATATGTCATGAATATTGATGCAAATATCATTTGAAAGAGATTGAATACTTGAATTTTCATTATATGTAATGGGGGTACAATGTGTATTGTCATTATTTTCATCTAGAATTATAACATGCTTTTGAGTAAAAAATGTAGAAGAGGGAGAAAGAGGACTATTCTCTATTTTTATTGAAGCATCATCATAAGAAGGAAAAATTTAAGTTTTTATTTCATTTTTGAATTCAAGAGAGGAAGGTATAGAATATTCAATATCACTTTATAATATAGATACATCATGACCATTTGATAAAGGAACATTAGCATAACTAGCATTTGAATCTTGAGTTGCATTATTGTTACTTGGCTTAAGATATTATTTCATTACAAAACCTTTGGAAAATATTTTTGTTCTTTATCTTGAATTTGAAGAATGGTAGAATAACATGCATCTACATTAATTTGAATATTATTATCATTTTCATCTTTCCAATCTAAAAGAATATATAGAGAAGTAGTATATACATGTTTATCATTGATATCTAGAGATAGAGAATTATTTTCACTATTAATGTTTGCATGAATTAAAGAAGGAATATAAGCTTAAATTTGAGTATTATTTTCAATATTTTGTAAAAAAATGAAAAAACTCACTCAATTTAACAAGCTTATCATTGAATAGATAAGATTTACTTTCAACTATTTGTTCATCTTTAGAATTCTCTATGCATGAAAGATTATTATTTTCAACATTTGGAATAATATTTTCATGCATGTTTATTTTATAACATTGAATGATATGAAATGCATTATATAATGTGAAATTTGATGTTTATTCAAGCATATCAGCATTAAATTCAAAGATACATGATGAAAGATAAATATGACAACGAGGCTCTTCATAATCTTCTTCAAAATATGTGGAATCATAATCATAATCATAAGGAGAGTAGGAAATATGTTATCAGTTTCACCATATTCATCAATACTTACATTTTAATTATTTTAATTTTAAGGAGTGGCTACAAAGGAATATGATGTATTATAATTTTATTGAGACATAAGATCCTCATAAGCAATGTATTGATCATCAGGAAGGTTAAACAAATGATCTAAATGATGAGATTTCTTAGGATTTTCTACATGAGTATGCATTGTAAGGGTTGTAAATAGAAACAACCTAAGATAAAAAAATAAAAGGCATAGAAAAATAAAGAAAAAAAACACCACTTAAACTATCCCATGCAAGGAAAAATAGATCTCAAAAAAATACAAAAATATGAAAAAAATGTAGGAGGAAACCCTAAAGCATGCTAGCATTTAGTTCAATTAAACTTTGAGGACTAGTTCAATAGAATGTTTTATTATAAATGGGTATTTAAAATGAAAACACTATAGAAATAAAATGTTTGAGTGAAAAAATGTAACATTTAGATCTAGGTAATAAATGATAATTTATTGGAATTTAACCTATTCAAGTATGTGTAATAAATACAACAAGAATTATACAATCAAGGGTTAGAAAGAACATATAGGATTTTCAACACTATTTTAGGTTATCAAGATTATTTAGGTTCATCTCAGTGCTGAAATCAAACTCTATATCTTGTTTGATCTATCTTTTAACTATTTTTCCTATTTAGACACTTGTATCAGCCTTGTGACACTTGCGTCGATGTAGGTGTTTTGATCTCAACAAAAGTGTCCAAATCTGAATATGTATTATAACTATCTATGTTTTTATTGAATATGAACTTAGACATATATTATTTTTTTCTTCTAAATAATGATCAGATCAAATGAAGAATACTATCAACAATTAAAACTCTATCTTCTTTGTCTTTGACCACTTATGACTCAATAAAAATGTGTTTGTACATGAGTCAAGCTAACCTTAGCAATCTTTTTATTACTAAGTGATACTTACATAGCCATATAATTTGATGAAGGTGTTAGAATAACATGTAGTTATCCCTCTAAGGGGTGTGTGTATGTGTGTGTAATGGCGATCATTCAACTATATGCTCTTTTTCCTATTACAACCCTTGATACAAGAAATGCAAGTGCAATTTAACCTTATGTAATATTCTAGAATTTAGCAATATGTAATTCAATATAAAGTGTAATCAATAGTTGTTTAATGAAAAATGTATATGGTAATTGAGAGGCTTGATTTTTTATTGAATACTATGCCCTAATTTTGTATATATGGAAACATTTGAATTCAAATTAAGACCTAGTGATGTGTGAAAAATGATAATAAAATAAGCATAAGGACCATCACAAATGATCACAAGGTTAGATTATGGAAATAAAGAAAAGGATAAGCCAGGACACTTCTATTTACCCTTAGACACTTACATTAATGTAAGTGTCCAAAGGTGAATGTTAGTATCCTAGAGCTAAAAATACATAACATAAATCAAAAACTGAGGGATCCCAGCCATAATATGGCCAAAGAAAAATAAATGGAACATAGAGAAATACAATATTAGACAAATTGATAAAAGTCCATGGATCCCAAGGGGCCCATGCAAGACCATACCACTAAGTACTCAATCTTATGAAAAAAGGTTTATAAATCTAAAAATAATTAAAAATCCATTATAAAAGAAGCTTGTACCAAATATGGTATCTATAGTATCCTTTTTTAACCTGGGGGCATCTTATCCATGGGTTATTTTACTTGTAGGTTTTATCATTCCATGACTCCTATATTGTTGAGATATATGCTATTTACAAATGTCTTGTTAACATCTTTATCTTACATTGCATACATGAATATGTTATTTGTTAGGATATGATAAATACATATACATGGTTTAGACTACCTTTATGGTTATATGTTCCATTGATTTTATTACTTATAGATAGTATTTTTGACTTTGGTTATATATTATGCATGGCTCTTAACCCTTGTGTGTGAATTGCTTAAACATATCTATGATATCTTGTTTGGTATATGTGACATTTAAACATGTCCATTACTATTTCCCCTTGACCCTTTGTAGTTTGTGATATTTGAACGTGTCCCATGTTTATGACAATGTTCATGTCCATTTTATGTGCAACCTTTTCTTATGTGACATATACATCCCTTGGCCTTATTGTATGACATTGTGCTTATTAGGTTTGTGTGATTATTGAGATTTTTAACTTTAATGAGTGTCATGATCCATATCATGCACTACCTAATACATAAGATACTAATTCTACCTGATATCATTATAAGCTTCATTGATGCATTTCTATAGGCGTTGCCTCATGTGTTAGAAATAAAATTCAAATGATACATATCTTACTATGCCAACATAATTTTCACACATGCTATAATATTAAATGATTACATCTTACTATACATGTTGAATTTAAATTTTATTTTGAGTTGAGTTAATTTTTAAGAATCAAATTCCCTCACCTCAAAAGGGGGGAATTTCAATGGGATTTTCATAAATGAGATAAGCCTCTTCAAAATTTAAAAAAATAGTTTTTGTATAGAATACAATTTCAAAGGTTTTAAAATGGTTTAAAATTCAATCAATGGAAAAAATTATGGGGGCATATACCATGCATATGTACTCTCATTATAATAACAAAGAAAAAATTCATACAATTTTGAATGCATGATATGAGTTCATGCACAAGTTTCAAACAAAATTTAAAATATGCATTCAATACAATTATAATATTCTACATTTATCAATGGGTGCATGAGACAGATTCATGCATATTATGATATTTTTCAAAATTTATGGGAAATGATATAGATTCATTTCATGATTTAAAAATGGTACATCAAGCTAAGTTTGAAACAACTTAGGCACAACAACAAGAGGTTCCTTTTAAATCCACTAATACTTTCACCTAAGATGTCCCAGCTTATACTATTAATTATATTCCTATATCAACACCTCCATTTACATATGTGACATCATCCATTGGTATGAGGGCATCAAAACACTTACGAAATATTAATATGCCTATTTATACACATGAAACATACACACCTTTTATTATTATGCATGGTCCATCACCAACCTTGCATAATGCATGTTCCCTTGTGTAGACTGTTACAACACTAATTATTAAGGTGTTACAATTAGATCAAGGTATCTCTATATCTAGTCATTTAATGGATTCTCATTACTTGATTCATAATCCTTTAACACCTGAGATAACATTTTAACCATTACCATCAATATTTTTAGCTCTTAATTTTCCACTCTATGAAGGTAAAGGTGATCCCAAATAATATATTCAATTATTTCATGCAACATGCTTGGATTATGCACACAATGACAAATTATCAACCAAGATATTTACATAAATCCTCAAAGAATATGCGTCGATATGGTTCTATGATACTCCACACTAATCAGTTAAAGCATTCAACCCTTTGGAAGATCACTTTCTAGCACACTTTTTTATTCATGTTAGTGAAAAACTATCTTATGCATAAATTGGTAAACTCAGGCAAGGGTATAATGAGCTAATTAATGAATATGTGATCTGAGCAACATTTTAGGTGACAATTCGGGAGACGGTTCTACCCCAATTAGTGGTAGAACTTTTGGGAGCCATAAATTTTGCACCATAGCTCCATTTGACTTCCCGTTTGAACCATTGAAAAGTTAAGAATGAGGGGAATGTAGTGAGATGGAATAGAGCTCCACTTAGTGGGTTTTAAACCTCTAAAAACAAATGAAAGTGCCCCAAATTTCAATTTTAGTAGTGTAATCTAAAAATAGTAATTCCTTTAATTTTGTATTGTTGTAAATCATGGAAGTCAAACCACTTAATCTCCCTTGAGATTGGTCACCTTCCACATCCTCCCCCTACTTTAAAAATATGTATAAATTAATATGTAACATGAAATGGAAATCAGACATCTCTTCTCAGAGATAGGCATATGTTTGGATCTACAAATTTGATCAATAAACCATCTCTTCTCAGAGATAACATTATTACAATTGTGTTATTCTTGTTTATTGAATTATCTTTCACCCAAAGCTTCTGGTTTTTGTATCAATATATTATTTGATATAAAACTATGTTAGATAATATGACCAAATATTTGACAGGTAGTGAGTTATAAGATATCTTCACACAAAATTTCCTAACACCACTTCATGAGTCTATCATGTTCAATAAATTTAAATATTTTGATGAGTTATTCCATGCAGTCAAAGAATGATAGGTCAATCTCATAGCTTTGAACAAACCTAAGTATACACTAAATGCTCCAACTAATACAAATACTAAGTTTCATAGTAACCCAAGCTAAAAGGTCAAATCTAATTAATGAAATAATGAATCAAATGTAACAATCAACATAGTATCATAACCAATGAATAATATTTCATTGACAACTCCACCAAGGAGGAAATTTTAAAAATTACCATCACTTCCTCATATTTTGCTACAAAATTTACATGAGTGAAATCTCATATTTATCCCTCCACCATGATAGGTTGATATAACTAAACATAAACATAAGGGATTATAATAATTCATATTGTGACTATCATATATGTATTGGACAATCTACAAATAAGTGTTATAGACTAAGACATAAAATATAATTTCTTATTGATGAAAATACTATTGAGTTAAACACACCCATAGAGGAGGATAGACCACATCAAAATGACATGAAAAGCTAAAAATATTTAATAATCTATTTCCAAACCATGGCATGGTATAAACTATAGATTATTCATAGGTACATCATGCATACAATGTGCATCCTCCACCTCTAACATATGGACACCCAATAGATGGTAGTATTGGTACAAGTACAAGCACATCAACATATGTCCTATGATCACATTTGATGACAATGATATTTTTTATGATGATTCAGATAGTCATGTACTCTTTATTTTATCTTTTATTAAAAACAACCCATACATAATGTCATGATTGACAATCAGTGAAATATATGTAATAGTTATATCCACAAATATCTTATTAAAAACTCATTTCCATCTTATTTTGAAACTAAACTTCTCCTTTCTCATCTAGATGTAGCACTTCCTTCTTTAAATTTTGAAAAATATTTTTATTATTTAAATGTGCCATCTACTTTCTCCTTTTGTTTTCATTTCTTTCAATTTATCTATTGTACCATCCCTTTTTCTACTCCATATTTGTCAAATCGAAAAATAATAATGATGGGGAGTGTCAATAGGCCCTAAGGTTTTTAGTAGTGTAAACCCAATGCAAATTATGTCGAGTTTGTGTTGCAATTTTTTTAATTAAATAATATTTATTAATTTGTGGAAATTGTTAAAAAATAGTAAGTTAAATTGGGAAAATTTAGGGAAATTGTTGAGGAAATTGGAGAATTTTGAGAAATTGGGAAAATTTTATAAATTTGGGTAAATTGGGAAAATTTAGAAAATTTGGGAAATTCAAGGAAATTTGAAATTTTGGAAAAACTGTGGAAATTTGAGAAAAGTGGGGGAGTTGGAAAATTTTGGATAAATTTGGGAAATTTGAGAAATTTGAGAAATATGGTGAAATTTGAGAAAGTTCAAGAGATTTGGAAATTTTGGAGAAATTGGGGAAATTTGAGAAATTGAGAAAATTTTAGGAAAGTGCACAATTTTTGGGAAATTGGGAAATTTTGGAAAAGTGAGGAAATTTGAGAATTTTAATAAATTTGAAGATTTTGAGAAATTGGAGAAATTTGGGGAATTTGAGAATTTGAATTTTTTTGGGAAATTTGAACAAATTAGAGAAATTGTGGAAAATTAGTAAGGAAAATAAGGTAATTTGGGAAAATTTTGGAAATTTTTAAAGGAAATTATTAAAATTAATTTAATTTTTTTAATTTTAATAAATTTAGGGAAATTTGGAAATTCTAGTAATAGGAAATGTTGAAAAAAATCTACATTGAGCTATAATTAATTATCAACTTTATTTTTCTAGCAAAAAATATTTTTATAAGGATATAAAAAATCTTCATTTTTTTATAACCAAATATTTTTTTAATTAGCGAGTTCGTCAACTAATTTAAATAAAGAACCTATGTATTAAAAAGAGTGAAGAGAAGAAAACCTATAAGTGGAAGAATTGATTACAAGATTTCCTCTAAAAGAAAAGATATAAGTAAGCTAGCTTTAATAAAAGATTTTTAATATAAAAAATACATGGGTAGAAAATACCAACTAATATTTTATTTTTTTAAAATCATAGGTTAAATTGTGTCTTCTTTTTAATATTTAAAACTAAATATTTCTTGACAAACAAAACATTATGGGTTGGAGATTTGAAAAGAAGTTACAACTATAAAATCTGTAAGAGTTAGACAAAGCATGGACAAAATAAAATATTTTATATTTAATTCTCTTATAATCATAGTAATTTTTAATTGGGAGTTCATTTCTTCTTCCTCTTCTTCTTTTCTATATATGTAATTAACTCTTATTAAAAAAGGACTTCTTCTTTGGATGTATTTGGATCCTTGATTTCTTTTATGTAATATGTTAGCCTTATCTTGTGATTTATGCAATATTGTTATCAATGTATTTTTATTTTGAATGTAAATTATGTATACTTTAATGTAATTGATAAAAGGTGTTTTGGTTCAATTTTTTACCCTTCAACTTTCTTCTTGATTCTCTAGCTCTATTTCCACATTTAGGTTTTAGACACTAAAATATTATATTAGACAATTGATAATTTCAATCTTTACTTGAATTCACCTATATAACTTATGTGTACACATATGGATCTTACATTCCCTTGTCTCACATCCACATGATTTTCATGGGTCTGACCTTCCTAAGTTACTTTCATTCACCTACATTAATTTTTTAGTTTGTGCCTAGCTTTCTTATAATCATACTCAAATTGTCTCTAAATAATTAGATCATTATTCATGCCTTTTAGATGACTCCATCATAATCAAACACTTGGGGAATTTTACAAGCATCCAAATATAATAAACTCAACCCCACACCAAGAAAAGGTCATTTAAATTTAAAGTATCTTCATGGGGCATGAGAAAGAACCCAAAGAGCCATGTCTGAATACAAAATAATTATAAGCATATTTACATCTAGAAAGAATTTATCACTCATAAAATATACATTGATACACTTTTACACATTTAAATGGACTTCTCTATACCTTCCAATTTAGCCACTGGTCATAAGGAGCATGTCCTATCATAAGTTTGAAGCACTCAATCCAAACAAAAGTTTCCATTTTCCAAGTGTCTAAAGACATATCATAAGTTTCATTCATTCAAGGAGCACTATTTCATACATATACTTAAAATAGATAACTACTTGTGGTTTGACTTCCCTATTTGGAGCATTGGACATGTATGCAGTGCTCAACCATTTATTAGAGAGTGGTTGGTGTTAACTAAACCCTCCACTCTCCACTATTTACAAGCCTAAACCTATTTTCAAATGTATTTCTAGGATTTGAAAGAGAAGAAGATGGGTTTATATATATATTACACATAATGAGCCTTCATATGACACACAGATGGATTACAAGTAGTCATAGTGGCATGGGCAAAAATAAAGAGAAATAATCTTCCCAAATGAATTCAGTAAAAGATCAAAATTAACATCTATCAAAACTATCCAAATACTAAAGATTCCATCCAAGTAACATTTATATACTCAATTCCTAATCTTAATAAATCTTGATCTAGTTTTTATCCCTTTCTGTCAACTACATCTAATCTTTGACCTACACAAAATATAAACATGCTAAGTATATTAATCCCTTAGGTACTTTTCATAATTAAAAAGTATAATTTATCAAATCATATTTTTTAGTTTAAATTCATATTCATATGATATTTTAATATAATTAATTCTTTACTTTTATCTTATAAAGGTCACTAATCTAAAAATAAGGTAAAACATATTGGTGAACTTGCATTTTGTCTAGAACATAGAGAAAACCCTAGGTTTCTCATAGGGTTTCATCCTTATTTCTATGGCTTCATATGTTTTTATATAAATATGATTTTCATACCTAATTTATGATTTTAATTCAATCATAAATTACAGATGGATATAATGGGTGTACATAGTTTCTATTTTTAAAGCTATGATTGTAATCCTCACAATTTTTTCCTTTACTATGCAGAATTTGTAACAACTATGTAATTCCACAAGTCAAATCTTTATGCAATAATTATACTAAAATTAATAATAAATAATTTTTGTCCATTATTAATTCATATCATTTTACTATTCCATCTAAATTTCTTCGTGTTACTCCTCTTTAGACCTCAATATTATACTAGCTACCATCCTACCCCCATTATTATCTCAAGGCTTATATTGGATTCCATGGTCCATGTTGTCATTATTAGAAGAGATAGAGTACAACTTCTTGATTAACTTTGTATTAATATTAAATATAAAAATTCTCATGAACAAGAAATAATTAATATGGAAGCTAATAAATAAATTATTATTAGCCTTTCCTAATAGATTTGATGACATAGATGAAAGGGAATCAACTCAATATCTTGAAATAAACCCAAAAACACATGGTGCACTACTATATATAAAAAGAGATAAATAAGAAATATCAGCTAATATTTCTACATCTAAGGAAAAATATGATCCCTTTAATGATATCAATCACCCTTTTGGAGGTACTGATTCCACCATAGGTGTTCAGACTATTGTTACTATTCTTATATCTACACCTTTGGGTACATATGTGATGTCTAACATAGTGTGGGGGAACACAAAGTTTCCATCAGATTATCAAGCCTATTTATACATAACCAACATATATAAATTTTATGATGGTTATTCATGTTAATATATCATCCTCACCTACTAAAAGATCCCTCAAGTGGACTATTATAGCTTTACATTATATGGTGTTACAGTTAGAGAAAGGTGATTTTAGAGCAAGTCATTTAATGGATTGTCAGCATTTATTCATAATTCATTAGTCCCATATATTTTATCATATTCCTTACTTATGGGTGTTATAAATATTTTCATTGATGTCAAAGGTCTAACATTATTGGTGACAAAGTCCCCATAGCATTTATTGTCTAAAGGTTTTTAATGTTCATATTTTGGCTAAAGTGTATTGATATTTATATAATATTAATGAATATATTTTTTGTTACATAAAGTCAAAAAAGGGTCCATGAATAAGTCAAAGAGTCATGAGATAAAGATAAAAGAGGAAAAGGATGCATTTTCCCATGAAGGGTCATCTTGAGGAATTCAAAGAGTCACCAAGTGAAGACAAAAGAGGAAGGGAGCATTTTCTCATGAAGGGTCACCTTGAGGAATTTGAAAAGTCACCAAGATAAAGACAAAATGGGAAAGAATGTATTTTCTCATGAAGGGTCACCATGTGACTTTTCAAATGAAAGGGTTTGAAGGTTCATGCAAATATGGCACCATTTTCCATGTGGATTGAAGGTTCACAAAGGGTGAATGCCAAAGGTCATTTGGAAAGCTATAAAAGGAGGCTTGGGAAGCCATTTTAAAGATGCAAGAGTGCAAGTTTTGTAATTGTTTTATTTTAAGAAAAGAGGAAAAAATAGAAAGAGATATTGTAGAGTTATATCATTTGTTGAGAAAGCAACATTAAGATATAGTTGTGTTTTATACACAAAAGGGGTCGATGCTCCTGTAGGTTAGTGCTCATAAATCATTGCTATGTTGGTGCTCAATAAAGGGGTTGGTGATCTTGAAAGTTGGTGCTTGTGAACTTTTTAATTTTAGTTGGTGCTCATTCATATACTTGAGATTTTTCTCCATAGTTTTTCCCACATTGGGTTTCCACATAAAAATTTGGTGTCTCTCTCTCTTATGTGGTACATATTATTTTAGTTTTATTAAATATCTTGAATGTATGATTAAGTGGTTAAAGAAAATAAATCAAATTAAGTAAAAGATTTAAAAGATATATGAAATACTGATTCACTCCCCCCTCTTAGTATATTACATGTTTAACAATTGGTATCAAAGCAGATTCTTTTAGAAAGAGTTTAACAGCTTGAAGGTAGATCAGGGAAAGCACGATGGCTAGATCACATGAAGGTTTTTTTAAAAATAAGGCACCTCTATTTGATGGGACAAATTATGCCTTTTGGAGTATAAGGATGAGGACTTACTTTATGGCCCTTGGATTCAACATTTGGCAAGCAGTGATAGAGGAATATGACGAGCCACATACACTTTTAACTACTACAAAAAAGAAGGCAAGTGAAAATAATGCTAAATATTTAAATTTTATTTTATGTGGTTTATATGAATCAGTATTTGTTAAAGTTATGCAATGAAAATATCCTCATGAGACTTGGGTAAAGCTTGAGAATATTTACAAAGGTGATGGAAAGGTTTAGCAAGCTAAGCTCTAGACTTTTAGAAGATAGTTTAAAAGTTTAAATATGGAAGAGGAAAAAAATATAGCAAGTTATCTTTTGTAGGTTGATCAAATAGTTAATCAAATTTAAGTCCTTAGAGAAAAATTGGAACATTCAGCAGTGGTATAAAAGGTTTTAATATCTCTAATATTAAGATATGATGTAAAGTTATTAGTAATTGAGGATATGAAGGATCTAGCCAAGCTAAAGATGGATGAACTACATGGTATTCTTACAGCATATGAGATGCAAACTGAATAAGAGAAACCCTCAAAGAGGGAAGTTACTTTCAAGACATCAAAGAAAGACAAGGCTATGATTCAAAAATCAAGTGACAGCTCTAGTGATGAGGAAGATGATACTGGAGATTTATTCATTTACAAGCCTAAAAAGGGCATAGGTAAATATAAAGGAAAGTTACCATTTAAATGTTTTAAATGTGGTAAGATTGGACATTTTGTAGCTAAGTGCCTAGATAAGAAAAATAGTGACAATAAAGAATAAAATTTTGCATACATGAATAACTTCAAAAGCAAGTAAAATAAGGGATTCAAGAAGAAGAGTTTATTTTCTAAATATCCTAGCTCAACCGAAGATAGTGGAGTCAGTAACTCAGATGAAGAAGAAATTCTATTCATGACCATACATGAAGATGCCTGCACAAGAAAAATTACAAATGATCAAGAAGAAGAACATGATGAAGATGAGGTGAATCTGGAAGGAGAACTCATTTATGTATTAGAATAATTAAAATATCTTGAGAAGAAGAATCAAAGATTGAAGCTCTAGATCAAGAAAAATGAAAAGGATTCAAAATAAATAATTGAAGATCTATAAGCATAGATTAAAGAATCCAAAAAGGCTAAAGAAGATCTAATATATCAATTACAAAAGGTAAGTGAAAAATGTGAAAAGTATGTTATTTAAATTGCCTCTTAAAAAAAAGATATCAAGAAAACAAAGAAAACAGTCAATGATAAAGCTGTCAATGATTCAAAATTTAAAAATAATACTAACATGTTGAATAAGATATTAGAAAGTCAAAAATCAATATCAGATAAGACAGGTATCAGATTTGAAAAGAAAAAGAGCTATGTTGAATCCATTACAAAAGAGGAAATAAAAAAGGGAAGAAGTTAAGAATGTAGAAGACAACTCAAATAAAGAAGGCTAGAATAAATAGAGCTACAAAAGATAATTAGGTCAAAGATACAAAAATTAGAATAGGTTTTATTTTCATGGTTATTATTTTTATTGTAATGGTTATGTTCAAAAGAGCTAACAATTTTAGAAATATGGAGAAGGAAACTCATGCAGAGTCAAAAAAAAGCCACAACTCTTTTTCTCCTTGATCAAGCTTTGATAAAGAGGCCATAGTATATTACAAGTGAAATAATTTTAGACACATAGCCCAGCATTGTAGAAAAATGTTTGAGTCAGTCAAGAAGGACCAAAGTTTCAAGGCTCCATTCATTAAAAAAAATTTAGATAGGTTCATGGTAGAAGAAATAACCTGAAAAGTCTATGTTAGTCCAGACATCTTTACATGTAAGAAATGAATAAAATTGATGGTTTACTAACACTAGATGTTTGAGGAACATGATAGGAGATGAGAAAGTTCATAACTTTAATGAAGATAAATGGTGGCACAGTAAAATTTGGAGACAATACCACTACTAGAATAGCTAGAAAAGGTACATTAAGTTTGGATAATGGTAGAACTAAGACTGAAAATGTTATGTATGTAGAAGGTCTTAAGCATAATCTATTGAGTGTAAGTAAAATGTGTGATCAGGGACACACATTAAAGTTTTATGTAGAAGGTTGTGAAATTAGGAGAAAAGATTTAGATGTGTTGATTGTAGATGCTCAAAGGATAAGAAATAATTTATATATGTTATCAGATATCAAAGGTCAAAGATGTTATTTGAGTCAAGTTGAGAAAATTTAGTTGTGGCATAGGAGAATGAGACATAAATTTTGAAAATCTTGTCAACATCAACAAGAATCAAGTAGTTAGAAATCTTCCAAAGATTACAAAGCCCTCCAACATGCTTTGTGAACCATGTCAGCATGGGAAGTAGGTCAGAAGATGGTTCAAGACAAAAGAATACTCAACCACTCAAATGTTAAAATTTGTTCACACTGATCTATGTGGACCTACCAAAACTCAAATTACTCAAGGTGATAAATACTTCATGTTTATTATGGATGGTTTTACAAGAATGACTTGGGTGATGTTTTTGAAGAAAAAATCATAAGCTTTCAGCCAATTCAAAGCATTCAAAGTTTTAGTTGAGAATTAAATTAGCTTAAAGATTAAGTGCCTAAGATTAGATCAAGGAGGATAATTCATGTTAGATCAATTTATTGAGTATTTTGAAGACCATGGGATAAAGAGACATTATTTAGCAGCCAAAACTCCATAGCAAAATGGAGTAATTGAGCAAAAAAATAGAATAGTTCAAGAGATGGTGAGGACAATGCTAAATGAATCCAAGATACCAGATAAATATTGGAGAGAGGTAATAGGTATAGTAATGCTTATCTAGAATAGATAATTGTTGAGAGTCAACAGTGACAAGACTCCCTATGATCTATATAAAGACAAATCAACTATAGTTGATTATTTCAAAGTTTTTGATAGCAGATGCTTCATAAAGATAATCGATGAAAATTTGGGTAAGTTTGAATCTAGAATAGATGAAGGTATATTTCTTAGATTTTTTTGCAAAAGTGAGGCTTATAAATGTTATAACAAAAGAACTAAGAAGATTGTTGAAAGTCAAAGTGTCAGGATAGATTAAGATGTAGCACAAAGAGCCAATGATCTAGTAGACACTCTTAAAATCATTAAAGAAGAAGATTTTGAAGAATCAGATGAAGATGAGAAGAAGGAGCAAAATGACACCAAAACCCATCCAAATATGTCCAAATAAATAATAATGAAAGTGACATCACTGAGAACATAAATGAAGGAGTTTGCACCAAAAGAATGATGGTAAGTGAATCTGAGCAAGTTAATTTTTATTTGTTATCCAAAATTTAGCCTAAAACATTTTTAGAAGCTAGACATGATGAGCATTGGGTTAAGACAATGGATGAAGAATTAAATTAGATAGAAAATAATGATACTTGGGAATTAGTACCTATACCAAAAGATCAAAATGTGATAGGAACAAAATAGGTATACAAAAATAAGTTGAATGAAGATGGTGAAGTTATCATGAATAAACAAGGTTAGTATGTAAAGGATATGCTAAGATTGAGGGAATAGATTTTGAATAAACTTTTACACTAGTGGAAATTCTAGAAGCTATTATAATGTTTCTTGTATATGCAGTGGTTAAGAATTTCAAAGTGTTTCAGATGGATGTCAAGTCTACTTTCCTGAATGGGAATCTAGAAGAGGAGGTCTACATTGAGCAACCTGAGAGATTTCTTCTCTTAAATGATAGTAGCTATGTATGTATATTTAAGAGAGCAATATATGGATTGAAACAAATTCCAAAATCTTGGTATGCAAGGCTTCATAAGTACCTTTAGGATCAAAGTTTTAAGAGAGGTTTTATTGATAATAATATCTACATCAAAATAGAAGGTGAGCATCATTTGATTGTTTTGGTATATGTTGATGATATAATATTTGGAGGAAACATTGAAAAGATGACAATTTTTTTTTGATAATATTCAAAAATAATTTGAGATGTCTATGCTTGGAGAATTGTCATTTTTCTCAGGGTTGCAAATATTCCAGTTAGAAAAAGAAATTTTTATATCTCAAAGTAAATATGCCAAGGAAATGTTGAAAAAAATTGGTTTTAAGTATTGTGCACCAATTGGCACACCAATGGGTATAGGTAAAAAGGTAAGGATGAAGATTTACCTATTATAGATCAATCTTTTTATAGATCTATGATTGGTTGTCTTTTATATTTGATAGAGTCAAGGCTAGACATCATGCATGTAGTAGGCATGGTTATGAGATATCAATCAACCTCAAAGGAGAGTGATGTTTAGTTGGTGAAGAGAATATTTAGATATGTCAAAGGAACATTAGATTATGGATTATGGTATCCCACATGCAGATATTTCACTTTGGTTGCTTATATAGATTCAGATTGGGTAGGTTGTTTGGATGATAGAAAGAGTACAAGTGGAGGAGCTTTCTTTCTAAGAGATATCTTAGTATCTTAGCTAAGAAAAAATTATAACTTAGTATCACTTTCTACAATTGAATTAGAATATATTTTAGTGGTGATGTGTTTTACTCAAGTACTTTAGATGAAGCAAACTTTAGAAGACATCAAGGTAAAATATGATGAACCTATTTCAATTTTTTGTGACAACATAAGTGCTATTAATATTTTTAAGAATCTAGTGATGCATTCAAGAATAAAACATATTACTATTATATATCACTTCTTGAGAGAGTAGGTTGTAAATCAATACGTTAATTTTTAATATATTAACACTACAAAATAGATTGTAGATATTTTCACAAAAGCACTACCAAAGGACACATTTGAGTATTTACGAGAGAAGTTAGGAGTAATTTATTTTAATTCCTACCTATTTTCACTTGGATTCACCATATGAGAATAGGTTTTCTAGGCCTCTAATCCAAGTGTAAAAATGGGGACATTTCAATTGTTTTGAGTGAGAAAACTTTTGAGATGAACCTCTAGATTAGGGGCTAGTTCCCTTTGATGCACCATTTAAGCCCATGCTTCTACTAATATCAAATTAGGGGGTTTAAAAGGGTTGAGAATAACATAAATAAAACCTAAAATATGAAGGTGATACACCATATCATTTTTATGACTTCCAACCACTTGCATTCCACACTTGAGACCAAAGAACCAACTAAAACATACTCTTTCCCAAATCTATGTCTTTTTGCATCAATATTACATTGTGGGGTGCTAGATGATGTGTAAGGATAGGAGGATGAGATAATAGGTCTTGGATGACTCTAATTAAAATAATACTCACTTCAACCATGAACATATCTTCAACACTTCACATGCCCTACAAGAAAAAGTTGCAAATAGGTGAGAGAATAAAGCATAATGCTAAGGAATCCATAGTACTCACTAAGCAAATTGAAAATTAAAGTATAAAACACTATTAATAGTCAATATAGAGGTAAAAAATTATTTATTTTATTTATTATAATGTGTATAATTGATTAGGTCTATAAGAAGTGTCAATGCCAAAATGGTCAACTCTTATAGAGTTTGAGAGAGAGAGGAAAAGAGAGAAGTCCAAGGGTCACAAGGACACTTATAAAGATAAAAAATTTATTTATCCATTAATTTAAAGATTATATGGTTCAAAACATTAAAGGTTATGAGAAACAAGTGTCAATTCAAGTCATCAAAATTAGGCAAAATGGCACAAAATTCTTTTCTTTGCATAGAAAAACTACCTTCATGATTAGGCCTATTTAAACCTATTATAAATTATATAAGATAGTTAAAATTATTGGTATGTAAGGGGAGGATATAATACATGTCTCTCCATGCATTGGTTGCATATCTGGTCTTCTAGAATCATCTAGAAGAGAGTCATCATCATCTGCACTATAGGAAACCTCCTTCTCATGCACCTAGCACACTTGTCCTCAAATTTTACATCAATTTCCCATGAAAATTTATCTAAAAGGATTAATTACAAGTTTTAAGGCCCTTTATGTCCTTTAAATCATCAAGGGCACTTTAAAATCACCTCACTTGAAGATTTCCTTCCTTCTCTCTAGCTTGCCCAATATGCCAGATTTGATTGGCTGAGTTGAAGGACCTATTAAAGGAAATTATGAACATTTTCAAGGCATGAAACTCACATTTGGAGTTATATTTAAGTCTAAATATTTCCATCCATGTGTATTTCATCTCTTGGAACTTCCTACAACCTAAAAAACACACAAAACAATGAGAAAAATTCTATTTCTACCCTTGTCTGTACACTTTCATACAATCTAATTCATGGGTGTAATCCTCATGAGGATGGAAAAAAAATTCATTTTACACTCATGGTAAAATTAATTAATTTTGAGGCACTTTTAGATTAGTTTCTATGATTGGGTCTGTAAGGAGGATTTGAGAGGGTTTAGAGTGGTTTATGGTCTTAACATTTGTTCACAAGGAAAATACATTAAAACCCTCTCCAAATGAAACTTGTGTCTTTTTAAGGATCCTCTACATCATCTCCAAACATATACAAGTCCCATGAAAATGTATATGAAAGTTCTAAGTTCTTCAAGTTGCTCCTTAAGCTCCATTTCTTGCATTTGAGAGGTATGTGCATGTTTTCAAGCTTATAATGGTTTATTTGGGAGTTAACCTACAAACCTAAGGTTTAAAAAAAAAAATTAATTCCCTAATAACATGTTCTAATAATTATAATGTCTTTACAAAAGGTAGGAATGAAGACTGACCCCAATTTGGCACTCAGCCTTGACCTTGCCAACAGGTCTACCTACACTTTTAGATTCTATCTAACTTTTTCTATGGTTTAATTCACACTTTTATGGATTTAAAAATTATAATTTACCCATTAAATCATTAATCTAATAATTTTAAATCACATATTAGGCCAAAACACATATTGACCCTCAATTTGGCACTTGCTCTTGAGTCTACCTATGGGGTTTGACTATAAATATCCTTGTATAGGATGTTATGTTTGCTTCCAAAATTTATTTCAGGGATTTATAGATTTTTTGATGTTTCCTTAATCTTATCAAACCTTATCTTTATTTCCATTTGTCTTTTGGTCCTCAAAACCACTCCTTCTCTCTAAGTTACATGTGCTTCATTATGAGGAAACTACCCCTATTATGAGATAGAATAGGGGCATCTTTCCTTATTTATTTATTGAAACCAACAATTTTATATGTTTATATATCTCATATATATACTCTATACCGAAACTCAACTCCTAACTCTAAGGAGAAAGTCTACAAAAGTATAGAACAATAAGACTGGGCTTAGAGAAGGACTACCTACCTGTAGGTGTTAGTTATTAGGACCTTATAGCTCCTATTGAAGGTCTCTTTAATGGATTATTTTGATAAAAAAAATTATGGTTTCATGAAACTACTATCTCCCTTCATATATCACTTCACTTCTCAAGATGAAGGCATGCCTGGTCGTAATTGTACCACTAGGTACTAGGTCTAACCACAACACAAAACAAAGTAACACAATGAGAAAGATTCTTAGGTATTATGTGAACATGTTATTCTAAATCTCTATTAACTAACATCATTTAAAATTCATGTATCTACTACAAATAATATATTTAAACATCTTTAATTTAAACAAAATTGAAATTTAGAACCAATCAGACTAGAAACTTCACAATATAACTGCATATTCATTGGCAAATAAGTAATATAATCTCTTCTTAGCATTAATTGACCTTATTAAATCATTTAAATAAATGGGAACTACTAGATAACAACATGAATTTCTAACCAAAATGGTATTCACTTCATTTACAAAAGTATTTATTGTGCCTTTAGGCAAATAATCACTAGCCAAGATAAAGCAAAAAGCATAGGTCACAACCTTGCTCAATTTTGGTAGAGTTTTGGTGCATAAAAATGTCTTCCCCACTACAATTTAAATGTATCTTTCTTTAAAATATAAATCTATGAGGGTATGGCCTTCATGCATGATAAATAAATCATAACATAGTACACTTGGCATAACCATAAATATGTGTTTCTAGCTCATTAAGAGAAGACTCAAATCTAGAATCCACCAAATTTTTCCACATGTCTTCCTTGACTAGCCAGTCTTTGAAAACCATTTCAAATTATATATGATATTTTATGATTATATATCACCTTAGTCTTGTACAATTGGTAAACTCATACCTTGTTTTTCCTCTTAGTTCTTTGCTTTTCTCACTTTTGCAAGTCTCACAGTTACTCTATCTTTATGCCCTTTGGGTTATATCTCTTAGTACAACTAGTCTTATGTTGATGACCCAGACCTCCTATCTTACCTATAATGTTTAAAGTTTAAATATATTCCATATCTATAAATTCTAAAATTGTACCTACTTTCTTACTCCCTAAACACTAACATCCAAGATAGATAGTAGCGTTGACACTACTATCTTGTCTTGATGCAAGTGTTTAGTGCACTAAAGTCATCTAATTTTCAAATGAAACATATCCTAATGGTTGTCATAAGTGATTTAATGTGAGTTACTACTCTAAATGGATTGATATAAATACAAGATCAACCCTCATTCATTCCTCACCTCAAAAAAAACAAAAGAGACCAAGGTAACTTATTAAAAACACTCTATCAAGCATTCAATTAAACAAAATTTCATTATTTATATATCAATCATAAGTAATTCACATCTATAGGTTTTAAGTAATAAAGGATTAGCTCAAGAACTTAATTTTCCAAGTTACAAGATAGGTCACTATTGCACTTGCTTTATACATATTTTATGATTCACAAACAAGCCAACACGTAGGGGATAAATGCATAAGTCTGAGGTATTCTTCTATAGTATTAGATATGTAAGTAGTGCCCTCTAATAGTGGGGTATTTGAGGTCATCTCCACATAATGTTCCCATTAACCCATTTTTCCTCCAAGGTCACTATGAAGATGGAAAGCTAGGGTTTTTTATTTCATAAGGAATGATTATCTATGACCTAAATCTAAATGTACTAAAGTGAAGGTGAAACAAAACCCAAAATCATATATGTTGTCACATCCCATTCCAATAGGTATTCCATATATGATACTAACATCTAACTCATATAGTAACATTGTTACAACTATTCTAGGGTGACATTATTGTCTAGAGAGGCAAAAGTGTCAAATCTAGAATCTAATGATTGTTCCATAATCTCCTTCTAGCCTGTGTTCTACTTGTTCTAGATCCATAATTGCATTAGCATAAAAATGATCTAAGTACATCACTTATTTATCATTTTTATATCTATCATAGTTTTACTTTCCATATTCAGACTATCTCAACTAATGAATTCAATGTATGCTTATATTTGAGTTTAACATCTAATTGGCCTACTATAGATCTAATTATCACCCTTATGCCATTTCATTTATATATACCCATTTAATAGTAATCTAAGGCTAACTCTAAATACATAGATTAAAATTTTAGGGTAAAACATTTGGTGAACTCAATCTTTGAACATCAAATCTAAACAAATTAGGGTTTTCTAATTATTGTACTTTGTTTTAAAATTTTAAAATTTCCATTTATGAAGTAATGGAAAATGTTATTGCAAAAACCTAATTCCAAACGGAAGATAAATAAGCATTGATTACTCATCTCAATAATAACAAGGGCTTAATGGATACATTTTTGTATGTTACAAGAGATGAAATAAGTAAACAAGTTAAAACTAAGGTTTCCTCACCTAGTAATAGTGAATCCTTATAAGGTACTATAATGTAGCCCACACTTATCAATCCACATACATCTGATGGGGGCATAGATTATGTGTTTAAACATTTCATCCATGAAACTAATATTGATACATCTATCATGGAATTACCCATTGTTTCAACATAAATACCATTTTCAATGCCTATTACTACTCAAAACATGTTTTCATCCTCTTTGATGACTACTCAACTTGATATTCTAAATCCCACTATGCCTATAGTTAAATAATTATTTAAATTTATAAATACCTTGGAGGACAATATTACAAACATTGAAAAAAAAGATTTAAAATCCCTCATGTTATAGATTTACAAATTATGTTTTATAACCCTATTTCACTTGAGATCTCTTTACACCCTTTGCCATATGGATTTGTTTTACCAAAGTTCACATTTTATGATGGAAAGGGTGACCTTGAATAACATATTCAAACCTTTTATGTAGCATACCTTGAATTTGCTTCCAATGATAAAATTTTAACCAAATTATTTTCAAGAAGCCTCAAGGATTATGCTTTGAGATGGTTCTATGATTTACCTCTCCAATCTATAAAAGCATTCAAACCTCTTGTAGAGTAGTTCTTAACACACTTTTCCATTAATATTTCCAAAAAGTTTTCCAATTCTAAAATTACCAAAATCAAACAAAGAACCAATAACCTATCAATGAATATGTCTTGAGATATAAGACACTGCTATCCAAAATGACCAATCTTATGGTAGACATAAAGTTGCAAGAGATATTCAAGTAAAGTTTGTTTGCTCCTTTACATGAGTCTATTGTTTTCAAGAAGTTAAAATCTTTTGATGACTTATGCCATGTTATATGAGACCATGAAATGAATCTCATGTCATTAAATAAGCTCAAGTATGTAGAAAGCACACCAAATGCATATACATATAATACCAAATTCACAATTAAACTAATTTATAAGGTAAAACCTCTTCAGCCTAAAAAAATAAACAATAACCATGTTTAATATAGTTTTACAATAACCTAATCAGCTTGTCTTATCTAGTGCACCAAGGAGATAATTTACATATTTACCTAAGTCCCTAGCCTCATTACTCCCATGGTTACTAGAGTGTTATCTTATATCTCTCCCTCATCTTATCAAGGTTGATATGAGTCATCCTCTACCTAAAGGATATGATGTGAATGCTTATGTGATTATCATCAAAGACCTAGACATTCTACAAGCATATGCTTTACCTTAAATCACAAGATCCAAGATCATATTGATGACCAAAATCTTAAATTTATAGATCCACCAAAAGAATCAGGCTCATAACCTGGTGATCACCATATATACAAAATATTTAATAATCTTTTGTAAGACCATTCCAATAAGGAACTAGAAGTCTAAATGGAATATAATACACATCCTCCTCCATCACATTATGGACACCCACTAGATGGGATTATTGGTACTTACAAGTAACATATATGTCATATGGTTTAGAAAAAATGTATTTCCTTTGATGATAGTGAAACTAAGGATGATGAATATGATCTTCATTATTTATTCATTCAAGCATATCTTGATAAGAACCCTATACATAGTGTTATGATTGATAATTATGCAAGCAAAAATATTTACACCATGACATTACTTACGCACTTGGGTTATACTCATTATGATTTACACACCTCTACCAAATTAATTTGAACATTTGATGGGACCTCTCAAAAGGTTCTTTGTGAGATTAACTTAACTTTATAGGTTGGTCTGACACATGTGGTTACTACCTTCTTAGTTATCCCTTCCATAGGAATCTTTGATATGTTATTGGGAAAACCTTGGATACACACTCTTTGAGTAGTACCATCTATAGCGCATGGGTGTGTTAAATACATTCATGTTAATCAGGTAATTATAGTTTCCAAAATTCCATATGAGCATCCTCTGGCATAAAAGAAACTTAGAATTAGACAGCTAGATATCAATATTACTAAAGATAATTCATTTTAAAAGGGTAAGTAATAGTTAATCCCCTTTACAAGGTGTCCAATACTTGAGAGACCATTACATCAAAGACATACAGTGGATTGTAAGGAATCCAATCTTCTACTATGCATCATGTTTAGATATCTAGATCAATTAAAAATGTACATATCATCACTATTCCTAAAAATAAATAAACACTCAATAATGGGTTCCAAGAACCCCTACTCCTATTAAACCTACTACTAATTCATGACCACAAAATCCTATTCTACATATGCAGAGCACTATTGATACCATGTGTCAGATTATACACCTACACATGTTCTTTGGTAGTATAAATAATATTTTACACCAGCTTCACCATGGGGAGATATAAATGACCATCCATTTGATGTCATCATAGGATGATCTTTCATCTTCAAAAATACCAAAAAACTAAAAACATTTAAAAATCCAAAAACAAACTTTCAGAACTTACATGTTCTATTGCCTACTTGTCATCCATGTATTAGTTCCATATCGATGGATGGCATACTAAGTTACTCCTACATATACATATGTGTTACATTTTTACTTGAGTGTGATACAAGAATATATGATATTTTCATATTTTAGATGTGGACTTTCCCTCTACTCATGTCATATGGACATTAGGGGCATCTACTTCTTTGATCTTGATACACATAGGTTATATGATTTGATGATCACTCTACATTATCATGTTTGATCTTACATATGTACTTACACATGCCTATTAGCCATGGTTATATCTTACATATGGTAATTGATAAGTTATACACTTGACATACTTTTCCTAACACATTAGGTCCATGGGATACTATGACATGTTTATGATGGTTGCATATTCTTTACTTTATGCATTTATTTGAGTGTCTTGCCTTGATATTTTATTCCCTATTCAAGAATTTGAATATGCTCCTTTGTTTGTATCCCCCATGCCTATGTATCTTTTATTGACATTTTCATATGTCATTGTTTATTGTATATAAATTTGAATATGTCATTTTTTATTTTGTGGACATTTTACCAAGTCATGTACCTTCAATTGTGCGACAATTAGACATGTCCCTTATTTGTGGTCTCCTTGGACCATTTCATTTTGACTTGATTTTGAGTGCCTTTGTATGTGTGCTTGATTTTTTTGTTGATATTGTATTGTTACCATATATAGTTTTCCATGATTTTATCATGTATCTTAGGTTACATGTGATGGCATTAGTTCTATGCAATTCAATGTTATATCTATCTAGACATGTTCTTTCTATATGTTGCATGGTTACATTTAGAGACTATATATTTATCTTATCTTTCGAGGTGAGGTAACTACCAATTCTTATATTTAACTCAACTAAAAGGTGGAATATTAGTGGGGGCATGTTATAGAGGCATGTTATCTACACTTGACATAATTTCATATTTAGTGGAGGCATGCTTTGGAAACATGTTCACTACATTCATTTAGTATATGGTACTTATATCAATTTTTAGATTTAGTGGGGGCATGTCATATAGACATAGATTACACACATTCATAGTTAAAATTTTAGTGAGGGCATGATTTAGAAGCATGTTCTCTAAACTCATTTAGTATATGATACTTATATCAATTTCTATATTTAGTGGGGGCATGCTTTGGAATCATATTCTCCACATTCATTTAGTATATGGTACTTATATTAGTTTTTAGATTAAATGGGGGCATGCCATATGGGCATGGATTCTATACATTCATGGTTGTTATATTTAGTGGGAGCATGCTTTGGAAGCATGTTCTCCACACTTATTCAGTATTCAACATCTCCAAATTATAGTGGGGGCATGTTTTGGAAACTTGTCCTCCACATTGGTAATTATATCAATTTTCATAATTATCCATAGATAGTGGGGGAATTCTTTAGAAGCATATTCTCCACACTTAAATAATTAGCCAAATTAGCCAAAGTACATAGTTATATGATTCAGGTTCATAATTGTGGTAGAATTATATACATTGTTACTATTGTTATACATAGTTTTAGTTTGAGACATATCTAAGGTGCATATGTTATGCAACATGTGCCTAATAATTCAAATTAGTTTTAGAATCTAAAAACTCTTTTATGGACTATTACCATATCACATAATTTTTCATACTAATAACTATGGAATTTTATTGAGACAATTTATTGTAGTAGTTGGTTCACTTTTGGTATAATTGAGGTGACCAAATAACTCAATTTTTCTAGATTTTTAGGCTGAAATTGATCATCTAGCCTCACTATGTTATAGGTATCATTGGGTTACATGGTTGAGCTAATCTCAACTGTTAGGTGGAAACTCACTTTTTTCTCTAAAGTTGGGGGCATGTGCCTTCCAATCTTTATCTCTTTATCTATATCTCTCTTTCTTTCTTTGGATATATGCACTTTAAATATGTATCTATATTTTTCCTAATCTCAATTTTAGAGCCTTAAAATGATACATATTTTTAAAATCAGATTTCTAATAGGAAAGGAGGTTAAATCAACACATAGGTTTACTCCTAAACCTTGCTCTTTTAATTTCAATCTATTTCAAGTACTTTCAACCCAAATTAGATGCACTAATTTTATATTATAGCATGGTTTTGGTTGCAAATCACTCACCATCATATCACTCAAGTTATGCACATTTAAAGATAAGGTGTGCATAAACACCTAGGTATGTATTCCTTTCCTTTAAACTAGTAATTTCATTACTAAATTAAAGGGGGGAATATTTAGATGATATTTTATGGCTATATAGCACCTTAGTCTTATAAACTTGGCAAACTCAAACCTTGGATGTTCCTTTCAGTTATTTACCTTTCCTACTTTTGAAAGGCTCATGATTAATCTATCCTTATGCACCTTGGCCTATACCTCTTAGTCTAAATAATATTATGTTGATGACCCAAACCTTATATCTTGACCATAATGCTTAAAGTGAAACAAGGGATTGATATAAATACAAGATCAACCTTCATGCATTCCTCACCTAGAAAAAGACCAAAGAGACTAGGGCAACTTATCAAAAGCACTCTATTAAACATTTAGTTGAAAAAATATTCCCTATTTCCATACCAATCATAGGGACTACACATATACATATCTAAAGTAATAAAGGAGCATCCCAAGAGTTTGATTTACCAAGTAACAAGCTAGGTCACTATTGTACTTGCTTTTCACATATTGTAGGATTCACACACAATCCAAATGTAAGGGAGAAATACATGACTCTAAGGCCCTCTTCTAGATTATTGGCTATGTAGGTAGTGCCCTCTAACAGTGGGGTCTTTGGGGTTAGCTCAACATCATGTTCTTGCTAACCCATTTTTCCCAAGGTAATTATGAATATGTAATTTAGGGTTTTGCCATTTCATAAGGAGTGAATGGCCATGACCTAGATCTAAATTCACCATAGTGAAAGTGAATTAAAACCTAGAAACATTTAGGTGGTTGCATTCTATTCCAACAAGTATTCCATATAGGACACTACCATCAAAATTAGATACTAAAATTGATTCAACTGTCCCACACTAATGGTACTATATAGAGAGCCAAAAGTGTCAAATCTAGATTCTCATGACTATTCTAGAATCTCCTTTCAACTTGTTTTATGCATGTTCTAGATTTAGAACTACATTAGGATCAAAAAAGCTAATTACATCACATCTTTATCATTTATATATCTATCATAGTTGTGATTTATATATTTAGACTATCTTATCATAATAAATTTAATGTATGATTATATATAAATTTAGCATCTAATTAGCCTACTATAGATTTTATTATCACCCTTGTGCCATTTATTTTATATATACCCCTTTAATAATAATCTAAGGCTAACTCCAAGTAATTAGATCCACATTTTATTGTTAATCATAAATAATCATCTTGTTCACCATGATTTGCAGTTAAAGGCCACATTTCCTTAAGGCAACCATTTATCTTTAGCTATTTTGTCTCATCTAATTAATCCCCCATTATGCATGACATCTTTGTGATTAATGACAATATCTGACTTGATCTAAATTTTGTTGTTCTCATCAACTACCTTATTACCTAGAGAAAATCCATAATGGATTTGTCCACTTGATTATGAGAATCCACTTGAGCACACAGTCCAAACCATGTTTTAGAAGGATAGACAGGCTAAATGGACATCAAATTTATTCTTCCATCATAGATTTTAGCATGTCATATGGTTTCCATTCACCATTATTGTGATGCATTCACCTTTCTCAACTTAGCTTTATGCTCTTCAAGATCTATTTTATGCCCTTTTTGCACTAGACATTCACTATTTGATTATTTTCTTGGGTTCCACTTTACTTTCCCTTTGATCCCTTTGGGAGTGCTACTTGTTAGTCTATTAGGCCTTTAAATCTTTGATTTTTCCTTTGATTTCTATGTTATGCTATCTTGATCTTATGGGATGCTGCCACTTTGAATCATCACTAGGCCTTCTAAACCTTCTATAATATATCCTTGATCAATATACACCCCATGGATTAAAGATCTTTAAGATATCATCATGTGGTGGTATCTCATGACTCTAAGCTTAAACATTCATGTATGTTTTGAAAATTACTCTATGGTTTGGTTCTCATGATGATGCCATGTGGTATTATCATGGATCATAAGGTCTTCATAGCTTCATAGTTGGTCTATCTTTAATCAACCTATATGAGCCTTTGATCTAAGAGATGGATGGTCAATGGCCTTTGAGAACTTTACTAAATTTTCTATGTCTTCTAATTCACAAGCTTTTGGGATGTTTCCATGTGGAAACATTGCAAGCATTCGAGTCTCAAAACTTTGCATCCCCTTTTTAAAGTCATTTGCATACCATCTCTCTAAGATAATGACACATGGCATGATATTGAAGCTTTGAAAGTGCCTTGATGCCTAGCTAATTTTTGTTTTTTTAGACTTTTTATTTGGTCAGTAAGCTACAGGATGTTGCCATGTGTCATTCTATCATTGAATCCTCATCGTAGGGTATACTTCAAACCTGCACATTTCAATGAAAATGGATAAGTACAAAACTAAAAATAGATAAGGCATAAATTATTGAATGAGTAACTAATGTGAGAAATATAAAGTAGTATTTTGCATTTAGACACATGATTCACATGATTGAGCTCATGCCACATGGCATGTTCTAATTGGTGACACATGACATGTTTTGATTGGCTCAATACCTAAGCTTAATGAACTAGTGATGGGTAGATACCCATCAAATTTATGCTCATGACAGTCACTGACATTATTATGATCTATGTGGTAGTCCCTCATTCAATTGGTCTATGCTTTATGTCCCAAAGTATGATGCTACATGGTGTCATCCTAGCTTTTCAAGACTCAAATTAATCAAATGTGATTGTGGCATGTAGAAAATAATGGGGCTCCTAGACTAACTCTTTTATTTACTTCTTTTTGAGTGATAGGCCCCCATGAGTCATCAATCTGAGATATCAAATAGCTATCAAGACTTCAAGGATTGAGTGATCCTCTACTAAGCTCCAAGTCCCTAGAATTTCATGATGGTGACACATGTTATAATCTCAATAATTAGGGGAACTCTTCAATTATTTGTCATTATTAGGGCCTAATTAAATGTGATTTGTCTGATGGAAGATCAAATGGTCGATGGTGAGTCAGGAGGTTAGGATTTGATGTTGTGTTATTGGGCCCCAATTTCTAGATTGATGATAGGCATCATAATATTGGAGAGGAGAGAAGTTTGGGATTTAGTCAAATTTTTGAAGGACAAAATTAACCTCCAAATAATGAAATGAAGACACCTATCATAATATCAATGGATTAGGGGGATGTGGTAACTTATTTAAATAAATATAAGGCAAAACACTCTAAGTAAATGTAATTAGTAGGTCATTATAAAATTTGAAATTTGCATAGACAAGGCCTGAAAATGCTATGTAAATATAGAATAAATGAATCAATCAAGATTAAAATGCCTATTCAACAAGAGAAGTGGCCATTATGACTTCTAATAAAACCATTTTAAAATTTGAAGGAGGATTTCATGCTCAATTAAAGTACAAATTTCAACCATATTAGATGAAATAAATATCACAATGGCTCCCATTTATTCAAATAATTAAGCCTAAAGCCAATCAGAATAGATCATTATAAAGGTGATTATTATATTTAACATAGAAAAGGGGGCAAGATCTATAAATTGAATCTCTAATTTTTCTAAGTGAGATCATCAAATATTAATGAGAAAGATAAATAAACTTTTCAAACAGCATGACTAATGCCTCTAACCAAGGGAAGAAAAGAATAATTTGATCAAATAAAGCATCACTCAACATAAAATTTAGCAGATGTTAAAGACAAAGAGCATTCACAAATACAACCTTGTAAATAAGAAAGAATAAAAGAAACAAGGTAGACAAGATAAAACAATAGGGTCCCCAAGTGAAATTTGAGTATGGGGTGTGTTGGACCCAACAAATGATGACTTCCATGGGGAGAATGTTATTAAACATTCAAAATCTAGAATGCAAATCTTTGGTTAAATTACTTCAAAAGTTAGACTATAAATATCCACACTTGAACACAAGGATAAAATAGAAGTAATATTTTTTAGATGAAATAAAAAAATATGAAGGCACTAAAGTCTAACCCAACCTGTGGCATACTAAGTTAGAATTCTATTTTACAACATCAAAGTTTGTAAAAGTGATTGATTATTTTATAATTCTTAAATCCACATGAAATAATTCAGACCTACCTTAGTAATCAAAACTTATAAGAGGAAGAAATTATTGGTTATTCAATATGGAGGGGAATGGTATGAGCATTACTCAACTACCAGCCAAGCATTCATAGCCCTGATAGAGATACCTCTAGTCCCACTCAAGGCCTTGCTCCATTACCATTCAGGCCAAAAATCATAAGATGAAAATTACCTGAATCACCCTTTCAAGGAAAAAATTTGGATTTTGCATTTTATTCAATTTTTTTTTACTTATTTCTTTTGAAAATATTTCATTATTTAGTCCATTGAAGGTTCGGGACCAAGCCATGGGTATAAGGATAAAATTAGAGAGCTCATAATTACCAAAATAAAATTAAATGAATCAGTGCTTTATTTTACTTTATATATTAGATTAAGTACAAATAATGGCTTTAGACAAGAAGAGAAACCTTTATAAAAAATACACATGTTATGTTTAGAATCATAGGCCTTCAAAATTCTAAAAAAATTACAACATAGTTGCATCTAGACTATAAAGCTTTTTGAGAATGACTACTTACTATCTAACTTATGAAATTTGAATAACCCCCATACATCCATCCACCATTTGAAATGATCATCCCATTAAAGCCTAAGGGAATCTTGTTTTAACATGTTGTTGTCTCAATTTTGCTACTTATTGCCTAGGATTTATTTTGATGCAATGTAAACTATAAGCAAACTTCACTTCTTAGGGCCAAAGTATGAACAAGTGCAATAAAGGGAGGTACTAAGAGATTACCTTTTCAATAACTCACTTCTCATGATATGTCAAGTAAATAGCTTTGATCATTTTTAGTAAGGGTGAACTAAAAAGTACCAATGGTTTAAATAAGATAAACTAACTCAAACAAGTTAGGGGAAAGAAGCAAAATAAGGAAACAAATAGACAAGCCGACAGAACTAAAGCCAACACAAATAAACAACATAAAGTAAACCTAACTTAAGAAAGCATGAAATTAAACTAAGGAATTAGGAAATAAATTGTATAGTATATACATAAAACAAACCTCATGACCCTCATTCTAAAATGGTGTTGGATGGAACAATTGAGAAGTAATGCTTTAGAAAATGTTTGTTGACTAGTAGCTTCAGGTTATTTCCTCACAAGTTCTTCAATTTGAAAGCATTATGTCCTCGAAACTTTGTAACTTGATAAGAACCAATCTAAAAAGGACTAAACCTATAATTTTGACCTTTATTCTCATGGGATTTATCTCATAATGAAACCAAATCTGAAATGTAAAAGCATTTCTATTGTTATTTTCTATCAAACCATATTTTCACATCCACTTTGGACCTACTAAAATTCTATAGGGCTTCATCCCTCATATCATAAATATTATTGTATAAAAGTTTCTTCATTTAGTTTATGTGCTTAGTCACGTGATTATAAATCAATCCAAGTGAATTTTTCACTTGATACAAATAGGTGCAAGCATAGAAAAATTCTGTGGTGCACAACATTTAAACACATTGATGTGTTAGCATCAATTTTGTAGACATGTAAATTTAGCCACCAATGGCTTTGCATCAAAATATTAGACCAAATATTACCAATCATTGAAAATTTAACCTAAGTATTTTTATTAGTCTCAATTTTTTCTTTATAACTTTTCATTAAATCAATTTTTCCTATTAAATCAATTAAACAAGGCAAATACACACATTGAATTAATCAAAATCAAACAAATAACCAAATGCCTAAAAAGAATTAATTGACTTGCACATCCTAATCAAAATCAATTAGCAATTTAAATTACTTTCAAATCTTAATTGAGTTCACTAATGAGTCATTAATTGAATTATCAATAATGGATATTCAAAATCAAATAACATCCTAGAACACACTCATTACCTTTGTGAGTTGTCACTTCTGGAAAATATCTAAAAGAATATCCTAGGAATATGCTAAAATCAACCAAGGTTAATAAAGTCAACCATGGTCAGATTTAACCCATTTCAAAGGATTTTAAAGACTATAAAATCAATCCTAGATCTCTTCATTTAGAGAGCTCAATCAAAGTAATGTTATTAAGCAGGAATTTGGTCATAAAGAAAATAGCAAAGTTGTAATGTCAAAATCCTTCTAAAATTGAGCTAAGCCATATCAATCAATCCAAGCATTCAAAAATGGTGTAAAGAGGAGATGATGTTAGCCATATGTCATTGATGAATACTTATTATTCATAAATTGAGTAAGCCAACCAAATTACCATTTGGAGCTATCAAGGATTTGGTAAGGAATTTGTGTTTTTATGTTTATATTTCTCATTTTCTTCCATGTTTTGTTGAGTTCTCATTTGGTTTATTCATTATGATCCCCCCATGATCATTCCTGAATGATGTTATATTTTTAGTGATTTTATATTTCATTGTTTTTTAGACTAACTCTATACTAACCTCTTCCTTTGAGTTAAAATCCTAGATCATAGATGGCCCACCCGATGGGACAAAATTACACACCCCACATATTTGAAAAAAATGGTTATTATAATAACTCTTATTTTTATTATGTTTACTATTTTTTTCTAAATTTTTTACATTTTTTTCTTATTTGTGTCATTCTAATTTTTCAAAATTTCATTAAAATTTGATATATAGGTTAGGCGTTATGACTCTTTTAGTGACTATCACTTTTTATTTTTCTGGTAAAAATGGTTAGTACAGATCTAATAAAAAAATTTGTTTACTTTTATAACTTTAATTATTTCAAATAGGTTCACCTTGGACCCATAAACAAACTCCAAAAAATTTGTGATAAATAGATATATAATTTAAAAGTTATGGTTAAAATACTAACTACAGGTTTTTATGTTTTATGTGTTCAGTTTTATTTGTTTTAACCTTCTATCTTGTCATTTGCATGTTTCATAGTTTTTTTTTTTGAGAATTTTATTGATATTTTTTCTAACCTTTGTCTAACCTAACCTATTTTTTTTCTTGAGGTTTTGTCTTCTAGTCGATAGATTTTTCCCTTCAAAGTTGCTTATCTCATTTGATAAATAAGCTTCAAGGCTAAACAAAGTGTTGACCTTTTTCTTGCAGGGCCCATTTGAAAAATCCTCAAAACAAGCTTCTTTCACACTTCTTTTTGTATGTTACAAAATGAATTATGCATTTCAATTTGGTTTTAGAAAGAAAGTTTTGCATGTTTGTGTTAAATGTTTTGATTGTTATTTCAAAGTTCACAACTTAAAGCCAAGGGGCTAAAGAACATCACCATGCATTTCATTTAGTGATTTAAAATTGAACACACTTCAATTTTTTTTTTCAAAATTATTATTACTATTTTCCTAAATTAGATTTATTTTAGCAAATATGGAGTTGTGTGTGTATGCTCTCCCATTTGTCCTCTTTAGGGAATGTTTGAGATCAAAAGTGCCAAGTTCATTACAAAGGTCCTTAGTCCAAAGGCATAAAAGAGAAGTTATCAAGGCTCTCCCCAAGACTTTCATGGATTGAGTGATCTATAAATAAACTTTAAAGCTCTTTTATTTGGTCTTTTACTTTTATTACATCTTGGATTGTGAGGGGGACTTCATTACCTCCCATGAGTTCTTTAGGGAAGCTTTGATCTAGGGTTTCATCTCTTGGCATGATATCCAACCCCTCTTTATAGGGGGTATATAAATTGGGTTCATCCCATTGGGATCAGAGGTTTGTGTGGTTAAACCTTATCCTATTATTGGGGTTAATTCTGGGACATATGAGCACATTGAACATCACACTACATTGAGCGAGTGATAGATGTAGTGGTTGTAAAAAAGGCAAGACCCTTTTATAACAATCCAAGTGCCACAGACCCAAATGATGTGATCTTATTTTGGCACATTGGACATAAAAGTCCTATGTAATTGATCCATCTAGAATGTCCAAAAAAAGTTAGTTTAGTCAACCCTACATTTTCATACCCTTTCTAGGATTTGGATGATTATATTTAGTGTATTTTGGTCATTTTTGCTTATTGTGTTAGACTAAAACTTGTATTTTTTAAACCATGTCATTTGATGAGTCATGATTCCACATCACTCCACTATTTGAGGATGTGTTTTACTATTTGTATGACACTTTGATTTAACTTATCATACATTTCCTTTTTTTGTGTGTCAAAACATTGGGAGTAGCACTTGATTGAGGAGGGCACCATTACACTACCCAAGTCATTTCAAAATCTTGTGCCTTTGAATTCTTGAAACATAAACCATTTTCCACATCATCTTTTAGGAGTGCTAACATTGTTATGCTACCCAATTTGTTTCAAAATAATTATCTTTTCTGCATCTAAACTATCATTATTGTAACCAATCATTTGAGCCTCATTTGATATTTATCTAAGCTTAGTCAAATTGTTCAATCTTTTCTAGATTATTTGTCATTAGATCCTAGTTTACGTTAGTTGACTCTTCGATTAGTCTTTTCAAGTTCAAGTTCAAACATTGGTTGATTTTGGTTTAGGCCTCAATTTGTGAGGTTGATACCTAGATCTTTCTATTTTGAGATTTGCAACTTAGGTTAATTCATTACTCAAATTTGGAAACTTTGTTTGTTTGTTCCTTTTATTTGATCAAATTAGTCTATCATCAAAAATATTTTATTTGTATCTTATACCAGTTAGATCACATTTTATACCTAGAAATATGTGCTTTGTCTATGCCAAACTATTCTAAGTTTGTTAGATTAATTAATCATCCTTTTTACATCGATCTTTTGATGTTTTCTAGCCAATAGTCCTCATATATCCTATTTGAGCCTAACTTTTGACTCTATGTTTGGACAAGATACTTAGCAACATTTCCCTTTCTTAGTTTAGAACCTACTTGAAACACGTTTCAACATTAGAGTTTGGAATTTTGCTTTTAGGTCATCTTACTTGACCTTTATGTGTATCAGACACTTAGCATTCATCATTTGACATTATACTAGTTTTATCAAATCTTTGCATAGAATTTTTAGGAGATTCATTTCCACCTTCAACCAAACTAGATCACATTTAAACCCTTTATCTTTCGAAAAGTCAAAGATTTTCTAGAGTTTATATAACTCTAATCCCTTATCTTCATGTGAAATATTTGTCATTTAATTCGAACATGGCTCACTATACACATAGTGGAACTATGTACAATTTAGGATATGGAAATTCTTTCACACAAGGGGACTTTATGGAAATCCCTACTAAAGACAATGTTGTTTGGGAAACATATTCTTATCCATCATAAAACATTCAACTCGGGGGATAAATTCAAGATCCTTTGGCCAACTATTTGGTTAGTACACTTCCATATATAGATCAAGATCAATAGATAATGGCTCAATACTTATCTAGCATACCATCTATTACATAAAGTAATTAAAAACAACCTTATCACATCATAACACCATCAACGTATGATCCCAATAAAACCATAGAGGTAGGGTATGAAAACTTAGAAAATCTAGAAAGATGGCCTTCCAACATGTTTTACAATTAAACTCATGAACAATTCTTTTCTAGAAATCCTAATGCCATTATACCAATACCGTATCAAAACCCCTATATGTTTATCCCACAAAGAGGTCCCATGGATGAACACTTTAATCAAATGCATCAAGCATACTAGATATATCTCAATTTAGCATGTATCTTCACTAATATGGCTTTGTCAAATGCACCTCTTATTAATCTAGCTCCTTAAATAGGAGTTTTAACAGAGTTGACAAGTTAAGACAATCAGGGTTTAGACCCATTTACACAAAACACTTCACTAAAAACCATGTTCAATACACTAATTCTAGAGGAAATATCTTTGGATTATACATAGGATACTGAGCAAAACATAGGGGATAATATGCAAGCAACATCCAATTTAAACCAAAGTGGTGTTGGCACACAAATAATCAATCATTAATAAAACATACCTTCAGCTAACACTTAATTATTTTCAAAATCAGGGAGTAGGAGCTTATACGTCCCAACCTCAAACAACTACTTATAATCCTCAACTAGTCACTTGTTTAAGCACACAACCAATAGGATTAAGTAGCCAACCAATAAGTAGTGTTACACTATAATAAAATGTGTTAAATCCTACTTCTCCCCAAAATGTGGTGAGTATTATTTTGTAACAACAAGCAAAATCAAGTATCCCAATGTAATAGAGGCCAAACACATTGCCACCTTAATAGGGGAAACCAATGTTCCACCTCACTAGGTAGCAGCAAACATACCTCTTCCCTTATAGGCCAATATACCTCTATAAAATAAAATGATGTCTAATCAACAACATATTCATATTGATCAATGATAGGTACCAAATCTCTAACATGCATCCACTTCTCAATAGGTATTCACACAACAAAAAGGTTCAATGTTCCTCAAGTACCTTCTAGGTAGTAATTGCCTTTTGTGTAGAATGTACCATAGGTTCAAAGATAGGGTCTTAGATCACAATTTCCCACTCAATAGCAAGGATTAAATAGTTGACAACAAGTCCCTATTCAACCACAATAGGCATAGTATAGTTATATCCCTCCATCCTAACCTCAATATCCATAGAATCAATTATACATATCCAACCCCAACTAGAATGTCATACTACCATAGGTATAATTTTAATAATTATACCTTAATCTATGTATGAACATTCCTAGATCATTCCCTAGCCAATCTAACCTACCCCAACAAATCCCTCCATCATGTCTCAGTTGAAGTCATCCACTTGTGAATGCCCAACCATTAACACAAGCCAATAATCCAAAAAGTTTCCTTGAGTAAGAATTACAACACATGAAGGATGTAATTGCCACCATCCAAGCTAAGAAATAGGTTAAAAATTTTAAATTTGATGATATGTGTTCATATTCTCTTAACATGGAGTACTTATAGATTTCATGCCTTCTAGGATATGAGCTGCCCAAGTTTTAAAAATATAAGGGGAAAGGTGATCCCAAAGCACATCTGATAGAGTTCTTTATTGCATGTCAACCAGTGGTATATAGTGACATCTATTTGTTGTTTTTATTTCTAAGGAGTTTAGATAGATAGTCCTTGGAATGGTTTCTAAAACTACCAAATAACTCAGTTTTTAACTTTAATGATTTATCAGATAAGTTTGTGTAACACTTCTCATACAATCTCGAGCATGAGATTTCATTAGTCAATTTAACACAAGAAAATAAAAAACCAAGTGAAAGCTTCACAAGTTATCTACAATTATGGAGATCCCTTGTAAGCCTCTTTACCCACAGTCTAATAGACAATCAACTAGTAGCTATGTTTACCAAAAATATACACAGTGAAATATCCTACTATCTAGAGTTACAATGTGCACATACATTCAAAGAGATCATCAACAAAATTTTAGTGATTGAAAGATCCCTTGTTAACAAAGGGATCATAAAACTAAACTCAACCAATTAGAACAATGGTTGAAACCAAAATCAGAACAATAATCAACATCAACATCCAGTCCAAATGCAAGCATCACAACTAGCACAAGTCAATAACAATGATAGGCCAAAATAATTTAATAACAATAAGAATGTTGTTGGGAATGGAGTAATAGAGTCATGCTATGTCCAAATGGTGTAAACATTATCTACTCAACCAGTGCCACCTTTCCATCTTACTCCTACCCAACAACCTCTTTAACAGCCATAACATGCACAACAAGCACAACCTAGGCCAACATAATAAATACAACAACCACAGCAGCGTTTGAATTTGTAAAACCCTCCTCCTCTAAGGAGAAACCCACTTACTCATTATGCTTTTACCTAACTTGGATAACCTATCAAACTAGTCTTTTGAAATCTCATAATAACTAACCTAATCCGATACCCTATTCCAAAAGAGTAATATTGTGAGGGTATAGAAATTCTAGACTAGTGCAAGCTAAAACAATTTTACAAGTTTCATAGGGTTAAAGGCCATAATTTACAACATTATGTGTAAATTAGACATGTCATTCAAAATATGTTAGAGAATGGTGAGATCACATTGGATAATGGATCTTTCACATCCAATTAGAACCTTGGCATCTATAAGAACCCATTTCCTCAACATAACAATCAACGTATGCAATACTAATAACAACAAAGGTAGAATTAATAGAACCAATAACAAAGACAAAATAATAGACAAAACCAAGGCTAGAACAGTGGCCACAACCAACAAACCTACCATGTTGTTTCACATGACTATAACTCAGTTGTAGGTCATATCTTGGGAGGTAGCATTAACACCATTTCCATCAATCCTAAAGCAAATTTCAATTAGACAAGACTATTTCTAGTCATACCAAACCAATCTAATCATTTTGGTAACCCTTCTTTGACCTAGGACTATACATAGGCAAACCAATAAGTAGGGATCCCCATGTTATGACCTTATATTGATAACTTGTCATTTACCTATGACCATGCTCAAGTGCATTAGTGAGTAAGACTTATCTTATCTGGCCCTCCTCCACCATCATCAGTTAGCAACAATAGTCTTGTATCTAATCCTAATTATGAAATCCTAACTTGACAGTCTAAAATTACCATATCAAGCCCACAACCACTTGCCACTTCACCCATCATTCAACCCACTATTCAGCTTTAAAATAAGCCATTTAATGTTATTTAAGAAAAGACATTTGATATAGTGGAATAATTGTAAAATATGCTAGCACAAATATCTATTTTAGATTTTTTGTGCATGTCAACAATCCATAAGAAAATATTTAATAAATACCTTCACCAATCCATTATTCTAAATGACATATCCCCTAACCAATTTCAAGCTTTGGTTGGACACCTAGCTCTAACCTGACAAGTCATATTCAACCAAAGTGATATGTCACCTCTTGGCCCTTTGCATAACAATCCATTATACATTGAAGTATATGTAATGTGACACAAAGTGAAATGTGTCATTATAGATAATGGATCATGTCTAAATATCATGTCTCCAAAACTTATCAAGCTTCTTGGGTATATAATGATAAATCTTCAATAGGAAATAATCACCATCAAACTCTGTGGCAATCAAGAATGAGAATTACAAGGCACCATTAGCTTACTAGTTATCATTGGGCCCCTAACCCATGATACACTTTACCATGTGCTTGATCTCAACTTTTCATACAATATGCTTTTGGATAGACCTTAGTTACATGAGATTTGTACAATCCCATCGACATTGCACCAATGTATCAAGTTTTCCCTTTCAGGGATGGAGGTTAACATGTTAGGAGATTTACATCCATATGAGCATTATAAACATTTATAGGTTGAGTTCCAAAGTTATAACTACCATTTTGGCATGAATATAACTAATAAACAAGATAAGGGGAAGATAATACTCCTCAAATTACTAGAGGACAACTATATTGATCTTAATACCCTTGATTTTCTCAATCACATGCCACCTCTTGAAATATCCAATCATTTTACCATCTCAACTAATGGGCAGAGAGAGTACTTGACTCATGATACCTTTCACATCATAAAGCTTCCTCAAAATCCAAAAGCCTTTGGAAGACCTAAAGATATGCCACTCAAGCACTAGGACAAAAAGAGCAAAGGCCACATTCATAATCTAAGACCAGTCATTCTCATACTAGATTCTAGCTTAGAATAAGACCCTCTCTAAGGAGATGAGTCATGGTTGTATAATGACAATTTGGCTAATTGTTACAATAACCCCAAGTATCATATTCCCAATAGGATCATGAAGAATCAAGACTATGAAGAGGCCTAAGACCAAATCAATAAGGCATACTTGAGCCAATTTCCATGACCAAATATAAAGGACCCTATGGACTTGGATTTAAACCACCTAGGGGTGACCCCATATACCTTGTTTTTCATTGCCATTGACTAGTGATGAGGATGTTGGCAACAAAGCAGAGTCTAATTATAGATTATTTGATGACTTAGCCTAGACCAACCTATTTGATAATCATGCCATTTTCACCCTTCACCTAATCATTTGTAACAATCCCCTACCATTATATTATCCCTAACTAACAGACTAGGACCAACAAAAGGCACACATACCAATTGATGAGTTTTAAAATGATGAAGCATTCTATGATTTTCTAGGCCTTAGGTATAATGTTTCGTTGGGATATCATAAATCAGGATTCTCAATCAAATTGGATCCTAAAGCTTATTTTGGAGAATGGTTGAACACCCTTAGCCAAATGAAAATAAATAAAACATTCAGGTCTCAAAGTGAAAACTTATTTGAGGTACTTTTTGACTAGGGAAATAGTAAAGATAAAGGCCAATCTAGTGGTGAAAACCTATTTTAGGCACCACTAGATGGGGGTGTTCAACTTTCTTCATGTATATAATAGGGGATAACTAACAATGAACTTATCTACGGGTCCAAATTTAGTATTAAATAGCATCAGGCTTTTGAGAAAATCATGTAATAAACTAATAATGATGAAGTTCACTATGGATATGGGTTTAGCCCCGAAGACCAATAGGCTTTTGATCAAATCATTCAATAGGATACTAATAACAAACATGTTAATGGGTCCAAATTCAATCTAGAAAGGAACAAAAAATTGATCAAATCATATAAGAATTTTGTATTGTCTTTGTCACATGGCTTGATCTCCTATTAGGAGATTATAATTCATCATGTATTAGAGAGATTGTTGAAGAACTAGTCCTAATAGAGGACTCTAATGTTACCAATCAGTTAAAATCATTACCAACTATCCTTGATGATGACTCAACTCTTTAGGTCCCCAAATAACCCAAAGTGGATCAATTTAGGTGCATCCCTTATTGAGGAGTGTGAAGTCCTTACAACCCTTTTGAGAGAATTTATATATATTTTTTCATGGGCATATTTTGACATGCCAAGTTTAGACCCTACCTTGGTTCTGTACCACCTTGTGGTCAACCCTGATGCCAAACCAATAAAATAAAAGCTGTATAAGATGCATCCTTTCATTGATATATTAATGAAGAAAGAGTTGGAAAAACTCTTAGAAGCAGGATGTATTAGACTAATTGACTACTCTAAATGGATTTCAGTGTAGTACCTATCAGTAATAAAGTAGAGGGAATTAGAATATGTACCAATTTCCATGATGTTAAAAAAGCATTCCCTAAGGATGACTTTCCACATCCTAACATTGACATAATAGTCAACTCCACAAAGGGTTATGAGATGCTTTCACTAATGGATGGCTTCTCAGATTATAATCAAATCAGAATAACACCAAAAGACCAAAACAAAACAACATTCACCACTCCATGGAAAAAATTATATTATCAAGTAATGCCATTTGGCCTTAAGAATGTATGGGTCACTTATCAAATAGCTATGACAACCATATTTTATGATATGATGTATGGCATTATTGAAGACTACATCGATAACATATTAGGCAAATTTAAAACTAGGGCTAACCATCCAGAAACATTAAGGAGGATATTTGAGCAACTAAAAGAATACAAAGTCAGGATCAACCCCAAGAAGTGTGTGTTTGAAGTTACATCAAGTAAATTATTGGGCTTCATCATATTTTTTAGGGGCATTGAAGTTAATCTAGCTAACATAAGAGCCATAACAGAGATGCTACCACCAACCAATCTAAATCAACTCCATAGTTTATAGGGTAAGACCCAGTCCATTTGATGTTTCATATCTCAATTGGTAGACAAGTGCCATCCATTTACACACTTAAAAAAGATATGTGTCACATTTCATTAGGATAATGACTATCAAAAGTATTTTCAATAACTAAAAAACTATCTCACAAATCCCCCAATTCTATTGCCTTTAATTCTAAGGAAACCATTCTTATTATATCTTTCAACTATTGATAATTCTCTGGGGGCACTTCTAGCTCAACACGATGACAAGGGAAAAGAGCATGAAATATACTAAGTTGTATACTATTTGTATATGAGCACATTTATATGCCCATTGAAAAATCTTGTCTTGTTATGGTCTTCATAGCTCATAAACTATGACACTACATGTTGAACAATAAGACTATGGTTATTACCAAAGTAGATCCATTTTAAGTATCTACTATCAAAAATAACTTTGCAAGGTCATATGTCTAAATGTATCATGTTACTTAGTGAGTTTGAGATAGATTATGTAAACCAAAAATAAATCAAGGGTTGTGAATAAACTTTCTAAAGCACCTCTTGAAGACATAGATCCATTAACCTTCTAATTTCCTGATGAATCCATCATGACCATCATTGAAACACCTATTAAGGAGCAACCTTGGAAGCTATATTTTGATGGATCATTCACTGCACATGGATCATGGGTAGGCCTTTTATTCATAACATCTTAGGGGGATATAATCCCTAAGTCATTCAAAATCAGATTTCCTTGCATTAATAACATGGCCAAGTATGAACACTCATTGTAGGGCTTTGATAGGAAGTATAATGGAACATATGTCATATAACAATTTATGGTGATTCTCAGTTAATCATCAATTAGGTTATAGACCACTTCCAAACTAAAGATGATAAGTTGGTTCCATACAAGTCAATGGTTGACACTCTCAAGAAATAGATTACCAATATTCAATTTGAGCATATACCAAGAGAGAGTAACAAAATAGTAGATGCCATGGCTACTATTAGATCATTGATTCCTCATGTAGACATAGCCAATAAGTATTAGTTTCTTGTAGAAAATCTAATAGCACTAGCTCATGAACCTTCAATTATTTCAATAATATGTGATATTATTGGTCCCATCTCTAATTGGCACTCAGACCTATATGCCTATTTACATGAGCAAGTCCTCCCACCAGACTTATCCTATAAATAAACCAAATCTTTCATCCATAATTCCCAATGTTACACCCTACTTAGACCAACCATATACCACCGTAGTTTTGATGGAACTCTTCTTCATCGTTTACCTTTGCAAAAATCTATACTAGTGTTATAAGAAGTTTATGAAGGATTATGTGGAACCCACACTAGCAAGGTAGTCCTATCCAAAAATATCTTATGTACTATTTATTATTGGTTGATAATCGACACATATGTAGCTACATATGTCAATAAATGTGACAAATGTCAATGGCATACTAATTTAATTCATGCACCCACCAAGACCTTAAAACCAATGTTGACACCATGGACATTTGCTACATGGGGCCTTGACCTCATTGGGAAGATAAACCCTACCTCATTAGATGGCCATAAACACATTCTCATCACCACCAAAGATTTCATTAAGTAGGTTGAAGCTATACCCCTCACTTACATGAATGGAAAGTAAATTTCCAAATTCATCTTTAACCATCTCATCTACTACTATGATATCCCTTTTGACATTATATACGATAATGGAGGATCATTTAAAAACAAGGATGTCAAAAATATATGTGTTGAATAAAAGATCACACAACACTTTTCAATGATGTATTACCCTCAAGGTAATGGCTAGGCTGAAGCATCAAACAAAACCATTGTCAACATTTTCAAAAAGATTATCAATGATGCCAATCATGATTGTCACCTTCAAATATTCCATGTCCTTTGGGCATACTATACCAATCATTATACACCCATAGGATCCACTCCATACTCACTTGTTAATAACACTGAATCCATACTTCCCATTGAGGTTGAGTTGCCTTCACTACACATATATTTCAAACATGTTCTTGATGATAATTACTATCGAGTAGCTCACCTACAAGATCTATATTTACTTGACGAGAAGCACAGGATGTTGTGAATAATCTAAAATCCTATCAAAACTGACTTCAAGGTCAATACAATCAGCATGTAAAACATAGAAAATTTGAACTTGGTAATCTTGTCCTGAAAGAGAACCAAAAGAATAACACAGCCAAAAATAAGCATAAAAGAAAGTTCAAACCCAACTGGGAGGGTCCTTTCATCATCACTATAGACTATGGTACTAGAGCATACAAGATTGCCACACTAGATGGAAATGAACTTGATGAGCTAATGAGTATTATTCACCTCAAGCGGTACTATGCTTGAGTAACTTGATGTATTGTCTATAAGGACCATTTCAAGTTATACCATATTATCAATATTCTTCTTTATACCATTATAAAACTATCTATTTTACCATCCTCTCATTTTAACATTCAAACCAGACTATCTAGCCATTTCATTCCTACTCGACCAAACATGTTTTGAATCTTATCAACCTAGCCCGTTTGACATTGGTTCACCATTGGTTTCACATTTTCATCATACAAAATTAGGTCAGTTTTAATATTTATTTCAAGCATTTTGGATAGAGGTACTATTTTTTAGCAATATGATAGAAGTTTTGGTAGTTGTGTCCATTTATTATTCCCTTCTTATCAAGTTTATTTATGTGAGCCTGATTATACTGCCTACTAGGGCAAATCAATGTTCACCCGTCTTGATACTAATTATATCACATGTTGGGACAAATTAGTATCATTGATCTATCATTTGTATTCTAGTTAGAACTACCTATGGGCAAACTAGGGGAAACATTTTTTTATTGTGCTTTGACATATCACCTAGCCATTCATATGTCATACTATGCCATCATACCAACTATGCCTATTTTACTTGAATTAGTTGTTATACTAGTTAGATTCCTCCATTATGAGTGAACTACTGTAAACTAAAGCCATTTTTGGACTATGTGGGTCACGTTTGATTCACATTGAGGTCAACTTAGTCCCCCTTTAGCCACACTCTCACCATTTTTTGAACAACTTCAGCCATGCTCTCACCATTTTTTTAGCATAATTTCGAGTTATAACACTCTCACTATTTTATGAGCTTGGACCATTTTAGTGTCTTGTCATTCTTGATTGAGTTTAAATGCTTCTAAAATTCCAAAAACATTTGAAAATTATTTAGAAAAAACAAAAAACATTGACCACTTCTTTGCCTTAAGGATTCTGGGAACCCTCACTAAGTCATTAATAAATCACTTGTTCCTTAGATTCCCCATCCTTTTTTGCCTTCTATACCACACTATCACCATTTTATGATTTCATCCCTATTCTTCTATCACATCCATCATATTTTCTATTAATCATCATTTTCCTACCATTTCCTGAGAGAACTACATTTGGCTTGAAGTTTCATTGGATCATCATATCCATGGAACTATGTAGGTAGCATCCACTTGCCTAGTACATATGGAGACAACTCGGCCACCCCTTCCTTTTCTTTTATTCCTCCATCTTGTTTATTTGTTCAGTTGTCACCTAGTTTCTAGGTGTAATGTTCATCATGTTTTTTATACTAACATAGGGACTAACACTTGTTTGTTTCTTTGTTTGTCTTTTTTATTTCTTTGTTTGTCTATTTTGTTTATTTGTTTATGTGCCTATTTATTTTCTTTCATCACTATGGCTTTGATTTAGTCTATGTGTGTTCATTAGGTGATTCCTTGCACATTATTCTTAAATCTATCCATATTTAAATGTCTACATTGTTATCATGGTTTTTATCATCAGTGTAATTATTTTCCATTGAGTATCAAATATTGGTAGTCAATCCTTATGAATATTTTGGTTAAGCCCCCATGGTGTTCTATCATGAAGTCTACCATCAAATGCTACAGTAAAAATCATCTTTGGTAGGTCTAAAAGATCAATTTAGCATCACCATCTCCTCAACACTGACATCAGCACAAATTCCAATCATATCTCAAACAAAGTAATTAAGAAAAGAAAAAAATTCAACCTTTATTAGTTTAGATGAGCATATCCCTACTAGTAGGTTATCCCAATTCATCTTTATCCTCTGTATCAAGTTATCACTCATCAGTCATCAATCATGTTTTTCATAATCAAGGTATACTTCATCAATACTGTACATTATACCACATGCATTCTCAATGATTATATCTCATGCTGGGTCAAATCATTGTGTTATCACCAATTTCCTTTCTTATTTATCTATCTTAACTGGGGTATCGCCATCTTCTCAATGATTATATCACCTACTATGGAAAATAATTGTGTTATCATACCACGTTGTCACTATCAAGGTATAATGCTTATAACCACCTTTGGGAAAACCATTATACACCATCCCACTTGAATTTTTCAGTGATTTTTCCCAAAATGGGTGAATCATTATGTTATCACCCCATCATCTTCATTTGTGTGGTCCCCTCATTTCACTTCTTTCTTTTGAGGGATCATTTGCTAACCCACTTGCCAATCGCTCCCTAGAGGGGGAAGCTACAGTTCAATCATTACCATTGAATTCATGATCATAAATAATCATTTTATTATTTGAAAATATGTTACTATACGTATAGCTTGCAACATCTTTCCAAATAGGGGTAAATTGTAGACATGTAAATTTGGCCACCAATGGCTTTGCATCAAACTATTAGACTAATTCTTACCAATCATCAAACATTTAACCTAAGAATTTATATTAGTCTCAAATTTGGATTTATAACTTTGCATTAAATCAATTTGTCCTATTAAATCAATTAAACAAGGCAAATACACACATTGAATTAATGAAAATCAAACAAATGACCAAATGCCTAAAAAGAATTAATTGACTTGCACATCCTAATCAAAATCAATTATCAATTTAAATTAATTTTAAATCCTAATTGAGTTAACTCATGAGTCATTAATTAAATTATCCATAAAGGATATTCAAAAATCAAAGAACATCCTAGAACACACTCATTACCTTTGTGAGTTGTCACTTTTGAAAAATATCTAAAAAAATATCCTAGGAATATGCCAAACTCAACCAAGGTTAATAAAAACAACCATAGTTAGATTTAACCTATTCCAAGGGATTTTAAAGCCTATAAAATCAATCCTAGAGCTCTTCATTTAGAGAGCTCAATCAAAGTAGTGTTATTATGTAGTAATTAGGTCATAAAGCAAATATCAAAGTTGTAATGCCAAAATCCTTACAAAATTGAGCCAAAATATATCAGTCAATCCAAACATTAATCAATGGTGCAAAAAGGAGATGATGTTAGCCATATGTCATTGATGAAGACTTCTTATGCATAAACTGAGCAAGCCAACAAATTACTATTTGGAGATATCAAGGATTTGGTAAAGAATTTATTTTTTTATGTTTATATTTCTCATTTCCTTCCATGTTTTTTTGAGTTCTCATTTGGTCTATTCATTATGACCCCCCCATGATCAACCTAAAGGATGTTATATTTTTATTGAGTTCATCTTTCATTATTTTTAAGACTAACTCTTTATTAAACTCCTCCTTTAAGTTAAAATATTAGATCACAAATGGCATATCATAATGAAAGAATTTCAATCTTTGTTAGTTCAGATGAGCAGATCCCTACTAGCAAGTTGTCTCAGTTCATCTTTATCCTCTATATCAAGTTATCATTCATCAGCAATGAATCATGTTTTTCATAATTAAGTTATACTACATCAGCATTGTACATCATCCCACATGCATTCTCAATGATTATATCACCTTTTGGGGCAAATAATTATGTTGTCACCAATTTTCTTTCTTGTTTGTCTATCCTAACTGGAGCAACTCCATCTTCTCAATGATTATATCACCTATTGGGGTAAATCATTGTGTTATCATACCATGTTGCTACTATCAAGGTACAATGCTTATAATCACCTTTGGGAAAACCATTGTACACCATCCCACTTGCATTTTTTAATAATTTTTCCTAGCTTTGGGTGAATCATTATGTTATCACCCCATCATTTTTATTTGTTTGGTCCTTTTATTTCACTTCTTTCTTTCAAGGGACCATATGCCAACCCACTTGCCAACCGCTCCCTTGAGGGGGAAACTATAGTTCAATCATTACCATTACAATCATAAGTATAAAGAATAATTTTATTCTTTGAAAAGATGTTACTATGCTTACGACTTGCAACATCTTTTTAAATAGGGGCAAATTATAGACATGTAAATTTAGCCACCAATGGCTTTGCATCATACTATTAGAGTAATTCTTACCGATCATCAAACATTTATTCTAGAATTTATATTAGTCTTGAATCTAGATTTATAACCTTACATTAAATCAATTTGTCTTATTAAATCAGTTAAACAAGGCACATACACACATTAAATTAATCAAAATCAAATAAATGACCAAATGCCAAAAAAGAATTAATTGACTTGCACATCCTAATCAAAATCAATTAGCAAGTTAATATTAGTGTGGGTTTTTATTTTTCCTGATTTATTAATTAGGGAAATTGTATTTTTGTGCTTACATGGAGTTTTCCTAAATTTGTGGGATAGGCTAGCTTATGTGGAGGTGTGTGTCATAAATGTGTCATAGGTGTCATAAGTAACTCCCTTGATGGGAGTTACTTCTCTATTCTTAGCACCTTGTCACCACCTTTCATGGAGGAGTTACAGTCTATTCTTGGGGTGCCTTGACCACCTTTTGTGGAGGAGTTACTTACATGCTCTCCTATATGTATTCTTCACTTTGGCCATCTCATGTTAATTAGATTTTGGTTTTCTTCATTTTGTCTTGTGCAATTTAGCTTCTTGTATAATTTCAAATTGCTTTAGCATCTATGTGGTGTGCACTTGCTTCATCTCATGTGATCACATCTCCATTGCATTCGCATTGTCTAGATTCTGGCAACAACTCCGATATGGTATCAAAGCCACTCCAGTAATCATGTGTTTGGTTATGCTATTTTGAAATTCTTACTTTGCTTTCTTAGTAGTTTTTTTTGTTGCTTAACTCTGTTGTTTTGGTAGAGTTTTTTGAAAACTCATGCAAATCCATACGAAAACTTGTTCAAAAATTACTTCTGAGGTAGAATTTGCCAAGACATCTTGTCTAGATCTATTGTGGCTTTAGCAAAGGCAGAAGAATTTCTTTTCTTTTGGTCATTCTACAGGAAAAAGATAAGATTTATACTATCTGGTTTGCTCCTTGGACATTAGAGGGGATGACTTGGTTGCAAGCTGCTGGGCGCCATTATTGTGAGCAAAGGGAAGAGCAGCACTTCACTTATTCAGTCCAGGTGCAGCTTCTGCAACTCTGTGCCAACCTTCTTCTGCTTTGTGCCAAGATTTTGGAACTCCATGCCAAGTAGCAGTAGTAGTCCTTCCAACATGCCAAGTAGCAGCAACAGTCCTTCCAGCATGCCAAGTAGCAGCAGCAGTCCTTTCTACAATGATGCCATTAGGCTGTATGGTGCTTAGCGTCCAACTAAGTCAGTTCTATTTTTTTTCTGAAAATGGCACATTTTTTTGGTCTTTTTCTGCCCAAACCTGTTGTGCATTGAAGTCTACAGACTGTATAACTTTTTCTTTCCCAGCAAATTAGAAATGCACCCTTGTTTTTGGTGAAAACATTATGCCACATCTGTTGTTCATTTGTTTTTTCTGCCATCACTTTTTTTTGGCGCCCCTTCCTTGCTTGGCGTCCCATGTGGCAACTTAAACTGGCATTGATAATTGCTTTTTTAAATGTTTCTAACTTTAATCACTTCACAGTGTCATTTAGTATGTTGGAAAACAAGTTAAAAACAATTTTTAAAAAAGCAATTTAGAGGTTTTTTAAAAAACTTGTATCTTCAACCTACGAAGATGAAGAGTGAGGCCCGGGTTGGTAGGAAGCTAATTCCCCCTCACATAAACCTCCTTTGGATTCCTCATTCCATGCTGAATCCAACGAGTGGTTGGAAGGCCACTTTCTCTCTCAAAACAAGTATTTTTTTAATGTTTTAGTGTTTTTTTTGCAAAAACACTAGTTTACGAGAAAATTGAACTTTTAATATCTTGCAAACGATAGCTCAGATTTGGGTGCCATTTTTTGAAAAAGTGTTTGTAATTCAATTATCCATTTTTTAGGCTTATTATTTGTCAAAAATTCACTAGTTTATAAAGTGCCTAAAATTTGGGTCTCTCGGGACGCATTTTCGACTGAGTCTGACGTCCTATTTGCTTATAGTCTTGCACTGATTGCTCTAAGACACATTCTCAGCTGAGCTTGACATATTTTGAGTTTTCACTTACATATTTTGGGTGGGGCTCAACATTTTGGGGGGGGTGTGATTGCTTTTCACAACTTGCAAATCTTTGCTTTCATTCTCCTTTCTGCATAAATTCACAACTTGCAATCAACACAACTTCACCTAAATTCAGCTTAAAATAGATTCTTTTCAACTTAAACCCCTAACACCTTGCAACTATCATGAATGAAAGGTTAAAATGTCAATCATTCCTAGAAGCAAAGGGTTGTATAGGATCACCATGGGTAGTGAAGTAGAACCCAACACTGATGTTGAAAAGGTCAAGTGGTACAACCGTAGTGATGAAGCGTATAGATTATTGAGCTTGTTTGTGTCTCCAATACTTTTCTTCCATTTATAATCCTCTAAGACTCCCAATGACATATGGGACACCTTAGAAAACTTATTTGGTAAGCTTGATAAGATGAGAGGTCATGAGCTCAAAAATGAACTCATAAGTCTAAGTCCTAGCAACTTTGACACCCTACAGGACTTTTTCACTAAGTTTAAGGCCCTTAAATTGTAATTAAAATAATGTGGGATAGAGAAGAAAGATGATCAACTCATCATTTCTATTCTCGCAAAGTTAGGTCCAAGCTATTCAGTCTTTGTCTCCACTTTTCATGCCGCAAAAAGTGCCCTTGACACTACACGGAAAATGCCTTCTTTGGATTCATTCATTGCCAACTTTACTAAGGAGCAAGATAAGCTAATTAAAATGGGCACAATGAAGTCTACTCAACCCCAAGCTTTTATAGCTGGAAATGGTAAGGATAAGACTTCAACAAAGGAGAAGAAGAAAAAGAACAAGGACCAAGAGAAGAAGAAAGAAAACAACAATCTTACCAAAAACAACACTGAGTCTTCATCCTCCAATGCTAAACCTAAGAAGGAGAAGGTTAAGTGTGCCTATTGTAAAAATATAGGGCATGATGAACATAAATGCATGAAGAAACAAATAGATCACCTAACTCATCTTCTAGAGAAGAACAACATAGGTGTTCTTGAGTCCATCAAGTAGAATTCATCTACCTAAGATTCTACCAAGGCAAAAGGCAAGGGTAAGGAGAAAGAAAAGGGCAAGGCCCTTATAGTTACTACATCTTCTACAACATAATGAGTCATTGATTCGGGTGCTTCTCACCACATGGGCTCTTCACTAGTTGAGTTTTCATCTTTAGAGCCTTGTAGTATGACTTCAATTAGTTTGGGTGATGACACATCAGTTTCTATTGTAGGGAGAGGGTCAGTTGAAATGGAAGGAGGAACATTTAATAATGTTCTAAGTGTTCCTTCTCTTTCAACCAATCTCCTATCAGTGTACCAAATCACTCACATTGGTCAGGGCATGAGATTTGAGTTTTCACTAGATTTAGTGGCTATTAGGGAGTTGCATAATGATACTATAGTGGCAGTGGGTAGGGAAGATCACCAAGCAAGGTTATACACCTTCTCACATTTTACATCAAATTCTTCTCCAACAGCATTGCTAACTCATTCAAATGGAGTTAGCAAATTATGGCATAAGCAGTTTGGCCACCTTAACTACCGCTACTTTGAGCAACTTTGTAAACATGACATGGTCATTGGCTTGCCTCGTGTCCAATTCTCAAAAGGACTTTGTGAGGAGTGCCCCCTTGGGAAGCATCCCGAAGCAAAATTTGACAAAGGCAAAGCTTGGAGGGATTCACAACCTTTGGAGTTAGTCCACAGTGATGTATCGAGACCCTTTTCCAAACCATCTTTTACAAGGGCCAAGTACATCCTCACTTTCATTGATGATTTCTCTAGGTACACTTGGATATATTTTCTCAAACAAAAGTTTGAAGTGTTTGAAAAAAATTTAGACTTTAAGGCTCTTGTTGAGAAATAGAGTGAGAAATCCATCAAGGTTCTTCAAACTAATAATGGAGGGGAGTATGTCAGCATCTGGTTTAAGCAATTTTGCACCATAGAGGGGATTGATTTGCAGTGCATAATCACTTACAGTCCTTCACAGAATGGGGTTGCTGAATGCAAAAATAGGTTCTTGAAAGAGATGGGTAGCTGTATGATTCACTCCAAATCCTTAGCACTACAGTACTGGGCTGAAGCCATCAATTGTGCTTGCTACATTCAAAACAAGGTTCCTCTCAAAGCTTTGAAAGGGATAACACCCTTTAAAGCTTGGCATAAAAGGAAACCTGATGTTGAGCACCTCAGGGTTTTCAGATCCCCAGCCATGGCCCATATACCAAAGAAGAAACACAAAGCTATGGAACATCAGTCCAAGCCTTGCATCTTTGTAGGATATTCAGATGGTATTAAGGGATATTACCTTCTAGATCTAGTCACTCATGAGTTGTTCATCGAGATAAGTGTCTATTTTTAGGAGAGTCCTAGAGACTCAAAACTTGACACTTCTCCCTCATCGGATCTACTTCTTCATGATGATTCCTCATCAAATTCAGATCAGCCACAGCAGGTTCTTGAGCTAGATACATCTTCTTCTTCTTCAAGTTTAGATAGTGAGGACAGTGATGCAGAGTCATCCACCTCTAGTCAGTTAGAGGATGAGGAGTTAGCACCTGACTCATCCACTTTTGGGCCACTTTGGGCCAGACAAACACTTGAGAGTGTTGGCATTTGGGCAGGAGATCCTACAAATGACAGATGTACTAGGGGGGATTTTCAGAGAGATCCACATGCCCTCTTTGCTTTAGTTTCAGATCCACAGACTTTTCGAGAGGCATTGGGGATACCTGAGTGGGATAATGCTATGGAGGAATAATATTCATCCTTAATCAAAAATCACACTTGGGATTTGACTTTGCTTCCTAAGGAAAGAAAGATGGTTCGATGTACGTGGATATATCAGACCAAGTTTGTAGTAGATGGGTCAATTGATAAGTACAAGGCATGATTGGTCACCAAGGGTTTTTCACAGGTGGAAGGCATTGACTACTCAGAGACATTTGCACCCATTACAAATATGACTTATATCTGACTCACCTTGGCTATTGCCACAGCACATGGTTGGGATGTGCATCAGATGGATGTGAAGAGTGCCTTTCTTCATAGAGACTTAGAGGAGGAGATCTACATGGAGTAGCTGCTAGGATTTATTCAGGATTCTTCCTTAGTATGTAGACTTAGGAAATCTATTTATGGCCTCAAATAGGTCCCTCGGGCTTGTTATGCCAAGATGGATTCCTTCCTTCTCACAATGGGTTTCACTAGGTGCCATTCTGATCCCAATGTCTACTTCTTGTGGTAGGATGATTCGCTCTTGATTTTGGTTCTATATGTTGATGACCTTTTGCTGACTGGGAGTTTTTCATCAGTTATTACAGTGGTGAAGGCATCTCTCCAAGATAGATTTGACATGATAGACTTGGGTTTGTTATACTACTTCCTTGGCATCGAGATCTCATAGTCAGATTCAAGGATTTCTCTTGCACAGCCTAAGTATGCTCTTGACGTATTGGCTCAGTTTCACATGGCTGATTGTAAGCCATCTCTGACTCCCTTTCTATCATGAGTCAAGCTTGAGGCTAATTGTTCTTCATCATTAGTTAATGCCACTTGGTATCAACAACTTGTTGGTAATCTCATTTTTGGAAAATATCTAAAAGAATATCTTAGAAATATGTCAAACTCAACTAATGTTAATAAACTTAACCACATTCATATTTAACCCATTCCAAGGGATTTGAAAGCCACACTCACCATTTTGTGAGCAACTTCAGCCATGCTCTTTCCATTTTGTGAGCATCATTTCAAGTTATAATGCTCTCACCATTTTGTGAGTTTGGACCATTTTAGTGTCTTATCATTCTCAATTGAGTTGAGATGCTTCAAAAATTCCAAAAACATTTGAAAATCATTTAAAAAAAAAAATAGACCACTTCTTTGCCTTAAAAATTCTGAGAACCCTCACTAAGTCACAAACAAATCACTTGTTCCTTAGTTTTCCCATCTTTTTTGGCCTTTTATCCTACACTATTGATGTTTTGTGATTTCATTCCTATTCTTCTATCACATCCATCATGTTTTTTATCAATCATCATTTTCTTCCCATTTTTTGAGATAACTACATTTAACCTGAAGTTTAATTGGATCATCATATCCATGCAACTATGTAGGCAACATCCACTTACCTAGTGCATATGGAGATAGCTCATCCACCCCCTTCCTTTTCTTTTATTCCTCCATCTTGTTTATTTGTTCAATTGTCACCTAGTTTTTAGGGGAAATGTTTATCATGTTGTTTGTACTAACATAGTGACTAACACTTGTTTGTTTCTTTGTTTGTCTTGTTTGTTTCATTATTTATCTATTTTTTTGTTGGTTTGTGTGCTTGTTTATTTTCTTTCAACACTATGGTATTTATTTAGTCTATGTGTGTTCATTAGGTGATTCCTTGCACATTATTCTTAAATCTATCCATATTCAAACATCTATATTATCATTGGTGCAATTATTTTATATTGAGAATCAGATATTGGGAGTCATTCCTTATGCATATCTTGGCCAAGCCCCCATGGTGTTCTATTATGAGGCCTACCATCAAATGCTACAGTAAAAATCAGGTTTAGAAGGTCTACAACATCAATGCAACATCACCATCTCCTTAGCACTAGCAACAAAATAAATCCCAATCATATCCATACTAGCAAATTATTCCAATTCATTTTTATCCTCTACATCAAGTTATCACTCATCAGTCATCAATCATGTTTTTCATAATCAAGGTATACTACATTAGCACTATACACTATCCCACATGCATTCTCAATTATTATATCTCATGTTGGGTCAAATCATTGTGTTATCACCAATTTCCTTTTTTTTGTCTATCCTAATTGGGGTAGCTCCATCTTCTCAATGATTATATCACTTGCTGAGGTAAATCATTGTGTTATCATACCACATTGCCACTATCAAGGTGTAATGCTTATAACCACCTTCAGCAAAACCATTATACACCATCCCACATGAATGTTAGGGTGTGGAGCTAAAAGCTTCAACTGTTTGCAGGGACAAGAAGAGGATGTTGAAGAACCAGAGGACTGGCATTGGCAGTATAATTGACGTCAATCATAGATAGTGGAGAAGGAAACCGACGACGGTAGGAGGTCGGCCGATGTCGGCAGCACCAGACAAGCAGGGACCGACGTCGATTGCCTGTGTATTCCAAAACTGTTGTTGACGAACAGTCAGTTAAGTGAAGCGAGTGTTTGCATGTCAAATGACTAATTATAGTCACGAGCTGCGTGTCTAATTATTGTAGTTAGATTTCTATTTTTGTAACCATGGGATTCTATTTAAAGACCCATGAGGCATGTATTGTAATTACCAAGAAGGCAAGTAAAAGCATTGAAGCAAGCAAGGTCAAGGAGATCTACCGGTGTAAGGTCAAGGAGATCAGTTGAAGCTTTCAAGGAGGGATAATAACTCAGGCTATAGAGTTGTTGTGTTGAGCAAGAGAGAGAGGGAAGAAGGTCTTGAGGTGTGGCAAGCCTTTGAGGTGGAGGAAGAAGTGGCATCTTCCTTATTGTATTTTCTTCTAGTAATATCTAATACAAGAGTGTGTATTGTCTCTCAAATTCTTTGTTGTCTCAAGTTTCTAGTTAATTTATCATTCTGGTATAATTTCGTGTTTAATTGCTTATAAGAAAGTAATCAATTGTGCTTCCATTGGATAAGGGGTCACCTAAGAGTTGGTATCAGAGCATATTGATTGTTGTAGGTTCTCCTGACAAGTGGTATCAGAGCTACGGTTTGCAGGAAGCAGGTTAATTTTTTTATTACAGGTCATTCACAGGGTTTTTTGATTGAGTGGGAGTTCAGCAATGGTAGAAGAAAGTAAGCTACGAATGGATAAGTTTAACGGTGAGAATTATCAACACTAGAGGATGTAGATTGAGGATTATATGTATCAGAAGGATCTGTACTTACCGTTGGGTGGGGTTGCATGCAAGCCCACAGATATGAAGGATGAAGAATGGAGTGTTCTTGATCGGAAGGCTCTCGGTTCCATAAGGTTGAGCCTTGCATCATCTGTGATTTCCAGCTTATCACAGTGTAAGACAAAGGAAGAGTTGATAAAGTCCTTGGCGAATTTATACGAAAAGCCCTTGGCTTCTAATAAGGTATATCTTATGAAGCAGCTATTTACATTGCAAATGTAGGAAGGTGGATTGGTACATACTCATCTCAGTGAATTCCATGGTTTGGTAAACCAGTTAGCTTCAGTCAATATTGTTTTTGATGATGAGGTAAAGGCTCTCTTGATTTTATGTTCTTTGCTTGAAAGTTGGGATAGCTTGGTTATGGCAGTAAGTAATTCTGCATCTGCTTCTAAAATCTTAAAAGTTGATGATGTTGTGAGTGTGATCTTGAATGAGGAAATACGTAGGAAAAGCATAGGTGAATCATCAGGTAATGCTCTAAGTGCAGAAAGTAGGGGAAGGCAAAGGGAGAAGGTTGAACAAGGGAAATCAAGGTCGAGAAGGACATCTGAATCCAAAGGTGTTACCTGCAGGTTTTGTGGAAAGAAAGGACATACAAAGAAGGAGTGTTGGTTGAGAGATAAAGAGAATCAACATGCAGGTATTGAAGAAGTAAAGGATGCAAATATTGTGGTACAGGATGCTCTCATACTTTCTTTGGATAGTCAGGTAGGATCATGGATTTTAGATTCTGGTTCATCTTTTCATGCATCCCCAAACAGAGATTTGTTTTATGAGTATGAACAGGGAGACTTTGGAGTCCTTTATTTAGGGGATGGTACGCCTTGTCAGATAGTTGGCAAAGGGAAAGTGTAGCTAAGATTGCAAATTGACAACACATGGGTGTTGAAGGAGGTCATGCATGTTCCAATTCTGAAGTAGACTCTAATTTCTGTAGAAAGGTTGGGAGATGAGGGATGCACAATAACCCTCACAGCAAACTCTTGGAAGGTTACCAAGGGAGCACTTGTTCTAGCAAGAGGTAAGAAAGTAGGTACTCTTTATCTACCTACTTGTATTACTAATTCTACTTCTGGTGTAGATTCAAAGATGTGGTCTAATAGGCTTGGTCACATGAATAAGAAGGGAATGGACGTTCTTGAATCGAAAGGTATGTGTTCAGATTCAGAAAGCATAGATAGAGTTCATTGTAGGAAAAGGAAATTTGATGCTTTTGATAGGAACAAAGAAGCCTTGGTGTTTATGGAGGAGATGAAGGACAGAGATCAGTCACAGGGGTTGAATAAATCTGAGCAGGGCAGCATGGACAGAGGTTTGATCCAAGAAGAGCTCGTGGATGAAAATTTCATCACTTACAGGAACAAACAAACATTGATGTCAGTCACATGGGACCGACGTCGATCAGCCAGATACCGACATCGATCATGTGTAGACCAGCAGGGTCGGTAGGTCAGGCCGGAGAAGTTTGACATTGGTCATCAGGACCGACGTCGATAGGGGGGACACCGGCGTCGGCCAGGGAAATGACGTCGGCAGTCAAGGTCAGTGCAGGGAACCGACATCGATCGGGAGCAGACTAGGAGATGGCTGAGATCAGTCACTGGAATGGATGTTGGGTGGATCAATGAGTCTCAAACACCCATATGGAGGTCAGAAAAGGTATGTGAACTTCATATTCATTGTTCACCTTCTTTATATTGCTTACTGATAGTCAAGAACTAGGAAGATGGAAGAAGCAATGCAAGTAGAATCCAGAAACAGTGGGAGCTTGGCATGGATGAGGAGTGTGAGTCCTTGGAGAAGAACCAAACAGGTATTTGTTGGTAGAGTTGTCAACTAGAAGGAAGCACTGGATAGAGGGATGGATTCCCATTTTAGAGAATAGAGTGGATGGACACATGAGATAGAAGGCTATGGTATATGGTCTTGTTTAGGCTGGAGAACAATGGAGGTTTGACCATTGTATTTTATCTTTACCAGGTTGGATAATATTAGCTACATTATCCTATTACTGTATTGTGTTACTTGTTGCAGGGTTTCATATACAGGGAGTTTTCTAAGCTAAGGGTAGAGTTGGTTTAGAAGTATGTCATGGAGAATTTGGGAACAGCAAAATTCTTATGGCATAAGATACAGGTACTGCATCACAGGTTTGCATGGTGGTTGGTCTTCAAGAGTGACTTTGAAGAGGGATATAGAGCCAAAGGAACAAAATAGATGGTGTACATGTACAGGTACAGTAGCAACTATTTATCTCCAAGTGGGAGATTGTTAGGGTGTGGAGCTAAAAGCTTCAACTATTTGTAGACACAAGAAGAGGATGTTGAAGAACCAGAGGACTGGCATTGGCAGTATAATTGACGTCAATCATAGATAGTGGAGAAGGAAACTGATGACGGTAGGAGGTCGGCCGACGTCGGCATCACCAGACAAGCAGGGACCGACATCGGTCGCCTGTGTATTCCAGAACTGCTGTTGACGAACAGTCAGTTAAGTGAAGGGAGTGTTTGCATGTCAAATGACTAATTATAGTCATGAGCTGCATGTCTAATTATTGTAGTTAGATTTCTATTTTTGTGACCATGGGATTCTATTTAAAGACCCATGAGGCATGTATTGTAATTACCAAGAAGGCAAGTAAAAGCATTGAAGCAAGCAAGGTCAAGGAGATCTACAGGTGTAAGGTCAAGGAAATCAGCTGAAGCTTTCAAGGAGGGATAATAACTCAGGCTATAGAGTTGTTGTGTTGAGCAAGAGAGAGAGGGAAGAAGGTCTTGAGGTGTGGCAAGCCTTTGAGGTGGAGGAAGAAGTGGCATCTTCCTTATTGTATTTTCTTCTAGTAATATCTAATACAAGAGTGTGTATTGTCTCTCAAATTCTTTGCTGTCTCAAGTTTCTAGTTACTTTATCATTCTGGTATAATTCCGTGTTTAATTGCTTATAAGAAAGTAATCAATTGTGCTTCCGTTGGATAAGGGGTCACCTAACAGTTGGTATCAGAGCATATTGATTGTTGTAGGTTCTCCTGACAATGAATTTCTTAGTGATTTTTTCCAACTTTGGGTGAATCATTATGTTATCACCCCATTATCTTCATTTATTTGATCCCCTCATTTTGCTTCTTTATTTTGAGGGATCATTTGCCAACCCACTTGCCAACTAGTCCCTTGAGGGGGAAGCTATAGTTCAATTTTTACCATTGCAGTCATAAGCATAAAGAATCATTTTATTCTTTGAAAATGTGTTACTATACTTATAGATTTCAACATCTTTCCAAATATGGGTAAACTGTAGACATGTAAATTTGGCCACCAATGGCTTTGCGTCAAACTATCAGACTAATTCTTACCAATCATCAAAAATTTAACCTAAAAATTTATATTAGTCTCAAATTTGGATTTATAACTTTGTATCAAATTAATTTTTCCTATTAAATCAATTAAACAAGGCAAATACACACATTGAATTAATGAAAATCAAACAAATGACCAAATGCCTAAAAAGAATTAATTGACTTGCACATCCTAATAAAAATAAATTAGCAAGTTAAATCAATTTCAAATCCTAATTGAGTTCACTAATGAGTAATTAATTAAATTATCAATATAGGATATTCAAAAATCAAAGAACATCCTAGAACACACTCATTACCTTTGTGAGTTGTCACTTTTGGAAAATATCTAAAAGAATATCTTAGGAATATACCAAACTCAACCATGGTTAGATTTAACCTATTCCAAGGGATTTGAAAGCCTATAAAATCAATCCTAGAGCTCTTCATTTATATATCTCAATCAAAGTAGTGTTATTATGTAGTAATTTGGTCATAAAGCAAATATCAAAGTTGTAATGCCAAAATCTTTACAAAATTGAGCTAAATTATATCAATCAAGCCAAACATTAAAAAATGATGAAAAAAAGAGATGATGTTAGCCATACGTCATTGATTAAGACTTCTTATGCATAAACTGAGTAAACCAACCAAATTACTATTTGGAGATATCAAGGATTTGGTAAGAAATTTGTGTTTTTATGTTTATATTTATTATTTCCTTCCATGTTTTATTAAGTTCTCATTTGGTCTATTCATTATGATCCCCCCATGATCAAGATTAAAAGATTTTATATTTTTAGTGAGTTAATATTTCTTTTTTTTTAAGACTAACTCTACACTAACCTCCTCCATTGAGTTAATATCTTATATCATAAATTTCACACAAGGCACAAGCCTTGTGCGCTTACCCAAAATGTTGCAATGAAGGGACCAAGGCCCACATTGGGATAGTTAAAACATGACACAACCTTAGTTTCAATGGAACTTAGTAATTTTTAAAATGGGAAGAGGTGATTTATTGATGTGTGTTATTCTAGATAAGATCAAGAGGTGAAAACCTATTTAAGGCACAAGTCTTTTCACATAAGTTCATGTATAGATAGTTATAGCTATTAATGGCACAATTCATAGGGATAGCAAGTTAAGTTCCATTCAATAACTTAGTCAAATCAAGGGAATGACTCATGCTCAAGTGTTCCCTCTTCAAGTTAACACTCTAGGTGTGGTTACTAGGGCTTCAGTGCATGTCGATTTAAACACTTAGTCAATTTTACAAGTACACCAAAGTCGTTATATGGCACAATGATGCCATTAGTGACCTAGAATAGACTTTTATGTTTTAATACATTCAAAAATGAAAACTATGCCATTATTCATATATAAATCAAGTCACAACCATACAATAGAGCTAAACAATATCAAATGGATCAAAAACCAAGTAAATATATAATGCCATTTCTATTAAGTCACAGTTCATTAATAGAGTATAGTTTATATAAAAACAAAGGATAATATCATGTGATTTTGGGAGTTACAATGCATGTTCTTATTAGTATCCATACTAATTCAAACTATATCAATGACATTCTTAGTTTTTGTAGAGCTTCACTACATTAATATCATATCACCTTCTTCAAGTTTGAGCTTATTTTTATAGGCAAGGGAGCATCTTTTAGCCAAGTTAAATGGGCACATGTCGGGTGTTGAGCTATCATATAGGGTCATTATTCTACCAGTTCCACTACTTTGATACCCATGCTCTCCAACCACCATATGTAGTACTCAAAGGATGTCCCTTAAAACTCAAGCACTAAGCAACTTCTTACCAAAGCGCTAGCACAATATCTTTAAAGATTATTTTAGATGGTTCCAATAGTATCAAAAGAGTAATAATTCTTAATTATTTCCATGTGCCAAGATGTGTTGAGTTGGCATGACCCACTAGGTAGCACAAAAAGGGGCCCAACATTACCCCATATAAAATTGCTAATGTACCCTTGGACTAGTGCACCATGTTATAGTTATACCTTGAAGTTCTGAAAGCCCTGAATGGCAAGATTTATTTTTTTGGTGATGTTATCTACTTACATCAATGTATTCTTGAGTATGAACACATATATGATCTCCATCTCCTTTCTAAAGGCTTCTAGCCTTTCCTTAGCTCTTTTTACCCTACCATCTAAAATGTCTCCTTACTCACTTGCCTTTATCTAAAAGGCACAGAAGAGTGCTTCTAGGTCTTGTTCTTGGGTTTTCAACTAGGCACTTAAGGTGTTGACATGTGCCATAACCTAGGTGCACTCGATCCTACTCATAATGAAAGCATGATTCATCAAAGCATCCTTCTCCTCTTTCACCTTTTGAAGGCATGCATCAATGATTGATGCTTGAGTGGCAAAGTTATAAAATATGGCATCCACTTCTTCCATGCCCTCTTATAGTTTGGCAAAGAGGTCCTCTATCACATTGATATTTTTGTTTAGATCTCTTCTAATGGCTTCACAAGGGTCTTCTTGTTCCTCTAGTACCAACTTCATCTAGGGAATCATTTATTCTACTAGCACATAAACCTTATCAACATTTTTCATTTCCAAAGTATCAATAATGGTGCAAAGAGGAGATGATATTAGCCAAGCCATATCAATCAAGCCAAGAATTTAATAATGGTGCAAAGAGGAGATGATATTATCCATATATCATTGATGAAAACTTCTTATACATAAACCGAGCAAGTTAATAAAATTACTATTTTGAGCTATCAAGGATTTGGTAAGGAATTTATGTTTTTATGTTTATATTTATCATTTTCTTCCAGGTTTTGTTGATTTCTCATTTGGTTTATTCATTATTCTCCCCTGATGATCAGCCTTAAAGGATGTTAAATTGTTAGTGAGTTCATCTTTCATTATTTTTGAGACTAACTCTATACTAACCTCCTCTTTTGAGTTAACAATTATTTATTGTTCCTTAACATATCACCTAGCCATTCCTATGCCATACTATGCCATCATACCAATTGTGCCTATTTTATTTGAATTGGCTACTACACTAGTCAGATTCCTCTAGTATGAGGTGAACTATTGTGAACTAAATGCATTTTGGGACTATGTGGGTCACATTTGATTCGTGTTGAAGTCAACTTAGTTCCTCTTTAGACACACTCTCACCATTTTGTGAGTAACTTCAACCATGTTATTTCTATTTTGTGAGCATCTTTTCAAGTTATAATGCTCTCACCATTTTTCAAGATTAGACCATTTTAGTGTCTTATCATTCTTGATTGAGTTGAGATGCTTCAAAAATTCAAAAAACATTTTAAAATAATTTATAAAAACCAAAAAACATTAACCACTTCTTTTCCTTAAAGATTCTAGGAACCATCACTAAGTCATAAACAAATCACTTATTCCTTAGTTTTTCCATCCTTTTTGGCCTTTTATCCTACACTATTGATGTTTTATGATTGCATCCCTATTCTTCTATCACATCCATCATGTTTTCTATTAATCATTATTTTCTTCTCATTTTCTGGGAGAACTACATTTGCCCTGAAGTTTCATTAGATCATCATATCTATAGAACTATGTAGGCAACATCCACTTGCATAGTGCATAAAAGATACAACTTGACAACCCCTTTTTTTCTTCTATTCCCCCTTGTTTGTTTATTCAGTTTTTTCCTAGATTTTAGGGGTAATGTGTAGTGACCAATCCTATCCTAAAAAACATAATTTTATTTATTTTTTAATTAATGTTTGTCTGTGAATATAACTCAGGTATACTTTTTCTTATCAAATATCCTTTGATAACTAGAAAAGCATCTAACCATATGGGTTATGCATCTATTATCCTTTGCCAAATAGGCAAGCATCTAACCATATAGGTTAGGTATCTATTATCCTATGCCAAACAAGAAATCATCTAACCATATGGGTTACGCATCTATTATCCATTGCCAAACAAGAAAACATCTAACCATATGAGTTAGGCATCTTACACATGATTAAGTTATGCTCTGACTAGAGACTTGACTCATTGGGATCAACTAGATCTTGAATCGCTCATTTTTCACCACTCATCTCTACTAGATAAGCATCGAGGTCACCGTGATAGGAGTATAAAACATATAACAAATAATCACATTCTACTTTAGAATTTGGCCTAAAGCCTTGAGAACTATGATGATCTAACTAGGATCCTTTTGAGTATATCAAAATATATATATATATATATATATATATATATATATATATATATATATATATATTTACTTTGCTTATCTAAACTAGGGACTTATTATAATGGTCTTACCTTTTCATTTAATTTTTAATTTTTTTAGTGCACAACCCCAACCCCATCCTATTCACCTACATACTGGAAGCATCCTTCACTTTCTAGACTACCTACATACCTGCTTCCAAACATGATCAAGGTATAGTATGCATGTAGTTCTATTTTCTATTCTAAGTTTCATGTGAACTGTAGATCTAGGTATGTAGCCCTTTTAGGACCTAGTTCCCTAGATAGTTCCTTTTTGATTGCTACCCAAATGGGAGCATAAAAAGTATCAGTTTAAGTAACTGGATACTTGTTTAACTAAATTAACCATAAATCTTAACAAGAAATAGAAATTAATAGTTGCAAGCTACATCCCCTTTCCACTTTTATTTACATCAACAATGTTTTTGATCCTTTCTTTAGACAACCTAATCCTTACCATTATTATTGTTAAGGTTTAATTATCTGAGACCCATATGGTTGGTGGTTTCTTGATATTAACTAGTTTAACCTTCTTAATATGGGTTTTTATTTCTCCTTTTCAGTGGTACCAGGTTTTGAGTAAGAAATGTACTTTCTCAATTCTGATTCATAAGTTCACAAGTCAAAATCATTTAAGGTAGTCAAAGTTGTTTTCTTATCTTAATTAGTGTTGTTAACCAAAAGGGATTATCCCACCCTTGGTCTTAATGACATGACATGGTCCTTATTTTTCCTTGATAGTTTATAGGGATGATGCCCAGACATCATTTTTATGGTTGTGTTAGGCTATAGATGTAGTAGCTCAAGTATGATGACATTACGCATAAACATGAGCCAGAGGCACTGCTTAATAATAAATGCTACATATTTTTGTTTAACCTTAAATTCTTAGTCTAAGTTGAGGTTTAAAAAGAAATAAAGAATGCTTGAATTGAATTATTGCATCTATATCTCAAATCAAATTCTTGAATAGAAAGGTATAAATTAATTAATAACATGATCTTCTAGTCATGTAAATTTTATTTTATTTTTTTTACAGCATTATTTTTTAGGATAATTATAACGAATCTCTAAGGAACACGCTGTAAAATTGAATTAAAAAAATACTTCTAGCTTCATAACTATGAAATTGAAAATTATTTCTAGTCATAATGTAAAATAGGTTAGAATATCATCTAATTATAAGGACAAAAATTGGAATTTATTCTATGTAACATATCGTAAGATTGATTAGGATATCCTCAAACCATAAATATAAATTTTTAACTTATTTCTAAGTAACTTGATGAAAGTTTTAAATTGATTATCATTCTAACTAAAAATATGAATTTCATAAACTTATCTTCCAAATGTACGGAGTATGAGAACACTTTCAAATATGTAATATTAATCAAAACTATTCCTAAAGAATGTACTAAATTAACAGGTTATTATAAAAACAAGACGCATACTACATAATTAATTATATGGGAAAAATATTTACCCATTACTCATATATTCAAAAGAATTAAACCCATTTTCATGAATAGACTCCATTTATTCAAGATCATAAAATAATGATTTAAAATGAACTTTAACCTTTCCAAATTAGATAAAAATTAGATTCAAAAGAACAACCGATAACTATTATAGTGTATATGCATATAAAGAATCAAATTAAGGTTATTCTAACTATGGTGGCTAATAAATAGATTTTTGACCTCCTAAATAGGCATCATTTTATTTAATCTCCAAATTTATAAATATTTAACACTAGAATAACATTTCTCTATGCATAAAGAGCTACAATGAATCTTTATTCTAGATCTAGGCTCATCCATGTTGAAGTGCAGCATTTACAGGATATCTTGCAGGTTTAAGCTATTAAGCGATGTGAAACCAAAGTGAATGCAAAATTAATCACAATTTTTTAAAAAAAATAAAATAAATGAAGAACTAAAATAATTTGTTCTTTATCTAAATCAAATATACCTGAGGCAATTCTTGTAAAATTAGTAATATCTTTCTCTCAAAGCCAAAATTTATAGCATAAGTACGCACAGGAACAAACTATTTCTCACAACATACTACATATCCATAATACTAATATCTTTTTCTTCTGAACACATTTATTCTCAAATTTACATCACATTTTGGTTGAAAATACTATTCTAAGGAGGTAGTTTGAACTTTTCCTAAAGCAAATAGCTAATTTCAACTTAATATCCCAACTTTCAAGTTTTAACATTAAAATGATTGTTTCTACAAAAACAATCTATAGTATATCTTTATTTAAGGCCCAAGCACATCTAAACAATACAAAATCTAAATTCAAAGTGCAATATATTATTGATGAAGTAAAAAAAATAAAAATTCTATTTTCAAATAATAAGAACTCATAATTTCCTCCTTTTCTCTTCTGTTCCAGGCATCAGTGTTTTTCCTCCTCCCCTCATAAGCATTGATCTTCACTAATATTCAAAGAATAGATGCCTCTCTCCTCCCTACTAGAGTCGATCCTCTCTTCAAAACATTGATGTGTTCCTTCCTTTTCTTAAGTTTTTACCTCATTCATGTATTTATATCCTTTGTTTCATAGAATTTCTATGCCATCATCATTTTTTACTACCCTTTAACCTAAGTTAACATTTTTAAAACTATTTCTTAGGTGGTAGTGGTAGGATGTTAATGTGGTATTGTTTCATGGCCAAAACATGAGTTAAAGTGGGTGATGACTAAGGTAATTAAATCTAGACTGAGAGGAGGTGGCAGTTCTTTTTGTGGTGCCTAATTTAAAGTGGATGATGGTGGAGTGGTTAATTTAAATGGGAAGAAGGTTATTTAAAAATCAAGAGTTTATGATTATTTATTAGGGTTTCCATGTAGGTTTTATTAGGTAATAATTAAAAATAATGTAAATCTTAAATTATTTATGAAATATAGTCTATTTAAAAGTTCTAAAATTAAAATAATGAAAGAAAAGTTCATTTTAGTAATTTAAAATAACTTTTGATGTATTTATCTAATATTATCAAACTATTAAAATTTTCATATAATATTAATCCATTCATCTCATTAAATTTTTCCTTATTCATGACAACATTGCATATATACATTTCTATGAAATGAAATAACTTTAATTAAATCATACCTTGCTTTCACAAAATCCCATCGATGACCTAATATATCTTTGAAATCAACACAAAATTTAACTTGAAAATCAACTCATTCTGGCATAGAATACTAAATGAGGTCCCAAAAAACTTAAAGTATGATCACGAGTCCATAGTTTAGGAAGAGAGGTCATGACATCCTCCCACCTTAAATTGTGTATTGTCCCAATGCACTACAAAAGTTTGATTAAGTTCATAAATTTTAAAATAAAAATGAAAACATGTTTTTCATTTCCTTAGTGTCCTCCCAAGTTACACTTCCTTTGCCATATTGATCTCACTATACCTTATACCTATCAATCTCTTTGTTGCATAATTGGTATCGGTGCCTCTCCAACACTCTATATGGCTCTATTATTATTCTATCAATTTTTTGGACCTGTAAACATTCTATTTTAAAATGTGTTTATTATCAGGCACATATTTCTTAAGAATTGACACATGGAAGACATCATGAATTTCACTCAACTACAGGGGTAAGGCAAATCAATAGGCTACTGGGTTGATTCTCTCTAGGATCTCAAAAGGTCTTAAAAAGTGAGGAGCTAACTTCACCTTTTTCCTAAAGGTTATGGAAATTTTATGCAGTCTAACCTTTAAAAACACTTTATCATCAATCAAGAATTCTCTCTGAACTCTCTTCCTATTTTCATAGCTCTTTTATCTATCTAATGCTTCCTTCAACCTTTGCCTTATAACTTTCACCTGTTCCTCCATGTCTTCAAGATTTTAGGATCAATTACTATTTTGTCCTCAAAGTTATCCCAACTAAGTGGCATTCGACAGCTTCTCCCATATAGAGCTTCAAATGGAGCCATACCTAAAGATGTTTGAAATGAGTTATTATAGGAAAATTATACCAATGGAAGATAAACTTCTCATTTGGTTTGTTGATCCATACAGTACATCCTTAGTAGGTCTTCTATAACTTGATTTGTTATTTCTATCTTCCTATCCATCTCAAGATGAAATATGGAGCTAAAGTTCAGTTGTGTACCTAAGGCTAACTGTAGGGTCATCCAAAACCTTAAAGTAAACCTAGAATCTCTATCTGATAGGATATTTTTTGGAACTTCATGCAATCTAATTACTTCATAAATTGGTTAGCTAAGGTTGGTGCATCATCAGTCAAGTTCCCAGGTATGAGATGCACCACCTTAGTAAGCTTGTTGATTACCAACATAATATCATCATGCCTATAGGGTGTCATAGGTAATCCTTGTATGAAATCTATACTAAAAACTTGCCATTTATATTATTGAATATCGTATGTCTATAAAATTCTTATAAGATGATGGTGTTCTATTTTAACTCTCTAACATTCCAAGCATCATGACACATATAATACTATATCTCTTTTCAACCCTTTCTAAAAGTATAATTTCTTAAGATCGGCATATAGTTTCCTTACCCTTGGATGACTGAGTAGGGCCCATCATGAGCTTCAGTCAAAGTTATCTTCCTTAAGTCTTCTACATCTAGAACATAGATCCTATTCTTATACTAAAGAAAACCCTCATCGTCTAAGGTATATCCTTCAGTTCTTGGGTATTTTGAATTTTCTTCTATCATTAATCTCACTTGATTATACCAAGGATATTGTTTTTGTCCTTCCAGTATTTACCCTTTTAGATTAAATCTAAGCTTTGTTATATTCATCAGGTGTCTTCTCCCACTCAAAGCATCAACAACCCTATTCTCTTTTCCCTTGATATACTCAATTTCAAAATCATACTCACTCAAAAACTCCAACCACCTTCTTTGCCTAGCATTTAGATTAGGTTGAGTGAATATGTACTTTAGCCCTTGATGATCAGTTTTTAGTTCAAAAGGTTTACCAATAAGGAAATTTCTCCACTTTTGTAAGGCATGAACAATTTCCACCAATTCTAAATCATGAGGGGCATAATTTACTTCATGGTTTTTTGATTTCCTAGATTAATATGTTAGTATGTCATCATTTTGAATGAGTACTCCAAATCCTTTAATGGATGCATCTATTACAACCATAAAATGTCCATTTAGATTGGGTACCTTCAAGATGGGTACCATCATCAAATTTTCCATCAAAATCTAGAAATCTTTATCACACTGCTCTATCCATATAAACTTTTTACCTTTCCTTTGTAATGTCATGATCAGGTTGGTGATCATAGAAAAACCTTCAACAAATCTCCTATAATATCTTGTTAACCCCATGAAACTATTTACTTCTGATACGTTCTTAGGGATTGGCCATTCCATTATTGCCTTTATCTTGTTTGTATCTACTAAAATTCCTTCTTTGGATATAATGTGGCCTAGATAGTGAATTTCCTTCTTAAAGAATGCACATTTGGACAACTTACCATATAGTTTAAGTTCTCTCAACCTCTGAAGAACCAATTGAAGATGTGTTAAGTGTTGTTACTCATTCTTAGAGTAAATCATAATGTCATCTATGAACACCAAGATGAACTTATCTAGGTAATTCTGGAACACATTGTTCATTAAGTTCATAAATGTTAAAAGAGAATTTGTTACCCCAAATGGTACTACAATAAGCTCATAGTGTCCATATCTAGTCTTGAAAGCAATTTTTGGAATATCCTCCTCCTTTATTATTAGTTGATGATATCTTGATCGAATGTATATCTTTGATAAAACCATTACTCCTTTTACTTTCTCAAAAAGGTCTTCTATTCGAGGTAGGGGATATCTATTTTTAATTTTGACCTTATTCAACATTCTATCATCAATGCATAATCTTAGAGTTTCATCTTTATTTTTAACAAATAAGACTAGAGCTCCCCAAGGAGATGCAATTGGTCTAATCAATCCTTTACTTAAGAGTTTTTCTAGCTAAATTTTAAGTTCCATCAACTCAATGGTGTTCATTCTCTAGGGTGATCTAGAGACTGGCTCAGCTCCTTATAAAATATCAATTAAGAAATCAAATTCTCTCTTAGGGGGCATTCTAGTTAATTCTTCAAGAAACATGTCCTCAAATTCTTTTAGAAATGGATACCCTTCTATGGTTGATTCATCTTTGAGTTCATCCTTATCATCTATTGTTACCATGAAAATTAGAGCTTCTTTCCTTCTTTCCTTCTTTAGCTGCATAGTTGATATGGTTTCTACTTCTATGGGCCTATGACCCCTTGAATAATGACTCATCTCCCTTCATCATTGTAACATCTAACCAACTTCATATAATAGTCTATTTTATCTTGGTACTTGGTGAGCCAAATCATCCCTATTATTACATCATAGGCTCCTAAGGGTGATACAAATAGGTCTAATCTTGTCTCAAAATTTGGAAATTGTATTTTTGCCTTGGGTAGACATTGAGACACTTCCTTGACTGCCTTATCTTCATACTAGACTGTCAATGATGCATTCATGTGATTCACTAGAAGGGACATTTTTCTTACTAATTCAAGAGAAATAAAACATTTTGATGAATTGTTATATATTGTCAGGGGATCTTTAGCTCTACCAATTAGAGCACAATTGATTACTTTCTTATATGCAATTAAACACGGAATTATACCAGAATGATAAAGAAGCTAGAAACTTGAGACAGCAAAGAATTTGAGAGACAATACACACTCTTTGTATTAGATATTACTAGAAGAAAATACAATACGGAAGATGCCACTTCTTCCTCCACCTCAAAGGCTTGCCACACCTCAAGACCTTCTTCCCTCTCTCTCTTGCTCAACACAACAACTCTAAAGCCTCAGTTGTTATCCCTCCTTGAATGCTTCAGCTGATCTCCTTGACCTTACACCTGTAGATCTCCTTGACCTTGCTAGCTTCAATGCTTTTACTTGTCTTAGAATGATTACAATACATGCCTTATGGGTCTTTAAATAGAATCCCATGCTTACAAAAATAGAACTCTAACTACTAAAATTAGACACACAGCCCGCGACTTAAATTAGCCCCTTAGCATGCAAACACTCGGTTCAACTAACTAACTGTTCATGCAACAAATAGTTCTGGACTACACAGGCGACCGACGTCGGTCCCTACTGGTCTGGTGCTGCCGACATTGGCCGACTTCCTACCATCGCCGATCTCTTTCTCCACTGCACTTGACCGACGTCGATCATACTACCGACGCTGGTGGCTCTGGTTCTTTAGCATCCTTCCTTCTAGTGTCTGCAAACAGTTGAAGCTTTTAGCTCCACACCACAACAATCTCCCACTTGGAGATAAATAGCTACAACTTGTACCTGTACCTGTACACCATCTATTTTGTTCCTTAAGCTCTGTATCCCTCTTCAATGTTACTCTTGAAGACCAACCACCACGCAAACTTGTGATGCAATACCTGTATCTTATGCCACAAGAATTTTGCTACTCCCAAATTCTCCATGGCATACTTCTGAACCAACTCTACCCTTAGCTCAGAAAACTCCCTGTATATGAAACCCTGTAACAAGTAACACAATACAGTAACAGGATAATGTAGCTAATATTATCCAACCTGGTAAAGATAAAATACAATGGTCAAACCTCCATTATTCTGTAGCATAATCAAGACCATATACCATAGCCTTCTGTCTCATGTGTCCATCCACTCTCTTCTCTAAAACGGGAATCCATCCCTCTATCCAGTGCTTCCTTCTAGTTGACAACACTACCAACAAATACCTGTTTGGTTCTCCAAGGACTCACACTCCTCATCCATGCCAAGCTCCCACTGTTTTTGGATTCTACCTGCATTGCTTCTTCCATCTTCCTAGTTCGCGACTATCATTAAGCAATATAAAGAAGGTGAACAATGAATATGAGATTCACATACCTTTCCTGACCTCCACATGGGTGTTTGAGACTTATTAATTCACCCAACATCCGTTCCAGTGACCGATATAGGCCATCTCCCAGTCTGCTCCCGACCGATGTCAGTTCCCTACACTGATCCTGACTGTCGATGTCATTTCCCTGGCCGACGCCGGTGTCCCTCCTACTGACGTCAATCCTTATGACCAATGTCGGACTTCTCCTGTCTGACCTACTGACCCTGCTGGTCTGCACATGACCAATGTCAGTATCCAGATGACTGAAGTCGGTGCCAAGCTACCGACATCGGTGTCTGTGTGTTCCTGTAAATGATGAAATTTTCATCTGCGAGCTCTTCTTGGATCATACATCTGTCCATGCTGCCCTGCTCATATTTATTCAGCCCCTGTGACTGATCTCTGTCCTTCGTCTCCTCCATAAACACCAAGGCTTCTTTGTTCCTGTCAAAAGCATCAAATTTCCTCTTTTTGCAATGAACTGTATTTATGCTTTCCAAATTTGAACACATACCTTTTGAATCAAGAACTTCCATTCCCTTCCTGTTCTTGTGACCAAGCCTATTAGGCCACATCTTCGAATCTACACTAGAAGTGAAATCAGTAATACAAGTAGATAGATAAAGAGTATCTACTTTCTTACCTCTTGCTAGAACAAGTGCTCCCTTGGTAACCTTCCAAGAATCTGCTATGAGGGTTATTGTGCATCCCTCATCTCCCAACCTTCTTACAGAAATCAAACTCTGCTTCAGAATTAGAACATGCATGACCTCTTTCAACACCCACGTGTTGTCAATCTGCAATCTCAGCTGCACTTTCCCTTTGCCAACTATCTGATAAGGTGTACCATTCCCTAAATAGAGCACTCCAAAATCTCCCTGTTCATACTCATAGAACAAATCTCTGTTTGGGGATGCATGAAAAGATGAACCAAAATCTAAGATCCATGATCCTACCTGACTATCCGAAGAAAGTATGAGAGCATCTTGCATCACAATATTTGCATCCTTTGCTTCTTCCATACCTGCATGTTGATTCTCTTTATCTCTCAACCAACACTCCTTCTTTGTATGTCCTTTCTTTTCACAAAACTAGCAGGTAATACCTTTGGACTCGGATCTCCTTCCCGACCTTGATTTCCCTTGCTCAACCTTCTCCCTTTGCCTTTCCCTGCTTTCTACACTTAGAGCATTCCCTGATGATTCACTTGTGCTTCTCCTGCGTATTTCTTCATTCAAGATCACACTCACAACATCATCAACTTTTAAGATTTTGGAAGCAGATGCAGAATTACTTACTGCCATAACCAAACTGTCCCAACTTTCAGGCAAAGAACATAAAATCAGGAGAGCCTTTACCTCATCATCAAAAATAATATTGACTGAAGCTAATTAGTTTACCAAACCATGGAAATCACTGAGATGAGTATGTACCGATCCACTTTCCTGCATTTGCAAAGTAAATAGCTACTTCATAAGATATACCTTATTAGAAGCCGAGGGCTTTTCGTATAAATTCGCCAAGGACTTTATCAACTCCTCCGTTGTCTTACACTGTGATAAGCTAGAAATCACAGATGATGTAAGGCTCAACCTTATGAAACTGAGAGCCTTCCGATCAAGAACGTTCCATTCTTCATCCTTCATATCTATGGGCTTGCATGCAACCCCACCCAACGATAAGTACAAATCCTTTTGATACAGATAGTCCTCAATCTGCATCCTCCAGTGTTGATAATTCTTGCCGTTAAACTTCTCCATTCGTAGCCTACTTTCTTCTACCATTTCTAAACTCCCACTCAATCAGAAAACCTTGTGAATGACCTGTAATCAAAAAACAATACCCTGCTTCCTACAAATTGTAGCTCTGATACCACTTGTCAGGGGATCTGTAGCTCTACCAATTAGAGCACAATTGATTACTTTCTTATATGCAATTAAACACAGAATTATACCAGAATGATAAAGAAGCTAGAAACTTGAGATAGCAAAGAATTTGAGAGACAATACACACTCTTTGTATTAGATATTACTAGAAGAAAATACAATAAGGAAGATGCCACTTCTTCCTCCACCTCAAAGGCTTGCCACACCTCAAGACCTTCTTCCCTCTCTCTCTTGCTCAACACAACAACTCTAAAGCCTGAGTTGCTATCCCTCCTTGAATGCTTCAGCTGATCTCCTTGACCTTACACCTGTAGATCTCCTTGACCTTGCTAGCTTCAATGCTTTTACTTGTCTTATAATGATTACAATACATGCCTTATGGGTCTTTAAATAGAATCCCATGCTTACAAAAATAGAACTCTAACTACTAAAATTAGACACACAGCCCGCGACTTAAATTAGCCCCTTAGCATGCAAACACTCAGTTCAACTAACTAACTGTTCATGCAACAAACAGTTCTGGACCGCACAGGCGACCGACGCCAGTCCCTGCTGGTCTGGTGCTGCCAACGTAGGCTGACTTCCTGCCATCGCCGGTCTCCTTCTCCACTGCACTTGACCGACGTCGGTCATACTGCCGACGTCGGTGGCTCTGGTTCTTCAGCATCCTTCCTTTTAGTGTCTGCAAATAGTTGAAGCTTTTAGCTCCACACCACAACATATATTAGAATTGAAATGGGTTTACCCAATAATTTACTTGTAACTTCAACTTGCACATTTTGGTATATATCTTGGTGATTCCTTACTACAACATTGATCCTTTGTTGGGGTCCCCTCTAAGGCTAATTATCCCTTATCTATCCTTTCATCCTTGGGCACTCTTAGGCAAAGTGATTTCATCTACAAGAAAAACATACTCCTGACAACCCTTTTGGTATTGGGTTCCTTGGGGCATCACTAGAAATCTATAAAGGATACATTAGGCAATTGTAATTCCTTTAATCATTGTTGTTATTAGCTCCTCCCCTATTTTTTTTCCTTCCAAAATAATTTCTCTAATTTTTATTTGGTGGGGGTGTTTTTCCTATTGGATTTGTTTTTGGGTTTTTATCCACATCTTGCTCTCTCCTAAAATCTTGTTTCCTTTTGAAGGCTATGTTTCTATTATTGTTAAAGTTTTACCTTGCCACAACTAGGGATTACAACATTCATTCTTGGTTGAGGGATTTTTATATCACTTCATTCATGTTCTCAGGGCCATGCATATCTACTTTCACTCCTATGTTTACATTCAATCCTAGGATGAACTTTCTAGTCTGACCTCTTTCATCCTTTTGGTATATGGGCACATACTTAAGTAATTTTGTAAATCTATCCCAATACTATTGGAATGACATGCCTCCCTACCTTAGGTTGTGAAATTTAGTCATCTTATCATTAAAGAATAACTAGGTAACCATTTATTCCTAAAATGGAAATCAAACTGATACCACATCACTTTTTTCTTGGTTATTCCATTTAATTCATTCATGTTAGTCCACTAGCTAGCTTCCTCTCCTACCAGTTGGTAGGATCCCCACAACACTTAAGTTGCATCATGGTAGTTTCTCAAGTAGAATTACTTCTCCATCTTCTTTATCCAATTTTTAGCTCCTTCACCTAAATTTTTCCCATAAAACTTAGGGGGTAAAATCTTCTTCAAATCCTTGTTTAGATCAGTAAATATAACTTCAATTCTAGGAGCTCTAACCTCCATTTCATTGACTAGTGGTAGATCTTCTTCAGGCAGATTATCAAGGTTAGGTTCCATTATGTTTTTTATATTTTATTACCTTGACCTAAGATCATTAATCACCTACTCAAGTGAGTCTATTTTATCTCTTTTCTTGGTCAACAAATTGAAAATGGCATCTATCCCTGGTTCTCTATTTTATGGAACCTATTGTTCAACATTTTCATTATTGGGTTATGCATTTCTCACATTTTCCCTTTGATTCCTAGCTGATAATTTAGGTCTTGCCATTTGGTTTCCTAATATAAATAACACAATCCCTTAAGTTTTCATTGAAGATAATTGATAGCATAACTCTATTTTGGATAAATCTAATTTTTCTCGTACATTCTATTATTGATCACAGTCGCACATAGGATTGATAAAAAGTAAGCATTTGATAATCTCATTCATATTTTTACTACATAGATTTTTTAGATTTATATAGGATAATATTTGTGACTATAACATATAGATGTATGTATAACATTGATTCAAAATTCTTCTAAATAGAATTTTCTTCATCTAGTTCCATTTCTTCAAGAACTTCATCTTCTAAGTGAACCATATGTCAATGGCATTGGTTATATTCCTTACATAATTTAGGGCTTATATAAGGTGTGTCATAACCCATTCTAAATGTAAAATCTCTTATTTTTGATGGCTTCTTAAATGGACATTTGACTATATGTCAATCATAACTAGTTTTGTTTTAACTAGCTCCAATTTACAAGATTTGAGTTTACTCTAGATTACAGCTATTATTTCTGAGTCAAAAATTTAAATGGGTTATTTCGAAGTGGAGCGAAGTTCCATTTTCCATTTATTCTTTATTCATTTTCCTCTTCCTTTCCTTGAAGTTTTTCCATGATCCATGTCTAAATAACCAGTTTAACCAAATTAGTTTTCTCAATAAGTTAACATCAATAATTAATCTTTTACTAAGCGTAGATCGTAGTAGGCTTAAGGCCTAGCTTTCAAAACCAAGCTCTAATACCACAATGTAGTGACCAATCCTATCCTAAAACACATATTATTTTTTTTGTTTGATTAATTTTTGTCTATTAATATAACTTAGGTATATTTTTTCTTATCAAATATCATTTGCCAACAGGGCAAGCATTTAACTATACAGGTTAAGCATCTATTATCCTTTGTCAAATAGAAAATCATCTAACCATATAGTTTAGGAATATATTATCTTGTACCAAATGGGAAATAATCCAACCATAAAAGTGAGGCATCTATTATACTTTTCTAAATGGGTAAGCATCTAACCATACGGGTTAGGCATCTTACACATGAGTAGGTTATACTCTGGCTAGAGACTTGACTCATCGAGATCAACTAGATCCTGAGTCACTCACTATTCACCGCTCATCTCTATTGGATAATAACTAAGGTAACCATGATAGGAGTATAAAACATATAATAAATAGTCACATTTCACCTTAGAATTTGGCCTAAATCCTCAAGAACTATGATGATCCAATCGGGATCCTTCTGAGTATATTATTAAAAAATTATCTTTGCTTTGTTTATCTAAAATAGGGTCTTATTATAATGGTTTTACCTTTTCATTTAATTTTTAATCTTGTTTAACGCACAACCCCAACCCCATCCTATTCACCTATGTATTGGAAGCATCCTTCGCTTCCCAGACTACCTACATACCTGTTTTCGAATAGGATCAAGGTGTAGTATGCATGTAGTTCTATTTTATATACTAAGTTTCATGTGAATTATATATCTAAGTATGCATCCCTTTTTAGGGCCCATTTCCCTAGATATTTTCTATATGATTTCTACCCAAACAGGATCGTAAAAAGTATCAATTTAATTAACCAAATACTTATTTAACTAAACTAACCCTAAATCTTAACAAGAAATAGAAATTAGCATTTGTAAGATACATCCCCTTTCCACTTTTATTTACACCAATAATGTTTTTGATCCTTTCTTTAGAAAACCTTATATTTACAATTGTTGTGGCCAAGGTTTCATTATCTAAAATCCATATGGTTGGTGGTTTCTTGATATTAACTGGTTTAACATTCACAACTAGGTTTTGATTGCTCTTTTTCGGTGGTACCAAGCTTTGAGTAAGAAATGTACTTTCTCCAATTTTGATTCATAAGTTTACAAGTCAAAATCATTTAAAGTAGTCAAAGTTATTTTATTATCTTAATTAGTTTTATTGACCAAGAGGGATTATCCCACCTCTTGGTCTTAATGACATGATATGGTCCTTATTTCTCCTTGACAGTTTATAGGGATGATGCCCAAATGTTGTTGTTACAACTATGTTAGGTTATGGATGTATTGGCTCAAGTGTGATGGCATTACCCATAAACATGAGCCAAAGGCACAACTTAATATCAAATGCTATGTGGTTTTGTTTAAACTTAAATTCTTGGTCTAAGTTGAGGTTTAAAAAGAAATAAAGAATGCTTAAAGTAAATTTTTGAATTTATATCTCAAAGAAAATTATTGAATATAAAGGTAGAAATTAATTAATATCATGATCTTCTAGTCACATTGATTTTTATTTTTTATAGCATTATTTTTTGGGATAATTATAACTAATATCTAAAGAACACATTGTAAAATTGAATTAGAAAAATAACTTCTAGTTTCAAAACTATGAAATTGAAAATTATTTCTAATCATAATGTAAAATAGGTTAAAATATCATCTAATTATAAGGACAAAATTTGGAATTTATTCTATGTAACATATTGTAAGATTGATTAGGATATCCTCAAACCATAAATATGAATTTTTAACTTATTTCTAAGTAACTTGATGAAAGTTTTAAATTGATTATCATTCTAATTAAAAATATGAATTTCATAAACGTATCTTCCAGATGTAAGGAGTATGAGAACACTTTCAAATATGTAATATGAATCAAAACTATTCCTAAAGAATGTACTAAAGTAATAGGTTATTATAAAAACAAGACACATACTACATAATTAATTATATGGGAAAAAGATTTACCCATTACTCATATATTCTAAAGAATTAAACCCATTTTCATGAATAGACTTCATTTATTCAAGATTATAAAATAAATATTTAAAATTAACTTTAACCTTTCCAAATTAGATAAAAATTAGATTCGAAAGAACAACCGACAACTATTATAGTGTATATGCATATAAAGAATCAAACTAAGGTTTTTCTAACTAAGGTGGGTAATAAATAGATTTGTGACCTCCTAAAGAGGTAGAATTTTATTCAATATCCTTATTTACAAAGACTTAACACCAGAATAACATTTTTGTATGCATAAATAGCTATGATGAATCTTTATTCCAGATCTAGGATCATCCATGTTGAAGTGCAACATTTATAGGATATCTTGTAGGTTCAAGCTATTAAGCGATATGACACCAAAGTGAACACAGAATTAATCATAAGATTTTTTATTTTTTTTTTAATGAAGATCTAAAAGAACATGTTCTTTATCTAAAACAAATAGACTTGAGGCAATTGTTATAAAATTAGTAATATTTTTCTCTCAAAGCCAAAATTTATAGCATAAGTATGCACAAGAACAAATTATTTTGCACAACAAATCACATATCTATAATACTAATATATTTTGTTTTTGAACACATTTATTCTCAAATTTACATCACATTTTGGTTGAAAATACTATTCTGAGGAGGTAGTTTGAACTTTTCCTACAACAAACATCTAATTTTGACTCAATATCCCAACTTTCCAGTTTTAACATTAAAATTACTATTTTTATGAAAACAATCTATGGTAGATCTTTATTTAAGGCCCAAGCAAATCGGAACAAAACAAAATCTAAATTTTAAGTGCAATATATTATTGAAGAAATAAAAATAAATAAAAATTCTATTTTCAAATAATAAGAACTCACAATTTCCTCCTTTCTCTTCTGCTCTAGGCATCATTGTTTTTCCTCCTCCCCTCCTAAGTGTTGATCTTCACTACTACCCCTCTATTCAAAGAATTGATGCCTCTCTCCTCCCTAGTGGCATTGATCCTCTCTTCAAAACATTAATGTTTTCCTTCCTTTTCTCAAGCGTTTAACTCATTTATGTATTTATATCCTTCCTTCCACAAAAATTTTGCACCATCATCATTTCTGACTACCCTTTAACCTAAGTTGATGTTTTTTAATTATTTATTAGGTGGAAGTGGTAGGATGTTTATGTGGCAATGGTGTATGGCCAAAACATGAGTTAAAGTGGGTGATGACTAAGGGAATTAAATCCAAACTGAGAGGAGGTGGCAGTTCCTTTTGTGTTTCCTAAGTTAAAGTGGGTGATGGTGGAGTGGTTAATTTAAATGGGAAGAAGGTTATTTAAAACTAAGAGTTTATGATTATGCATTAGGTTTTCCAAGTAGGTTTTATTAGGTAATAATTAAAAATAATTTAAATCTTAAATTATTTATGGAATATAGTTTATTTGAACGTTCTAAAATTAAAATAATGAAAGAAAAGTTCATTTTATTAATTTAAAATAACCTTTGACATATTTATTTTATATTATCAAACTAATAAAAAAAATATATATTAATCCATTCATCTCATTAAAAAATTTCTTGTTCATGACAACATTGCATATATACATTTCTATGAAAGGAAATAACTTTAATTAAAGAGTACCTTATTTTCATAAAACTTGGTCATTGACCTGATAGATATTTGAAATCAACAAAAAAGTTAAATTAACTTGAAAATCAACTCATTCTGACATAAAATACTAAATGAGACCCAAAATAACATAAAGTATGAGCATGATTCCACAGTGTGGGAAGAGAGGTCATGACACAATGTTTATCATGTTTTTTATACTAACATAGTGACTAACACTTGTTTGTTTCCTTGTTTGTCTTGTTTGTTTATTTGTTTATCTATCTTGTTTGTTTGTGTGTGCTTGTTTATTTATTTTCATCACTATGGCCTTGATTCAGTCTATGTGTGTTCATTGGGTGAGTCCTTACACATTATTCTTGAATCTATCCATATTCAAACATCTACATTGTCATCATGGTTTATATCATTGGTATAATTATTTTCCATTGCATATCAGATATTAGGAATCATTATTTATGAATATCTTGACCAAACCCCCATGGTTTTCAATTATGAGGCCTACCATCAAATGCTAAAGCAAAAATCAGCTTTAGGAGGTCTACAACATCAATGCAGCATCACCATCTCCTTGGCACTGACATCATCATAAATCCAAATCATATCCTAAATAGATTAATTAAGAAATGAAATAATTTTAACCTTTGTTAGTTTTAATGAGCATATCCCTACTATCAGGTTGTCCCAATTGATCTTTATCCTCTATATCAAGTTATCACTCATCAGTCATCAATCATGTTTTTCATAATCAAGGTATACTACATCAGCATTGTGCACTATCCCACATGCATTCTCAATGATTATATCTCATGCTAGGTCAAATAATTATGTTATCACCAATTTATTTTCGTGTTTATCTATCCTAACTGGGGCAGCTCCATCTCTCAATGATTATATCACCTGGCGGGGTAAATCATTATGTTATCATACCATGTTGCCATTATTAGGGTGCAATGCTTATAACCAACTTTCGGAAAACCATTATACACCATCCCACTTGAATTTCTCAATGATTTTTCCTAAATTTGGGTGATTCATTGAGTTATCACCCCATCATCTTCATTTGTTTGGTCCCCTCATTTTGCTTCTTTCTTTTGAGGGATCATTTACGGACCCACTTACCAACCGCTCTGTCAAGGGAGAAACTATAGTTTCATCATTACCATTGCATTTGTAAGCATAAAGAATCATTTTATTCTTTGAAAATATGTTACTATTATTATATCTTGCAACATCTTCCCAAATAGGGGCAAACTAGAGACATGTAAATTTGGCCACCAATGGTTTTGCATCAAACTATTAGACCAATTCTTACTAATCATTGAACATTTAACCTAAAAAATTCTATTAGTCTCAAATTCATCTTTATAACTTTGTATTAAATCAATTTTTCCTATTGAATCAATTAATTAAGTCAAATACACACATTGAATTAATCAACATCAAACAAATGACCAAATGCTTAAAAAGAATTAATTGACTTGCACATCCTAATCAAAATCAATTAGCAAGTTAAATCAATTTCAAATCCTAATTGAGTTCACTCATGATTCATTAATTGAATTATCAATAAAGGATGTTCAAAAATCAAAGAACATCCTTGAACACACTCATTACCTTTCTGAGTTGTCAGTTTTCAAAACTATCTAAAAGAATATCCTAGGAATATGTCAAACTCAACCAAGGTTAATAAACTCAACCATGGTTAGATTTAAACCATTCCAAGAGATTTGAAATCCTATAAAAATAATCCTATAGCTATTCATTTAGAGAGATCAATCAAATTAGTGTTATTATTTAGTAATTTGGTCATAAAGCAAATAGCAAAGTTATAATGCCAAAATCCTTCCAAAATTGAGCCAAACCATATCAATCAAGCCAAATATTCAACAATGGTGAAAAGAGGAGATGATGTTAGCCATATGTCATTGATGAATACTTCTTATGCATTAATGGAGTAAGCTAACCAAATTACCATTTAGAGATATCAAGGATTTGGTAAGGAATTTGTGTTTTTATGTTTATATTTCTCATTTCCTTCCATGTTTTATTGAGTTCTCATTTGGTTTATTCATTATGCTCCCCCCATGATCAGACCTAAAGGATGTTATATTGTTAGTGAGTTCATATTTCATTATTTTTTAGACTAACTCTATACTAACCTCCTCCTTTGAGTTAAAATCCTAGATCACAAATTTCACACAAGGCACAAGCCTTATGCGCTTACCCAAAGTGTTGCAGTGAAGGGACTAAGGATTGTAATTGGCTAGTTGAAACATGGCACAACATTAATATCAATGGAACTTAGTCATTTTCAAAAAGGGCATAGGTTATTTATTGATGTATGTCATTATAGATAAAATCAAGAGGTGCAAACCTATTCAAGGCACAAGTTTTTTGGCACAAGTTCATGTTTGGCTAGTTATAGCTCTTAATGGTGCAAGTCATAGGGATAGCAAGTTAAGTGTCATTTAGGAACTTAATTAAATCAAGGGAATGGATCATTCTCAGGTGTTCCCTCTTTAATTTAAAACTCTAGGTACGGTTAATAGGGCTTTAGTGCATGTTAGTTTCAACACTTAGTTAATTTTATAAGTACACTAAAGTTGTTATATGGTATAGAGATGCCATTAGTGACCTGGAATATACCTTTATGTTGTAATACATTTAAAAATGAAAAATATGCCATTATTCATATATAAATCAAGTCAAAACCATACAATAGAGCTAAACTATATGAAATGGATCAACAACCAAGTAAATATGCAATGCCATTTCTATTAAGTCATAGTTCATCAACAAAGTATAGTTTATATAAAAATAAAGTCTAATATCATTTATACACTACCACATGCCTAGAAACTCACAGGTGATATTGGGCATTACAATGCATGTTATTCTTAGTATCCATGCTAACTCAAACTATATCAATGGGATTTTCAATTTTTGTAGAGCTTCACTACATTAATATCACATCACCTTCTTCAGTTTTAATCTTATTTTTATAGGCAGGGGAACATCTTTGAACTAGGTCAAATGGGCACATGTTGGGTGTTGATCTATCACTAAGGGTTGTTATTCTACCAATTCCACTATTCTGACACCCAAGCTCTCTAATCACCATATGTAGTACTCAAAGGGATGTCCCTTAAAACTTGAGCACTAAGCAATTGCCTATTAGTGTGCTAGCACAAGATATTCAAAGATTATTCTAGTTGGTGCCAAAATTATCAAAAGATAAATCATTCTCAATTATTACCACATTCTAGGATTTTTTTATTTGGCATAGCCCACTAGGTAGCACAAAAAGGGGCACAACAATAACCCATACAAAATTGCTAGTCTACCCTCAAACTAGTCTTTCAATGCCTTTATTGTGCAAAATTTGGGTACACCCTGTTATAGTTTTGCCTTAAATTTCTCAAAGCCTTGAATTGTGAGATTTATTTTTTTTTGATGTTATCTACTTCCATCAATGAAGTCTTGAGTATAGACACATTTGTGTTCTCCATATCCTTTCTAAAGGCTTCTGACCTTTCCATAGCTCTTTTGACCCTACCATCTAAAATGTCCCCTTGCTTACAAGTATTTTTCTTGGGTTTTCAACTAGGCACTTAAGGTGTTGACCTATGCCATAACCTAAGTGTGCTCGGTCCTGCTCAAAGTGAAAGCATGCTTTATCAAATCATCCTTCTCCTCTTTCACCTTTTGAAGACATGCATAGATGATTAATGCTTGAGTGAAAAAGTTGTAAAATATGGAATCTAATTCTTCTATGCCCTCTTCTAGTTTGTAAAATAGGTCCTCTATCACATCAATCTTTTTATTTAGATCTCTTCTAATGGATTCACAGGGATCTTCTTGCTCCTCTAGCATTGGCTTCATCTGGGGAAGCATTTGTTCTACCAACACACAAACCTTATCAACATCTTTCATTTATAAAGTATCAACACCATACAAAAGGGATGGATCCACTTCTTTGACATGCTCAGCTAGTTGTTGGATTTTGAGCTTCATTTCTTTCATTTCTTCCTCTGCCTCTTGCAATATCTGTTTCCACTTGTTACATTATTATTTTGTAGTGGCCACTTCTAGTGTTGTATACACCCATTCAAGTCTTAAAACATGGCACAACCTTAGTCTTAATATAACTTAGTCATTTACAAAATGGTCATAGGTGGTTTATCAATGCATGTTATTCTAGATAAGATCAAGAGGTATAAGCCTATTTAAGGCACAATTCTTTTGGTGTAAGTTCATGTCTAGAAAGTTATATCTCTTAATGGTGAAAGCCATAGGGATAGAAAGTTAAATGTCATTTAGGTGTTTAGTTGAGTCAAATGAATGGCTCATGCTCAGGTGTTCCCTCTTCAAGTTAGTGTTCTAAGTGTGGTTATTAGGGATTTAATGCATGCCAGCTTCAAAACTTAGTCAATTTTACAAGTACACTAAAGTTGGTACATGGCACAATGATATAATTAGTGACCTAAAATAAACCTTTACATCACAATACATTAAAAAATGAAAACTATGCCATTATTCATACAAAAATCAAGTCACAACCATACAATAGAGCTAAACTATATAAAATGGATCAACAACCAAGTAAATATGCAAAGCAATTTCTATTAAGTCACAGGTCATCAATAGAGTATAGTTTATATAAAAATAGAGTATAATATACTTTATACACTAAGACATGCCTAATAGCTCATATGTGAGCTTGGGAATTACAATTCATGTTCTTCTTAGTCTCCATGCTAACTCAAACTATATCAATGACATTCTTAATTTTTGTAGAGCTTCACTACATTAATGTCATGTCATCTTCTTCAAGTTTAAGTTTATTTTTAAAAAATAATTAGGGGAGAATATTTGAACCATGTTGGATGGTTGCATGATGGGTGTTGAGATATTGATGGGGGTAATTATTCTATCGGCTCCACTACTTTGACACCTGCACTCTCCAACTGCCATGTGTAGTACTCAAAGGGATGTCCCTTAAAACCTAGTCACTAAGCAATTGGCTACCAACTAGTGCAATATCTTTGAAGATTCTTCTAGTTGAAACCAAAAGTATCAAAAGAGAAATCATTTTCAATGATTTTCATGTGCCAAGATGTGTTGAGTTGGTGTGTTCCACTAGGTAGCACAAAAAGGGTCCCAACACATATAGATCAGGTATAATAACTTAGATTAACCTAACTCATTTATTTCCATGTAGGCATGAATAAATTGATACATGGGTCTTTTTTAGTGTCATTGGAAATATTGGTTCCAAATCATATACTAACCTAAAATGTGAACACTTGAGGCTTTTATTTTGTCTTATTTGATCAACCCATAAAGCATACTTGAGTAATGAATGTTAATTAAGTGGGTTCTCTTCCACTACTTTCTTAATGACATTCAATGAGTTTTATTTTTGGATTTATAAAAACCATTTCCCTGAGGGGAATAGTTTAAATATAAATTCAAAGTGATTCCATTTTTATATACCCACTCAGTCAACTCAACTAACCAAAAGGCAATCCCATTATTGCATACAAGTGCCACAGGGGTGATGAATCTAATTGAAATGAATTATTCAAGGAATCAAATCACTTGTTTTATAGTGCTATTCTTTGTTTCCTTCCTTTAATCCACATTGTACAATAATAAGTGGCTATAATAATGAATCAGTGACTAACTGAATAATTTAGATTTATGATGCTAATGAATTCTATACCCCACTAAGCAAAATGCCATTATTCAATTACTAGTTGAAAAGGCATGCCAATGTGAGTTTCTCTATTTTTAAATGTCTAACAGAGATGACAAAACCATACATGATCATGAGCATCCTTGAATAAGGTTGGCCTATAATAACTAGCTCTTAAAATGATGTGAGCTATCACATTGCCAAAAGGATGATTGCTTCCTAATTTATCATGAAAATAACTCATAACATCTTGTGTTTATTCCTCTATTAAACATCTCAAGAAGATACCCTCATCATTTATACAATATAAAATACCTTTATTCTGCATGTAATAGGTATCTTTTAGTCTTAATGATATTTTTTGTGTCCTATCAAGGCCATTTAGTGGAATACCATACAATAGGTAATGAACAATAAGATCGTACCATGGGTTGTGTTTGACTTCAGAAAAATTTGATCAATAATATTAATACAAGGATCAATCTCATAAATTAGTTGTGATAGACTTTGAACTCAAAAAATCCTTACCAACTTAACTTTAATGTCATACTCTTGAAGTTTTGAGACCCATTTTCCTCTTCTTTCTCCAAGCTCATTCTGTCGTAACACCATTTTGATAGCATGATCTAGAACCATAGCATAGATTTATTCCTTAATATTTAATGTCAAAATTTATTTATTTCCTTAACTAATGCATAGACCTACTTATCCATAACATGGTATTTAAATTCATCTTCCTTAAAATTGGTACTCATGCAGGCTATAGGGGTGTTCTCCATCTTCCAACTTTTGAGTAAGGATTGTAACAAATGTATTGTCAAATGAAAAAGAGTATATGTAGAAATATATTGCATAATCTAGGCTGACCAAAATAGGGGATTTCATAATGGAATCCTTCATTTATTGAAATTTTATCTTTGAATTAGGAATCCACTCCACTTTGGCTCCATATTTTAACATGGCATTCAATGGTTTAGTTATTTCAAAAAAAACTGAAATGAAATTTTATACAAATTTTATCTATTTAGAAATTAAATTTTATAAATGGAATCATCTTGATTAGTTTCAATTGACATACCTTCTTTCATAATTACATGACCAAGAAGTTTACCTTATATCACATAGAAAATATATTTCTTTGGATTGAGTGAAACACCAAACTTATGGCAACATTCAAAGATCATCTACATGTTCTTCAAATGGTTTGACCTAAATTCATAAAATATTATCAAATCATCCATGTACACAACAATGAACTTCCCAATTGGTCCTTAAAATTCAATGTTCATGGCTCTCTATAAGGTGGTGATATCATTGATCAAACCAAATGACATCTTCTTATAAGTGAACATGCCCCATTTTATGGTGAAAGTTGTCTTAGATCGATCTTCTCTATCAACCAAAACTTAATTACAACCTGATAATCCATATAAAAAATACATCATCTCAAATCCACTAACCTTTTAGATGACCTCATCCAGAGATGACAAAGGATAATTATCTTTATCCGAAGCTTGATTTAAATTCCTAAAATCAACACAAAGATAGATTTATCTATTCTTATTTTTAATTGGTACTAAATTAGTTACCCATGTTGAATTTTGTATAAGAAATATTATACTAAATGAAAATAACTTATAAACTCCCTTTAGGATGAACGACTCAAGAACATGATTAACTAGTATTTGTCACTATCTGAATGGATTCTTATCAGGTTTTAATGGAATATTATGTGTCATGATCTTGGGTTTAAATAACTTTAGGTCACCATTATTCTAAATAATTATGTCTTGGTAATGGGTTAACATCCTTTTGAAAACTCTACACTTCTTCATCATTACATTCAAGCCCTAAAATGATGGTTCTGAGGTTGATCAAGTGTCTCCATGTTAATAACTCATGACCTCTTATTGGGGTGAAAAAATCTTTTAGGCCTAGATATAGGCATTTTTAATTCAAATGACATTTCCTGTGATATCATTCCCTTTGGAATCTGATTATCCTTTAGGTTTAGAAATCCATCAAAATCATATGAATTATAAAAGAAATATAGAATATGTTTGTTATCCTCAAATAATTTCAAGCTATTTACATTATCAGGCACATATGGATAGGAAACCAATCTAACATAATTTTTTTTAAATAAGTATTGTATAATGTTGTGAGGTTAGCCATAGAAAAAACCAATGAATTTTCCATGGTATTAACAATTCTTAGAATGGAAATAATGTTGAAATCATTGAAAGACTCCATCATGTCTCAAGCATGGTGCTTATAATTCTTTAAACAAGAGATCTTACATTGAAATTTACTTCATACTTGATTGATAACCAACTCAAATTCACCATACACCTTTAATTGGTGAACATCATACCTGGCTACAAACTGTAATCCCAAGATTAGCTCTTTTTATTCATCTATGTTATTAATATAATGAAATTGTAGTTTATATATTGCTACATGATTTATACCATAAGGATCAATAATCATAATACCTATTCTAGACCCTTGTTTATAATGTGCTCCATCAAAATACGAAGGCCACATACCTATATTTTGATCTTGGTAAAGCTATTTCTTCTTTGTTGGTTTGGTGGTCAAAGTATAGACACCCAAATATATGGAGGTAAAGTCAACTTGTTTATTAACTATGTTGTATTCTATAATCATCATATTCATGCATGGCTCTCTATCAACTTTGATTTGGTTTGCCACTCCCCTTCATGGTAAAAACATGTGGGTGAAGTTTGTTGCCATAGATCCATTAAAATATTTTAGACTAATATCTACTTATCAACATGCCATATGCATCTAGGATCTCAACAACTTGTATGTCCATGAACTTTGGTGGAGGTGAATCATTTCTATATTTTGGATTAGGAGGTGTAGTAACATTATTAGGTGGCATTGAAGTGGTCAAGGGTTGATGTGCCATGTTCCTAAAAATATAATTTCCCTTATGATATTAGTGCACAACCTAAATGTCAATATTATTTTCCTCATGTTCATTGTCCCCTTCACTAGTAAAGTTTAGGGTCTCTAAAACCATGGTTATATTAGGTGATTTTGATGAACTAGGAAAAATAGATTGACCTATAGTATTTTGGTTGGTCATGATAATCTTATACTCATCAATCTCATTTTGAATGATTTCAAAGGCATGACAAAACTCAACACAGTCAAGTTACCCATGCTAGGTTGGGATATGCACATGATGCTAGTTCAGTAGGGTGATCTGTATGATATCGATCTTAGGAATTTTATTATATGAAGACTCATCTTGATTACCCTACATATTGTGGGCTTGTAATTGCATTGAGAAGTGAAATTTGGAGTATAATTTCCACTTCTTAAACTACCCACTTATTTCTTCAAGTTAAGAAAATCATTGTTCAACCTTTGGAACATCCTTTAGATTGTATATATTTCAAGCTTGATTGATTCTTAATTATAATTCTATGTTTCATTATTTTTAATTTGGACTATATCTTGGTTATAAGACTATGGAATAGCCTCATTATCAATATAACTTAGAAATCCCAAATTTTGATTTAGAGTAGCATAGAGTAGAGGAAGTTGATTCCCAATTGGGAAATGTCATGGAAATGGGACATTCTAATTTATAGGTGGGTTTGGATTCAATGTTGTCATGTTTGGGAGGATGTTAGGAATAGGGGGAAACTTTTTCCCTTCTAGGTTAAGCTATTTGTCCACTTTTATTTCCTCTACATAGGCAAGATTCAAATTAGTGAAAATTGGATATCTCCTTAAGAATATGGTTATCCACATTAGGTCTAAAGCATACTTAAACATTTTTTATACTAGTTGATTTCTTGGTCTTTACAATAATATCACCCTACTATACATATTTTGAAAATGAGCATTAAAATAATATATAGGTCCATTGGGATAAATTTTCATGCAAGAAAATTATTGATATAAAACACTAGGGTATACCACCTAACCAAAATGGTTTAATAACACGTTACTCAATTGATTCCAACTTCTAATTGGATCATCAAGCAGGTTGATAAACTAGTCATAAGCTGCATCAAGCAAGGTAAAAGGGAATAGCCTGCAAGCTACATATTCATGCTCAATATTGAGTAACTTGAGGGTAGTTTTTTAGGATATGGCATGTTATTCTCTTAGTTGTCCTAGTGCTTGGGGTGAACCTTGAAATATACCTCTTAGGTTTCCTAGGTAGGTCATGCACATCATTTAGGATGTTTATTATAGACCCTATTAACCAAGTCATGGGTGAAGAAATAGGTATGGGTTGATTTAGAGAATATTGGGAGGTGGAGATGGTAGGAGTAACTAAATTCCTTGGTTAACCTTTATTAGTTTGAGATATCCTAAATATTTACAATAGGGGCACAATCAATCTACCTCTAACCACTCGAGATCTAGTGATTTACTCAATGGGCTCTAGATTGTTTAAGATATCAAATATGGGTTATAAATAATCATACCAATATTTATAAATAAATGAAACATGAAATATAGATAATCTCAAAGCTCAAATAAAATGAAAAATCAATGTAACATAAAGTATTTAGAGGTTCAATCCCTCCTTCTAGTTCTAGTTTATGTTGGTCTTCGTCTGTGACCCATAACAAAAATAATTATTGGGTTATTTGATCTAAGAGGAAAAATGGAGGAAATAGCACATGGGAAAAAATATCCCCTCATTTTTATGATTTAGCTACTTAAAACTAAGGGCTAAGAAATTTCTAGTCATTACTTTATGGTTAACAATGGAAGTTTATCACCTAAAATTCAATCAATTTTATGTTACCTAAAAATTCTCACTTATATTAATTCAATCCCTTTTACTTCCTTCACATATATAAGACAATTATAGTATAATGGGTAGGTTTTTCATTAAAAAAATGTAAAAGAGAGAAAAGCTAAGGCAGGGAAGTGGTGATTTCTTAACTGAAATAGGATCTTCAATGCTGAAAAGATGAAGGTATTCTTGGTCACAATTTTATCACTAGGTACCAAGTCTAGCCACATCACAAACTAAAATAACACAATGGGAAAGATTATAAGGAATTAGGTGAACTTATTATTCTAAATCTCTATTACATAAAATCATGTAAAAGGCTTATAGTTACTATACATAATGGTTTGAAAGAACTTCAATTTAAACAAAATAGAAATTTAGAACCAATCAGACTATCAATTACATAATATAATTACATATTCATTCACAAACAAGCTTTATAATCTCTTCCTACCATTAATTTACCTTATTCAATCATATAAATAAAAAGTCACTATCAAAGAAAAATTAGATTCAAACCAAATTGGTATTCAATTCAATGTTATTTGTAAAAGTATTCATTGTGCCTTTAGGTAGACAATCATCATCTAAGACAAAGCAAAAAGGGAAGGTCATAGCCTTGCTAAAATTTAGTAGAGTTTGGTGCATAAAAATTTCTACCCCATTACAATGTAAATGTAGCTCGCTTAAAATGATAACTCTATAAGTTCATGGCCTTCATGCACAATCAAGAAATCATAATAGATTACACTTGACATAACTAAAAGGATGCATTTCTAACTCATTAGGAGAAGATTCAAATCTAGAAGCCACCATCTTTCTCCACATATCCTCCTTGCTGAGTCAATCTTTGAAATCCATTTTGATTGGTCATCTTATTCACCATGCTTTGAAGTTATAGACCACATTTCCTTAAGGCAACCATTTATCTTTATCTCTTTTATCTAATCTAATTAATCCCCCATTGTGCATTCCATCTTTATGCTTAATTATAATAGATAACTTACTCTAAATTTCACCATTCTCATCAACTACCTTATTAGTTTAAGAAGATCCACAATGGATTTGGCACTTGATTCTAGGAATCCACTTGAGCATAAAGTCTAAACTATATTTTGGTGGGCTCTATAGGTTAGATAAATATCAAATTTATTATGCCATTGTAGATGTCAGCATGTCATTCAATCACCATTTTCCATTATGTAGGTGCATTCACCTTTTTTGGCTTAGCTTTATGCTCTTTGGGCTCTATTTTATACCCTTTTTTCACTAGACATTTTTTATTTTCTTATTTGTTCATGATCCACTTTAATTTCCTTTCAATCCCCTAAGGAGTGCCACTTGTTAGTCTATCGAGCCTTCCACTCTTAGTTTTTGCTTTTGATTTATGTTATGTCAACCTCAAGCTCATGGGATGATGTCACTTGGCATCATCCTATAAAGTTGAGCCTTCAAAGACTTCCATAATATATCCTCTCTTAATATACCCCCCATGGATTAATGATCCCTGAGATGTATCTATGTGGTAGCATATCAGGCCTCTAAACTTCAACATTCATGTATGCTTTGAATATTCTTCCATATTTTGGCTCCCATGATGATGCCACGTGGTATCATCATAGATACTAGGGTCTTCAGAGCTTTACTATTGGTTTATTGTCCATCAACCTCTATGAACCTTTTATCTAGGAGATCAATGGTCAATGGCCTTTAGACACTCTACTACCTTTGCTATGTCTACTAAGTCTTGGGTTTCTATGATGTTTCCACATGGAAACATCATGGGCCTTTAAGCCTCAAAACTCTATGTCCACACTCTAAAGTCTTTTAAAGACCTACTCTCTAAGATCATGCCATCTAGCATGATATCAAATCTTTGAAATCACCTTGACACTTAACCAATTTTTAATTTTTTATACTTTTGATTTGGTCATCAAGCTATAAGATGCCACCACATGTTTTTATAGAATTAAATCCTTATGGTGGGGCACACTTTGAAACTAAACATTTCAATGAAAATGGCTAAGAAAATAACAAGAAATAGGTATGGCATAAAGTATTTAATGAGTAACTAATACAATAAAAATAAAGTAATATATTACATTTAGACACATCATTCACATGATTGAGCTCATGCCACATGGTATGTTATGAATTAGTGACATATGGCATGCTCTAATTAGCTCAGGACCCAAGCTTGATGAACTGGTGATGGGTAAACACCCATCAAATTTAGTCTCATGACACTTGTTGATGTCATCAAGATCCACATGATGGCCCTCGTTTAATTGGTTTATGCTCTATGTCCCATAGTATAATGCCATATGGTGTCATTTTAAATATTTAAGGCTCAACTTGATCAAACATAATCATGTAACATGACATTATTATAGGGTTCTTGGGCTACCTCTTTGACTTTCTTCCTTTTGAGTGATGCTCCCCTATGAGTCATTAATCCGAAAGAATAGACAACTAGCTGGGCTTTAAGGGTCAAGTGATCCTCTACCAATGCTCTAAGTCCCTAGGCTTTTTTTATGGCAACACATGTCAAAATCTCATAAATTTAGGGAGCTCCTTAACTCTTTACTATGATTAGGCCCTAATTAAATTGATTCATCTGATGGAAGATCAAATGGTCGATGGTGAGTTAGGAGGTTGGTTTTTAACTTTGTTCAATCAGGCCTAGGTTTTTGGGTTGATGACACATCACAATATTGGAGAGGGGAGAATTTTGGTACTTATTCAAAGTTTTGAATAATTATGATAACCTATAGATAAAGTGAATAAGACACCTATCATAAGATTGATGGCTTAGGGGGCTGCAATAACTTCTACAAAGAAATACATGGCAAAAACACTCTGAGTAAACATGATTAGTAGGTCAGTCTAAAATTTGAAATTTATATAGACAAGGCCTAAAAATGCTACGTAAATCTAGAATAAATGAATCAAGCATGATTAAAATTCTAACTTATCAAAATAGGTGACTATTATAACTTCCAATAAAACCATTTTAAAATCCAAAAAAAGATTCCATGCTCGATTAAAGTTCAAATTTCAACCATATTAGACAAAATAAAGATCACAATGGATCCCATTTATTTGAATAATTAAGCCCAAATCTAATAATTATAGATAATTTTAAATGTGATTTTTAGATTTAACATATAAAATGGGGAAAGTCATAAATTAAAGATCTAATGTTTCTAAGTGAGATCATTAAATATTAATGAGAAAGATAAATTAACTTTTTAAACAACATGACTAATGCCTCTAACTAAAATAATAGTTTTATCAAATGAAGCATCACTCAACTTGAAATTTAGTAGGTGTTTAATACAAAGAGGCTTCATCAATGAAACCTTGTAAACAAGTAAGAGTAGAAGAAACAAGGAAGACAAGCTAAAATAAGAGGGTCCCCATGTGAAATTTGAGTATGGGACATGTTAGACCCAACAAACTCTACCTATAATTCATTGTTTGTATAAGCCTACATCAAATTAAAATTTATACATAGTGTCATATTAGATAATTTTAAGTGATAATGTTTTTACAATGACACTTATTCATACATTTGGATACAAACATGAGGATTTGATGGATAGAAGTAAAACCCAATCGAATGCATTGTGTTGCCACATAAGGTTAGACCTAAAATAGTTTTTTTATTTTTTCTTAGTTTTACCAAGTATAGTAGTATTTGAAATTTTGTTAGGATGCCTTAAATACACAAGATCCATGTAGTACCATATTTAGTGGATATATGTGTAAAGTATATACATTGAAATAAATGGTCACAACTTTAGGTATTCCATATGAGTATCATATTCAACCATAGGAATTTCATTATCTACTCCCACCATCACCACAATCATTTACTCCACTTATTCAAGTTTATTCTATGCATTTAATTACTCCACTTATTTAGCTTCATTTTACATAATATTCTAATTCCCATTACATCAAATAGTTTTTCAGGACTCATATTGGCCATTATCTACTCTAGCATGCACTAATATAGTGTTACAAACACCTTAACATGTTTCAAAGTGAACATAAGCACATATTTATCCTAATATAGTATATATATTCTACATGATACTATGGTACCTAAAGTTACTCATCATACATACAATCCTATGAGTCACAATTATGATGTTGGTTCCATTACAATACAAGATATTTTTTTTAGATTAATATATATTTACATATGATAATAATTGCAAACAAAAATTTACCATTCCCATGTTTGATATAATAATTAAACATGACCATCCCTTTGACTAGATAATTGGTTAGCATTTACATATTTCAAAATCCCAAATCAAGACCTAAGAATGAAATGTTTGTTAGTTTCATTATCCATTTATTTTATTTATTACATGTTTGGTATATTACATATCCTTTTTATATATGTATATGTATTTAATATTATATACAAGAGTGATATATGACATATAAAATAGATAAATAAATATATAACATTCCTATACCCAAGGACCATGCAAATGTTGGGGACATCTCATTCTATAGGTTACATTTTTAGAGTTTATATTTTTCAATGACCTTTCCATGTATCATGATTTAGCTACATTGATTTCTTACACGTGTCTTGTTGTTTCTTATATTATTTATAGTGCTACATTTTGTGATATACTACTTTTCTATATTGACATAGATTTATAGTGTAGACTAGTTTGGCTTGTTCTATATTTCATTATTTTTTTTCATTTCATAGGCTAATTGTTTATTTTATTTTATTTTGCCTTTAGCCTTCTTTCATTACTTTTTATTGATTGAGTGTAACATTATATGCCTCTTTATTTTTGTCCCTTAACCTTGTGTGACATTTGATTGTCCTTGTGTGTAAATCTTAGCCTTATGTGACATTAAGTTCTATTGTGTGTGTAATGGCCATGACATTGTGTGCTTATGAGTTGATTTATCTAGGATTTTATATTTATTTTTTAAGTTTGAAATATCTTTTGATTTTGTAGTTTTTCTATCAATAGAATGAACCTTCTTATTTATGTGTGGTGTCATGATTTATACCATGCACCTTTCCTACATAGCTCAATATTCAGTGCTTATGTCTATGATGGTTAATATTGTGTGCCTAAATTATATATTTATCTTAACATGAAATTTTTATGCCTTGCATTACATGTTTCATATAGGCTTTGAAGATCTATTCATTACTATGATGACATATACTCTACATGTTAGCTTGTGCATCTACATGATTAAATATTTTTACATAACATGATGTGGTTAACTCTTTCCTTTTGAGATGATTAATTTTTAGGCTACATCCCTCACCTCAAAAGGTAGGCATTTTAGTGTGTTTTTCATATATATAATCCTCCATGTACATGAAATTTGAATTTTGAGACAAATTACACAATTCAAAAAAATAGATTAGTACAAATTATCTACTTGGTTTGGATATATAATAACATATTCAAACATATTTGATGGCATATACAATTCATATATACACATTTTATAGGAAAATGTGTTACATATTTTCAAACACTATATACTAAAATAAATTTTGGGGCAATATGCAATGCATAATCACACGTTTTACAATAATATGAGTTACAGGTTTTTAAATTTGATAAAAATGAGATATAGATGCATAGAATATTATATCATGTTTCCACCAATTGGATCATATAATGGGGTATGGAAATTTTCCATACACATACACACAATTATATATTTTTTATTATGACATCGATGGTACTTATAATGGAACATGTTGAATCTATGACTTTGTCTATTGTGGTTGATTTGAGAATTTGAGTAATGTGATTGACATTAAATGATGCTCAATGGCCTACATATTACTCTATGAGCCCAATATGTGGTTCCCCCTTCATATTGAGGTTCAAGGTGAGTTAAATGGGCGGTGTAATTGATCTTAAATGATGCTCAATAGCCTAAGAACTACTCCTATTTCATGAGGGTTAGGTAATTTATCTTCTTAACCATTAGTTTGCCTTAGTAGAAAAATTGGGGCATGATCACCCCTAATTATCTAAAATCTCTAATAGGAAGCAAAATTTTCAAATAATTCAACAAGGAAGTATCATCTCCAACATGTCACATGGAAACATGGTTTACCCACTTAAAAGTGTATTCCTTCCTTTATATTTGAGTTTATTTATTTCAATTTTAATTTAGATTTCATTTCACATGTGTAAATTGATTATTTCATGTTTATTGCAAGTTTTCTTGGATCATTCTACACATTTAGATCCTCCTCCCAAATAAAAGTGTGTTTTACACACTTAGGTACATATATTTATGCTTTTGTTCTAACATTGAATTTCATTAAATATTAGAATAAAGGGAGGCATTTGTAGACACTAAAATATGATATTAGATACTTTATAATGTCAATATTAACTTCCATTCGAATACATGACTTGTGTGTACATATATGGCTCTTACATACCCTTCTCTCAAATCCAAACACTTTCTATAGGTCTAGCATTCTCAAGTTTCTATGCATCACCTACATGAATTCCATATTATGTACATAACCTAATTTAATTAAAAATAAGACTATCTCCAAATCATCATATCCCTATTCCTACCTTTCAAACAAGTTTTTTAGACTTAGACACTTTTACATATGTCTAAATCTGATGAACTTATCCTCATGCCAAGCAATAGTAATTTTTAAAATTCAAATTATCTTCATGGGTCAGCCCATATATTTTTAATACCAATGGCATGAGAAAGTACCTAAATATTACCATATAAATACAAATTAGGTCTAAGCCTACTACCTATCTAGTAAGCATCTATCACTCATCAAAGATACATTTATACACTTATGCACATCCAAACGAATTGCTCTATACTTTTAAATTTAACTATCAGTCATAAGGATCAGGTCCTAGCCTATGTATAAAGCACTGAATCAAAAATACAATTCATTTTATAAGTGTCATAAGATAGATCACAAGTTTCATTCATTCAATAATCAGTATTGCACATAAATACCTAACAAGGAAAACTAAATGTGGTTTAACTTCCCTCTTTGGAGTATTATATATATAAACAGTGCTCAACCATTAACTAAGGAGTGGTTGGGGTCAAATAAACACACCATTATTCCCATTTTTAATGCCTAAACCTAGTGTCAAAATTATACTTAGGGTTTTAAAGAGGAGACAAGTTTCTTAATTTTATGCATGTAGTGAGCTTTGATATTACACAGAGAGATGGATTAAAATCAGGGGTAGTTGCCTATGTGAAAATAGAGAGGTATAATATTCCTAGCTGAATATATACAAATATAGACATTAACATCTTTCAATATTATCCAAATACTAATGATTCTATCTAGGTATATCTAGATACTTAGTTCTCAATCTGAGCAACTCTTGATCTAGTTTTCATCCCTTTCTCCCACATGCATCCAGTCTCAATCTAGTAAAAAATAAAAAATAAGCTAAGTTTATTAATACCATAATAATTTTCATAATTATCAAGTTTAATTAATCAAACCACATTTTATCATTTGCATTCATATTCATATGTTATTGTCATACATTAAATAATTAAGTTAGGTCCTTAGTTTTATCTTGTTAATGTCACATGATCAAAAATAAGGTAAAACCTAGCTTAGATCTTACCAATTTTTATTTTTGGTGTATTTTTCTAATATATTTTAGTTTTAATACTTAATTTAGAATTATTTTATATTCAGATAGAGAAATAATTCATTCTATTATGATGCATCATTTTTTTATTCTCTTTCATTTTTCTATGGCACATTTTCTTTTGTGCATTAGAATAAAGAGTAGTTAGCCTTATCTATAGGTTTTTCTAAGTTCAGAGTCCCACATTCATATATATTCCCATGTTATTCTTAAATTAAGGCAAACAATTCAATTGGAAACTTCTATGCATCAATAGGAAAATTTTGGGAAATTGGGGAAAATAAAGAATTTTGGAAAATTGGGGGAATTTGAGGGATTTTTAAAAATAGTAAGTGAATTAGGGTAACTTGGGTAAATTAGATAACTTAGTAATGGAATTAGCATATTTTTAAAATAATAATAATAAGGTAATTAGGGTAATTTGGATAAATTAGGGGAATTTGGGGAATTTGAGCAAATGCGAGAAAAGTGGAGAAAATTAGGGAAATTTGAAAAATTGAAAAAAAATAATAAGGGAATTAGGGTAAGTTATGGAAATCAAAGAAATTAGCAAGGAAATTTAATAAAATTTGGAAATTGGAAAAAATGGTATGTAATTAGGGTAAGTTGAGGAAATTAGATAAATTATTAAAGGAAATTTGGGGCAATTAGAGAAATTAGTAAGGGGTGAGGTTAATTTGCTCGTTAGTTAGAAAAATAATTATTGTATAAATAAAATGAATATATTAATACAAAAAATTTAAAATAATATTATATAATTATTAATTTTTATGTTATACAAATAGGTTCTGTGTCCTATTTATGTGGAGTGGTTGTATTCTTTGTCATTATTCTTCAAGAAATTCAAATTATGATTGCCTACTCTAGCACAAAAATTGATAATAGGATTTATGATATAAATTGACAGAAGATATGATGTTTATTGTGCTAAAAATGAATGTATTTGAGGGTTATTAAACATTTCAAATAGCACAATTATTTTTCAGTTGATATTATATGTGGTTGTTTCCATAAATGAGGTTATTGGCATACAAGTGGTGGTGATGGTTGAGGTGATGGTGTGGGTGGTGATGGTCTAGTTGGTGAAACTCAAATTTTGATGGAATCATCATCTTAGGAAGTGATGGTGTGCCATAAAGGAAACATTCCTTTGATTTTTTAATAAATTTATATCTATTCATCCATTATAAAAAAATAATACTATGCTATGAAATGAATTAAATTTTGCATATTAAGTAACTTCAATTGTAATATTCATATATTGTAAAATTAAAATTAAATAATAATAAGATTTATTTGAAAAAAATTGTATTAAAAATACATCCAAATAAACTACTATATAAATTTAAATATATTTTTTACAACATGCATCATTACTAATTAATGTCAGGTATATTTTATTTTTTCCTCATGAATGTTGGATTTCTCATTTTGAACAAATAATCAATCATAATTTTTTCATCAAGACTTATACTGATAATGTTTATTCCATGGCATAATGAGGAAAAATTCAAGGTATATCATCATCTTTATCATTAACACACTACTATATACACCTAAATTTGGCACAAAACCCTTATTCATAGTGTTTTATTCCTAACTTACCTCATTGAGAGAACTTTTACATTTTAGTATGTTTCTAGGACTAGTCTAGCCTCACAAAAGGTTTATACTTGGTCCATTGATCCTAAACTCACATTAAAACTTATCAAAAAGGTAATTATTAATACATATGGACTACTTCTCACTTATTACCCAACCTTACCTCAAAAACATAACCAAATCATCTCTTGGTCAAACTCATACAATGTATAGGTCCATCATGGACAAAACCATACACCCTAATTTTTTTTCCCTTTTAGTTTTTTGGGCTCATTTTCCTTGTGTTTTTAATCTTACACCTTTACTCTTATTTTTATTCATTACCATAGTTGGCAAGCATGCATAAGTTAACCTAAGTTAGCTTACATTTACAAGGTTTAATGAATACTGTATAATCTTAAAGGAAAGTATAAGACACCTTTAAATATCAATATCCAAGTCACATATAATGTTAAGTATATATCCAACCATATCTCAAGTCAAGCTTCATTGATTCGCATAAAATTTTGACATGGTCATCCTATCTTGCTCTCTATACATTTATCTTATGCCAAATGAGGGTATTAAATTTCATGTAGATGCATCATCATTTCTATGGAAGATAAGGTTTGCAAACCCTCAATAAATATATTCCATACTCACACTCATAAAAATATGTGGAGGTCTTATTTCATGCCTATTAGATATATAGTTTACAATTTTACCTCAGGGTTTCTCGACTCCATAAGTATTTGTTTTATTCTATTTTTCAAGCTAGATCAAGGAGGAGATACACATATTATATATATTTTTCCCATCATATCTATAAATCCAAGGAATAGGTGTAATAGGAAGATGTTAACACATAAGTGATATAAAAATCAAACTATGAAACCCTAGCAAGACAAACCTAACTAAAGTAGGAAAAACTTGACCATTATCATATAGTCACATATGTTTTAGTTTTATTTTATAAATGTCAACATATGAGTGGTTTTATCACACAATATAATTCTATCTTGGATTATTTCACAATTTTTATGTTTTAGGAGTAGGTTGCATAAAATCTTCACAACCCATCAACAATCTAAAATTTCTAGAACAATAGACAAGTGGGATCATTCCTTACTCATTTGTCATTTCCATTACTTAGTCTAGTTTTTTTTGTATAATTTAAAATTATTTATCATCATATCATGTTAGATAGATCTAATTTTTAATTTTTATTCACATATGCTTAGACATATTTAATTGTATTAATGTTATTTCTTATTTTTATTAAAATTATAATTAGGGTAAACAACTCCATGTATTGGCAATTGGGAGAAGCTAAAACACTTTAGCTATGCGTACTATTAATGAAACCCAAAATATTTTTAAATACATTGGTATAATTATAAATGTATATATGATTATACATATTGTATGTGTTTTATGGGTTAGAATGAATTTTCTATTACATAGTTGTTACATTTGAATACATATTATATCTAGACATACCAATTTTTTAATTAACCAATTTATGCCAATCTAAAAATATATAGGTTGATCCTTAATATTAGGATGCTTGATTTGGGTGGAATAGAATACCTGGCATTGGTTACAATCAAAGTGTAGAGGCCAATACCTACATCTGGGATAGTTAATGATAGTCGTAACATATAACTTATCCCCAAAAATTTAGATACCTTATAAGGGGTTGGTAATGCCTTATGAATTGGCCACACCCCATAATATATCAATTTAGATAATTTGTAATTATATACACTCAATAGCCTCTCAGAATGTTTTTGATCACCTTCAAACTCTTCATAAATTTTAATCTTACCCCTCCCCTTATCTTCAAGAATGTATTCAAAACTAATGACATCCAACTACTTCATCCAATATAACTACTTTTGACATCTTATTAATTCATTTTCCCTTTCCCTTTCCCTTATCATCATACATATTATAATTATCCTCAAAATCCTTTTTGATAGATAATACTATCAAGGAATAAGAAGTTGATTTATCTAATATTGACATATTTAAAACAAAAAATATTAATTAATATTTATCTTTATTATAGTTTTTGAGAATAGTAAGGGAAAAAATGAAATATCCTAAGTAGGTTAATATTTGAAGTAATAATATTAAAATAATTAAAAAATGTCAAATTTATTAATGAATATTAATTTTAATAAAAAATAAATAACCCAATATTAACTAAATATTTACACTCTAAAAATATTTAACTACTAAATAAATTTACCTATTCCTCCCTTCTCTCTCACTTCTTTCTCATCTCCTCCTTTGTTTGAAAATAAGTTATAAGATGGAAAATGATGAGTTATATAGAGTAATAAGTGAAAAATATATTATCTAAGGTCCCACATAAATAAATTAGTGATGCAATCTCAACATAGCTAGTGTTACATTTACACCAGGTCTGCATGGGGTTTGCACTAGGTTTACACTGATATTGTATTTCATGAAAAAATAAAAAAATAAAAAAATTAGTGGCACAAAAAATTTAAAGATAAATGTTAACATTAAAAAATAAACTTAGATGTGATGCACCAAACATGAGGTCCTCAACTTGCTAAGAGTGCACTATGAAATACTAAGTTACAATCTGATTATGTCATTTCAAAATAGTCCCTATCACACTAGTGATTCAATATGAAGGATATGAAGGTTTAAATATCTTAGGGTGATCAACCAAGAGATGATAACATTAAACATTAATGACCTATCAATTATCTAACTAATCAAACCATGTATAACACTTCCTATGACCTGTGAAAGAAGACAAGCTTATATAGAGGCATTAACAAGAAGGACAAATGCAAAGAAGCACACTTACTATCACTAAGAATTCATCAAAACAACCCATTAAAGATAATTTTATGCAATATAAATATATAATATCCATCTTTAATTTATTATAATATGCAAGTACAATACTTAATTTTGGCAGAGCTTCACCATAACCAATGTGAGGATGCTTTACAAAGCCAAACAAAGTTGCATATATAGGAAAATGTGAAAAAGAGAGAAACAAGGCATATAATATCATATATAAGTGTCATCCAACATAGAGGTAATTTAAATTCAAGAATTTTAGCAATAAAATAGTCCTTAAGGTGCTCATTAATATATGTACACTTGCCAAATGATATCTTTCTTCAAATTGGCGTAGGATGTTACTTAGGCAATTTTGAGTTCTTGAATCTAACTCCTTACTTTTGAGAATACACTTTCACACCTGAAAATATAGTTATAAAGTTTTTAAATAATATGTGTCATGGTTTAATATTTTCTACGCAATTCTCATATAAATTTTGTAACTTCTCTTTTTGTCTTCAAAATCATGCAATTTTCACTAGCTCTCTTTGGGAAAAAATGCTTCAAATTTTGTTTCCAACTACATGAATTCAATATATATTTATTAATCACTTATCCCTAACTTTAAAAAAAAATTATCAACCCCTTTTAGTGACTCAAATACTTACTAGCACTCCATTTCACACCCAAACCTCTTGCCTTCAAATCCTTCTAGCCCTCAAAATAGACAAATCTCATTATGTATATCATTCTACATATGGTACTAAAAAACTAATCATATATTTTAGTACCCAATATTATCTTATATCTCTTTACAAAATTTCATGGCTAGACCCTGAGTGGAAGTGTATATATTTCACCTGTTTCCCTCTCTAGTTAGCCCTCAATTAGGTCTCTAGTCCTAAAAACTAATATTTACTTCTAATCAATGCTCTCACATGTTAAAATTTATATAAATGTTTCATTCACTTTATGGACCTGCTAATCATGTTCTATGTCAAATTTGAGGGTTTATAATCTTGTATAAATGGGTGAACCAAGAAATGGTCAAAACCCAAGCCTAAGAACATACTCATACTTAAGAGGCAACTGGAATGATTTCTCAAGAAATTGATAGGTTCTAAATCTTTATTATGATTTTTAATTTTATAAAAAATCATAGGAAAACTAATAATGTTGGATGAGAGCTCTCCTTTTGTACTCCATAGGCATGTAATTAAGCTTCTTGGCTAGTAAAATAGTGCAGTCACCCTTTTAAGCCCAAATTGTTGACTTGAAAAGTGCATATAATACCTTATAAGATATATATAGGTATATATGGGATGATGGGATATTTTTCTAGGCTTAAAAATCCTCTCTAACTGATTTGGGGCTTATCTCCACCTTGGACACTCATAAACAGGGCTATAATTGAGCTTTTTGGGCTTATTTTGTAATTGTACCTTCCACATGTGTCATCAAGTATGTTTTTAAGGAAACCATATAATTTTTTAGAATAAATCTAGTCGTTTACAATAAAAATTAGTCCATTTGAATTCATTTTCTCTTAATGGGTCTTATAGGAGGATTTAGTAAGGATTTTAGGTGTTTACCATCTTAAAGATGGTTTATAAAGCACAAGGCCTTAAACCAAGAAAAAAATTCCAAAATATGGTATTATTGATACCCCACAACATTACCTATGATATTTATATCCCTTTAAAATCCTATGTATACTAATAATCAAAATAAGATACCCCTTGAGCTCTTTCACAAGACAAACACAGGGTTTGGAGAGACCTCTAGTCTTGAAGATTGTTCATATAGGTGTGGAGTTGAATGATTTAACCAATGACAAATATTTGAGGTATTATACACCTAAAACCACCTATAATTACCTTTTTCCACCATGAAACTCCTCCGAGAAGTTTTGAGCATTCAAAAATGGCCTCTCGATTTAATTGACTGTGTGAGGATTGAGAGTATGGTTTTAGGTACAATACTTCCTCGAAATTAAAAGATTTTTTTACCATCTGAATTATATTTTAATATTTCTTCCATATGTTTTAATATGCTTTTAATTTCATTTTTATACCTCATGTGTTCAAGGCTTGACCTAATTGACTATAGCAAACCTACTGAGGGTTTTAGGCTTATAGGTCTCTTTTAGCCTTCATTATCTTCTTTGAGGTTATAAATTCCCTTTAAAAGTTATATTAATTGAATAAGTTTCTATTTTTATCCCATTAATCTCTATAAAATTTATAAAACGATCTCAATTCCAAATATATGCATGTTTTTCATCTTGCCAAACCTAGACCTATAGATGGCAATTTGGGTTCATGACTGCAAACCTAGAGATATGTCATCTCGTTATTATATATGAAATTTTAATAGTATTAACACTGATATTAACCTTATTATTCCTCATAAATATTATATTCACTCATGTATCTTGATTTCTCATACTCATTTGCTCTCATTTTCCCTTTTTGGCTTTGCAGGCATGTACGTGTTCATTTGAGCTCTTAACACAAATGTGAGTTAGATATTACATTTATTAACACCTCAATGAATGTTTATTGGATGATATAATGTATTATATTGATTTTAATCTATATAAAACCTCCTCATATTTCCTTTCACCACTTTTGACTGTGTTTGCCATTTTGCCTTGATAGGCCCTTAGGTGGTGATTTAGACTTCATATCTAATTCCACCTTTTGTCTTTACTCCATTAATAAATTTTCATTAAATTAATATATTATAATTTATTTATAAAAATAAAACCTTTTCCACTTTTAAAATTCATGATTCATCATGGAACTAATGAAACACTTTATTCAACTTGTCAAAACATTATTGTGTATGCTCATGGGCAGTATGACTATAGGTTTGCATGTCCTTCTCCTTCATTGGCACTTTATATAATGCTAATTTATAATATAATGAGATTAATTTTTATATTTACCATTTTATACTTTTTATACTTCCTTCAAATAACACATAATTCAATGCTTTCTCTATTTTTCATAGACAAGCATGTATCTACTAGTCACTCCATTTATAAGACCCGTGTATGAATATTGAAACTTATGCACTCATCCATGTTTTTCACACTGATGATAGAAATTATTCAAGACTATATATGTGTTTTTAAGTTTAAATCAGGTCCCTCTAAATCTTATGCATTTTTGGTATAAGGTTTATGAACCATAAATGTCCACCTACAGGTCTACAGACCTATGGGTGGATAAAACTTATATTAGTCTTGTCTAAGAGTATGTATTGAATATTTATTTAATTCAATTAGAATTTATCATTGTCCAATGTTATCTCACACACAATTATTTACCTCTTTACTACCATGTGGGATAAATTTTGGCAACCAGGCATGTAGGAGGCCATCCCTCTACTATACCATGCTTTAATAGAACCGTGCCACCATGAGTTGTCTTCAAAAAAACCCATTCAAGGAGAAGGAAAATATATTATCTAAAATTTATAGGTATATAATGAGTGATAAATAACTTGAGAACTTTTGAATATGACAACACTCAACATCTAATCAAAACATGCTTGTAGTTGGGATGGTAGTGTTCAAACATACATGAGGCACCAATTTCTTTACTAAAGACATCTTATAAAACTAAGGTACTTGATTAACTTGACATAAAAATTATCCATTTTAACCCTAAAATCACCTCATAATATCCATTTTCTTCCATAAAAATTTGAAGTGAAGAAACAGAGGCAAACCTAGACCCTACCTAGATGAATAAGACATTATGAGCCCCTTACACTCTTATAAATTACTCATAGAGTTAAGTGGATTAACTAATTTACTAATTATATAAATTATAGGGTCATATGGACCCCCTAATACTACCAATATATTATCTTCCAACTCTCTCTCTCTCTCCTACTTATACCAATTAAAAACCAAACTACCTTCTAGAGTTGCCAAGAAGAGTGATAGCGAAGATGAGTTGGTTTTTGCCTTGTTTGAGTTTTAGACCTCAAATTCATGTATTTATACTTTTAAAAACTATAAGAAGATTTAGGAGTTTTTGGAGGTGGTCTTCCACTTGCAACCTATACAAACTTCTTAAAATCATTCTTTTTTGCTTGAAAACTATCATTATCTACATAAAACTAACTGAAGTAGATCAATAAGTGTTATATAATCTCCCTCACACTTTTAAAAACATGGGATGATTTTTAAACCACTCCCTTATTCTAAAAACCTACCACCTGCTTACATAATTCTCTTCTTAGATGTTATAAATGATTAAGCAAGTATGTCAAAATGAGTTGGAATGTTAGAAATGAATTTTGAATTCATTTAATTCACTTATATGGACCATGGAACACATTAAATTACTCTTACTTATATTACGTGTCATTAAAAATATCTCTCAACCCTCTACCCTCTTTGAATCCCTTTGATTAAGACACACTATGACTAGACAAGCATAACAATAGGAAGACACTTACCTTAAACTTGTCAAAAATACCTTAAATAATTCTAACCATGCCTTATGAAGTATTTTAAAGCTTTAAAACTAGGTTGAATTCTTGAAAAGATAATTTTTTTTGTTAGATTGGTCTATAGTAGCCAAATTTTGGCTAACACAAACCTAACCAAATTTACGGCACCATTCCCACAAAATGTAGTGGTGTAATCATAATATATGATATAATGGATTTAATACAAAATCAAAACAAAAAGTGGAAGGCATATCATCTATTTACACAACATTTACATGTTACATAAGTGTATGTCAACCCATACCAATGCATATAAAGTGTAAGTCACACATAACCAAATGGTATACCATAATCATAAGTAACTTAATGGGATATGACATGATGGGTTTACACTCTAATATCAATCCAAAAACATAACTTCACCTCACAAGATTCATTTTTTAAGCTTTACTTGGTGAGTTACTCAACCTCCCTATAGTAAGCATGATGGACAAATTAATGTATCATTAACAATACAAACATCCCATAAGATATGCCTTACTAACCCTTTAATGATAGTTCTGAAACTGTAAGAAACTCCTAAAATATAGTGAACTAAACATTTATCATCATAAATTATAAATCCATCATACTCTCATGATTTTTCATCAAAAATATAAATTATTCTTCCAGACTTACCCTTCACTTCTACATGTGTATCATCCACCCTATTTAAGAGAGAGAAAATTTCATGTTTTTTTTTACTATGGGTACTCCCTAATGTATTCAAATACCTTGTCTCCATAAACTTATTTAAGATTATAATAATTCCACTTAATAATTCTAACATACTCCTTACAATAAGGAATAGCATGTGTCATATTTTCCTCAAATGTGGGGCCAAAATTATATGGCATAATGGGGTCATCACCAAAACTCTCTCAAACTAATATTGCATCATTTGAAACAACTTTTTAATCCTTTTAATAATCTTCATAAGTCACAACCAAGGATACTCCATAGTAACATTTTGTGTCCCATATTCATCTACATCAAGAATATGGATATAACTAGAATAAAAAGAGTCACATTATTAGCAATGATATCTTTATCATGATATTTTGAAACCTCACTAAATCCAATAAACTTATAAGACTTTGAATTATTATTAGGAAATTTGGAAAGTACCACCTAAAATTTAATGTTTTTGTCCTTCACAAAAAGTATCTCAATAGAAAACTCAACTTTCTTACCCTACTTAGATATTTGAAAAATATATGATACATTAACCCTTAAATTAGGCATATGTTAAACATCCCTTATCATGTCATATTTTATTAAAATATCATAACTATAAATAATATGAATATTTGAGTCATCTAGTTTATAAAAATTCTCATCATCATTTTTCAAAGCTTTTGGAACAAACTACCATCTTGGTCATATGATAAGTTCAACCATAACCATAAAAAAATCACACATGGAAGTATAGGCTTGAAAAACATAATAAGTATGTGTAACAAGATATTTAATCTTTCCATTATGACTTCCTTCTCGATATCTTTTATCTTATAGAATAAAGTATTCTTAACATTTTCTCACTTTCCATAATAGATACACTCTTTATGTATCTTCTCCTTGACTTTGTTCCATTATTGTAATCACCACCAAAATTTAAAAAAAAATCTATCTATATTAATTTTTTATTTATCTCTCATAGATTTATGTAGGCTATATCATACACAAAAAACATAAGGATATTCACACTTACAACACCAACATATCATTTAAGTATGAAGACTTAAATTCTTAGCCTAGGCATAAAAATAGAACAATGAGATCCCCATAAATATAAATAGATGTTAAGACAATAATCATGCATAAATATTACTCATAAAACCCTCACAAACACTTAATGAAAATAAATGACATATCACATATAGTTAACATTCCATTTAATTGTCATAAAGTCTTCACATATAATGTACATAAGTATATAACTTCCATTAACATAATGCTCATATACATTCGAGCTATAAAGTATCTATAATTATTACAAAATACATCAATGGTTGAATATATATATATATATATATATATAATCCCTAAGCTTTATCTTCACCTCACCTTAGACCTATAAAATGTATAACATATTTTAATGTCTATATTGTGTCAAAAAAGTGGCTTCTTGTATTCTAATTTCAAATAAGTGTCTTCTCAATATGTCTCAATTGAAAGTTTAAGGGTTCTATTTATATTTTTCCTAGACCTAATCGAACCCTACCAGCTAGCATTGACTCAACATCCATGTCCATCCTACCAATTATATGTGCATATTCTTAGATTATTTTTCCATCTCTAATCAATCTTGGCCCAACTACATGATCATATCCTTGGTGTTTGACACCTATTCAATTTGTGTTTCTTTATGATCTATTTTGTGTTTATTTCTAGCCTAGTAATGTGTCTTCAAAACTATTATTTGTCTAAACCATGCATCACATGTCATCTTTCATCTATGTCAAACATATATTTTTCATCATATCTTCTAAGACCTTACAATATTTACTAGTATAAATAAGTGTGTCTCACATGCATTATTTCATATATATCCTTTATTTATGTTGCTTTTTGTATCCATTTTAAGGGTTAATAATATTCATTGTATCCTTGGCCTTCCCTTGGATGAATTTATTTTTATTAGTTTACCTTAATATTATGTTTCACCTTTCCCTTTATCACATAAACCTATTGCTTGGAACTAATTATACCAAAATATATGATTTTCTCTTGTTTATAAACCAAAATCAAGTAAAAACCTAAAAATACATATTTTTTAATTCCTCCTTTACTACAGTTTTAGTAGATAAAAATTTGGATATAAATTTGTCATATGGTGGCCTTGCACTTTCAAATTTGATGATTTAAATGACTAATCCATCCTTATTATTATAATTTTTACTGCACTCTTGCAACTAAAAATGAATATCCTTTAATTGAGTAATATAATCCTAAATCATGTCATTCACCAATGGATCAAGTGATGATATCTTTGGGTTCAACCTAAAAATGTTTGACTCGTCAAATTATCCAAATAATTTATCTAAGACATCCATCATCTCCTTTCAATTCATTAACTTCTTGAGTTTAAAATTAAGATCAAGTGTAATATGGGTCAAAAAAATCCTTTTCACCTAATCTTCTATATCATAATATGCATCCTTCTCATCCTTTCCAAAAGGGACCTTTTGAATCCTTTAGTAATTTGATACAAACCTTTTGTATTAAATACAATCTCAATGGATTATTCTTATGCTTAAATTATTCTATAGAAGCATAACCTGAACTAGAATCTTCTTCATAGTGAAAGTTGTTAAAATCATACAAGAATCCTTAAAAATCATAATAAAAACTAGTACCACATGAAGAGCTTTGAAATTTATTTCCAATGGTTCAAAAATGACTGCAAACAAAGTCCATATGATAAACTTAAAGCATTTAATTTTTTTGTATTAAATCCAACTCCCCCTGCCCTCTTATTCACTCCCCTCCGCCCCCTAAAATTGCAAATTTAAATCTTTTAAAAAACTCCAAAACTTTATGGGAAATCACCTTATTATGCCAATTGTCAACCCATATCCACTAACTATACAAATAGTGGCTCACTAAAAATGTGCCCATTGTGTGTTGATTTCACCACTCAACCTATGTGGCACCATTATTTGGACTTTACTGATTCAGTAGAATTGTTCAGAAAATAAATAAATATACAAAATTTTGGTCTAATGACATTCAAATATGTGTCTACCAACTCTACCCAATTTTAAGAATTCATAGATTTTTTCAAATTTATATGGTAATTATATAGAACTAATCAAATTCCACCATGTATCACCCTATAAAAATATTAAGTTTCATAAACTACTAATTCCTAGCAATATAATAACCTCAAATCCAAGCTACCATTTGTTAATCACTATCATCTTCATACTTAGCATTAAATAATTGTTTCTAAGTTTTAAATAAACACTGATAACAAATGATAAACCACCACCAAAAAAATATCCAACATAAGGGTCTAATGGGGTCAAACCCCTAACCTATTTTCTATGGTGTTTTTCCCACAACATGTTAGCCAAGGAGGCAATTTCCCTGTGAGCATCTTATATGGGATGCACTTTAGTTTATAAAAACCTTACACTAAATAGCTTACGCATTTAAGACTTTTCCCTTGGTCAAATTTTAATCACAGTGTGAAATCAACCATTAAGCTACAATATGGGCCTATTCTCTTTAAGCATTAGTCACCAATATGACTACCTAGTATCATAGAGGCACCAAAGTCAACCAAACGTCAAATGTAAATTTTAGGGGTTAAACAAACCCTTGTTTATTTTATGACGAGTCTAAACATGTAATCATATCTAAAAATTATTGCAATTAAATATAATTTTTTTAGAAACCCTACTTTTGTATATACAAAATCTTGCATTGAGAGAGTTACACATATCTATTTATCTTTGAATTAATTTTTATAGTTCCTAAATCCCATAAATATTCTAGATATGTGATCATAAATTGTCCCTCACACATGAAATTTTTCGATCTCATATCTTCTTCAAAAAATCAACTCTTTCAATGAAAATAAATTGTAACCCAATAATTTTTGAGATATTATCATTCCTTTCCATACATTCACAATAGCAGAAGATAAAAATATAGAGATTTTTTAAGACTTAAGCATTGATACCAAATGAGATTAATAATGTGGTTCTATAATCAAGTGAATACAAAACTATAAAATAAAATAATCAAACACAAATATGTGGTAGTCTCGAAATATATCAAAATAAGGATAACTAAAACATAGAATATAATGAATCAAACATGAAATGAGATGAATAAGCAGGATGCATTGATTATATATATATATATATATATATATATATATATATATATATATATATTTATTAACAAGTTACAAAAATATAGGCTGATATATAAAATGTTTTGATACTAATACATATAAAGCATAAGTTACACATAACCCAGAGTAATCACCTAAAAGTGGTATTTGAGTGTTAAGAGTGCTACTTGAGATAATATATACATAACTTTACCCTATACCTATCCTAGATCCTATTATCATACTTTTAAATCCTTCATATGGGATATAGGTGTCTTTAGTCAACTCAAATTCAGTCCCAAACCCTCATTTCCTAATCCTAGCCCTTCATGCCTAGTATTCTTTGAGTTGGACATTAGTGCCACATTAAGGACACTAAAGCCATGTGGTGCTAGTGTCCCCAAAATGGTGTAGATGTCTTTTACCCTCTATTTCTTGAATGAATATGTTTTCAAAGGTAAAACCCTCCTAAGGTCATCTTAGACATCTTTTATTATCTATATAATCAATAGAACACTATAAATACATGAATTTTAACCCTATATCCACTAGATGGTAATTAGATGAAAAATACATATTCAAATACAAAATAAGTTGAGAAAAATCAAGATTATTAATATGTATTCTCCCCTACTTCTACATATTATCATATACATCAGCCCTAAGCTCACATTTTCCATGTTTCCAATCTCAAGTACACTCAAGGAACTTAAGGTCACTATAATATTGACATCATTTGCACTTGTACCAACACTAAGGTGGGTAGAAATACATTGGGCTTGATCCCTCCTTAGATTATTGGTGTGTAGGAAACTCTCTTCATAGTGAGGTGTTGAGGAGGTCCAGCCTATCCTACTAATGAACACATTTTTTAGCTAATACCTTAATTATAAAGAGGATTAGGGTTTTCATCATAAATCTTTCATTACAAGCACAATATAAAGCTAAAAAATTTATGCATATAGGAATAGAACCCGGAAACACAGACACAAGTGCACCGAGAAGTTTGGGATAGTCTTGCATAGAGGACACTAGTACCAATATCAAGGCATTAGAGCCATATGGCACCTCTATCCAAATGTGGCACTATTATTTAGGAGGGGTTTTGACACATGGATCTAGTTGATGATACTCAAACCTACTTCTATCTTAATTTCTAACACTCAGATAATCCATATCAAGTGTTTTCTAGATAAGTCTTTATTCACACATATTTATTACTATTTTTAGAAAGTCAAAGATAGTGAGCTATATAAAAAATAAATGGTTATTTTATGCATATTATTTCTTTGATTTAGACTACTCAGACATTTAATCAAACATAGGATTTACATTCAATAATTCCTAAAAGGTTAAAACATTTGACCTGAATTACTTTGAACATTGTACAAACCCTAACCCTATATAACCCTAGGGTTTACATTTCTAGAATTCAGATTTTAGATCCATATATCTTTTGATTTGTCTTTCATACAATCATGATAATAATGACAAATGAATTCCATTATTTTTTGTTGAAAATTTTAGTACTTTCATTTGCATGCTTGTTTCCTTTAACTCAAAATGAACTCAAAAAATATATAAACACATGTATAGATGATGCTTTATATCAATTGAAATATATGCCATATTTCATATTATGTTATATTTATCCTATGTGGAATTCCATTAACAACCAAACCCATACACACATAGAATATTTGACACATAATCTTATGTGTAGGAAATAATATCCTTCTCCTCCTCATCTTCATGACAGTGATAGATACTTTCCCTTTAACTAGGTCCATGTTATCACTATTATGGTTTTAATTTTTCACCCTAGGAGGGGGTTCTTTAGGCGCCCTCCAACTAAGCCACAAAATGGGAACAACCTCAGGTTATGGATATCCTATGGTAAATTTGAACCTTTAGAGAAGGTTGGATTCCTCTTGGATCTATCACCTAAATGAAAACTCTTGCTTAGAAAAGGGAGAGATAAATAGACAAATGACATGAAAACATGTAAAAGAAGGTGATGCACTAATGTTTTGGACACTTGCAATAGCACAAGACACACTATAGGGCATTTTTAAGACTACAAATATCACTTCACTCACTCTTTGATCAACTTTCACATAAGTATGTCATAAAAAGGCACTAACTAGGTATCAATTTAGCATGGGAGAGTAGTTGTCCACTTCCAAACTAATCAAAAAACTATTTATGGCACTTATAATGACTTTTAAAAGTTAAAAAACACTTCATAAAGGTGATATAATGTAGACTGAGGTAAAGGAAGGCATGCATTCACTTAACCACATCAATGAATTCAGGAGACACCCTTCAATTCAACTTGCAAATAGAGGAATTCAATATTTTATTGTATCAAATAGGTATTATAGTATAAATCTTGGAATAGCCTGGGCAAGCCAAAAGCATAAGAGTGTCCCTTTTTATGGGTAAAAATGGGATATATATAAGATAATGGGAAGAGAGAGAGAAATGAGAAAAAATCAATAAATGAGGCCCAACTACTTCTTGATTGATTGACATTAATCTAAGGATGTTGAGTCCTGGTTCATTCAAGAGGAATAATTTCCAAAGACTTTGGAACCTCATTGAGTGATCCACTATCTTCTCAACCTATAAACTCTCCATCTCTTTAATTAGATTTTAGCACTATCCTTCATCTTGATATGTTCTTTAAGTTATGAGACAATCACTTGAGTTCATTCACTGGTGTCCCTTCTGACATTCTTTACACAGTCACAATTTTATCATTACTCCCAACTACTAAATATAGGTTCATTATAAATGAAAAAATCACCCTATTCATTTTTTTAGCCATAATTTTAATGAATATTTATAGGCTAAGGTTTCTTGATCATGAACAAGATGTAAAACTTACATCTAAGAACTTTTGAGAGGTCTAGCTGGGTTTTAATGGTGGCATATGAATTTGTAGGGTTTTCTCCTAGTAACATAGATCATATCTAATATCGTATTTATGTGTCTAATTTATTAGATGGTTAAATCCTTTGATTTGACATGTCCACCTATATGGCATTTCTTTGGGCTACTTGTTTCATTTTAAAACCTAATAATTACAAGTTTAGATGTATGTCATCATCTTGTGCCTCCCTAGAGCTTGATTAAATCTACTTCATTGATCTTCTTAAGATTCTTCTAGATTTGACCTTCATCATTGGCCATTGATACAATCTATTATCAAGATTGTGCCACTTGGCAGCCCTACATTGCTTTTTATCTTGGCTTTCAAATGTGTGACACTTGGCAATCTTGCATTCTTCTTATGGACCCTACTACTAATTTATCATCTGGTTAATTCACTCTAACCATGTGGTAGCCTTGCATGTAATCTAGGCTTATTAACTTTTTGACCTTAATTTGCACCATCAATCTATTCTTGTATGACTAAATGCACTCTATCAATTTTGATCTAGAATATCAAATATAGACCATTGATCTCCATCTATTAATATGATCAAACACAATCTATGGATTTGTTTGAGAGTCACCATAATTGAGACACTTGGCACCATTACATTTATCCTCAAGATCCTCTAACTTTTTGACATTGATCTTGTCGTTGATCTTTAATTACATGATTAAACATGCACCATAGATATTTCTTGACTTGTTGACTTCATGAGATCACCCACAGACCATTGATATTTAATTTTGACTCTTAATATTTTTCCACTTGTCATCTCTACATTTAACTTTAGCCTATTAATGATTTTTTGAATACAAAAGGCTACTACCTCTAGCTTTAACTTGACATCCCCGGGCACGTCCTAAATTTATAGATCATTTTTGAAGCCTTATATCTTGAGATAAAAATTCATTAATACACTAAACTTACAAAGGATGACCTTGGCACAAAATACTTAATTTTAGCTTTGTTTGATTTCCCAAGTGCACTTATAGAATGCAAAATTGAGTTGACCTATTCATTCTTGCATGATGTGTGATGATGATCTACTTCCTTAAAATCATCAAATTTACACTTTTAAGTCTTTTTAAAATGTTTCAAAATCTTGAAAGTGATAAGTGGCCTTATCTTAAAGTCTATCTACTCCTTTTTCCATAGGTTTACTCTTTTAAATAGGGCTCAACTTAGCTTCTCACACCACACCTAGATGAAGTTTATTATGTGGGCCAATTTTGGCCAACATTCCTTGTGACTCGACTAAGAAACATGCTTACTATACTTGATAACCAGACCATTTACATGAAATTTGGACTCATAATGATGACAAATCTAATCCATGAATACAATAAACCTTTTTACTTGAAAAGATAACAATTCCAACAAGACAAGGAAGGAAACACAAAAAATAGGGAAACTAATCTAAACAAAGCAAGAGTGTAAATAAAGCACTTATTTGGGATAAAACATAAACAAACTAATATGTCAGAATAACACTTAGAATAAAACAAACTAACTAACTATATACAAGGAACTTAGCTTCCTCAATAGCAATGTTTTAGATGTATCGCATTAACTAGGATAAGAATCTCCTCACCATCCATCTTTGTAATTTGGAAGGTATTATGGGATTTATAGTTGGAGATTGTGTATGGATGATTTAATGGTTTTGGGAATATTGGAGCCTTACTCCTAATTTATTTAAGGGTCTGAGTTGACTAAATTAGTAAATAATATTACAATAATTTAACTACTAATTTGTATAATTTATTTGTATTTTTAACCTTTCTATAAATAGCAATAAATATGAAGAAAATAAGACAACTCAAAATAGGATGAAATGGTTGAGATAGGGTCTGGAATTTACTATACAAGATTGGGATAGTGTCACAAATCAGGATTTGGCTTTCATTTTGTGAAAGGACAAGAGTAATGAAATAGGACACCCTAGGGTCTAGAATTATAGTCTTTTTTTGATAATGTTATCCAAACTACTCATAGAGACTTGAGTTTTTTTCATTATCCTTATGTGAGCCTACCTATGAAATCTTGACTACTGAAAGTCTACAAAACTCCTTATAGAACTGATTTAGTCTTCAAACCCTAGACTCCATTATACTTTAATTAATCTTGAGAAATAATGGGGGTTAGTGTATGTAAGATGCACTGAACATGTATTCACACCCCTTGTGTGGGCATACTACCTACATACCAATACTTTGAAGAGGGATCAAGACATATGTATTTCTCCCACTTGATGTGATTTATGCATTAGTCTTATGTAGATGCAAAAATTCTAAACTAGGTGTGTTTAAGGTGTCTAGGGACTGGTGTGAGGATTTGGATATGTTTGTAGTTGTATTAGATGGTTGTATGCAGAGAATAGGGAAATTTACCTTAATAGTTTTGCTTGTATTCCTAATTGCTTTGTAATATTTACCAATCCCCTTCTAAATGAACTTTGAATGGGATTTTATAGAGATCTATTGGTCATGAGTTGAATGTATTTGTGCTAGGCCAACAAGATGAAGGATAGGAACTAGAAAGAAATGACTATTGGAGATAAAAATGTAATTAGATGGGAGTCCTAAAATTAGACACCCTAGGTTTTGGGGCTATACTCTAAGTTGTGTGTTATTGTCCTATAGGTATGAGACTTAGGGGGATATAATTACATGGTAAATGTAGCCTGGCTGAGCTAGAGTCAAGTTTTGGAAGTCTATGGATAATTGGGAATAAGAAAAAAGGTGTCTGGAAGGGTCATGAGAGCATGCAAGAGGGACTTATGGGTTGGGTGTCATAATCCACACTCAAGTTACTAATTTTGACATTTTATATGACTATATTTTTTTCCCCTTTATTCTAGTGATACAACAATATAAAATACTAGGATACCCAAAAAATATAAAGTGTACCTAAACTTACCTACAAAGGTGAAGCTCATGAAGTTATGTGATGTTGGGTGTGTGTAGAGAGAGCATGTTGTGAAGTGTAAATATGCAAGAGAAAATAAAGAGTAGATCAATTCTTACTAGATACACTATATCTAAAATAATAACATATAAAGCTATGTAAGAGAGAGAGGAAGATAAAGAAATGAATATACCTCACCAAGTACATGAACCAATATAAAACCTATTGTGATGTTGGGTATGTGTTGAATGATGTTATACCAAAATTAATATCATGAATGGAGTTGAATGTTTAATTCCTTGAGAGTGGATCAAGAATGAAAAGTCTTACCCTTTTGATCCATCATCTCCCACTAAATGAAGTTATGTGATTATGCATGTGTTAATTGATGTTTGGATTGTGTGTCCAATCCCTCTGAGTAGGTGGCTCAAGAATACAAATGCTAGATAGTCCTTTGGCTCCATCATTACCACATGAAGTGAATCTATAAACTACTATCGGTATGAATGTGTGTTGTATAAGATGGATCATGAAACCCATGAATATTCTATAATCAAATAATATGGCATGGATATCCAAATGTGTGTTAGAAACTAGGCCACTCTTGGCCACTCAAAAAAAGTGGAGATTAGCCTTATATGAAAGCCACTCCAAAATTGGGCAATAATCTTATCTGGAAGCCACTTAAAAATGATTCCAACCACTTATAGATGGAATAAGGAATGTAACTAATAAGAATACCTAAGTAATGTACTAAATTATAAAGAAGAGAAAGCAGATGTGCCACACACTTTTCCCCTAATCACTGGTGCCTATAACATAGATTTTGATCTAGAAGTTATGCCAACTACCTAATCTAAAACTAGAAGTGAGATCTATCATGATATGCATGATGCCCCCTATATCTATATTCTTTGAGAAAAAATGTATTGAAACTACTAATTTTGAACTAAATTGTTGCTAACAAAATTGTAACTAGTCTTACCTTTTTATCTATTTCTATAAAATTTGGTTTTTTTGTTGTTTGTATAGGAATTCTAAAATAGGACACCCTGATATTCAATTTTGTAGTCCAAAATTAGTGCTCTTGTCTTGTGTTTATTTTGAAGACTATTCTATAATTATCACTATCTGCCTGGTCTGTTGTACCTGATTTGAAGTCTAGTTATTATTCTAATGATTCTAAAAGATAATTTTTTGACCGATAGGAGCTCTAATCTCTATGATAAAACTCCTATTTATTACCCCATTTTTTGAGGGTAGGAATGAAGACCTTGTAATGACTATCCTCAGAAGAAATAACCCTAAAATTATGTTATGCTATGAGAATACATGATATAGCAATGATAATTGACAAGATATCTCAAGATATAACATGGTTTGTATGAGAGATTGTTAGATCAATAGGGGTATGCCTAGATAGATATAATTATGTAATAACATATGTAATATAATGAACTAGAACTAGAAGTCTGGTTAGTTGTTAGTTGTTAGTTTTTAATTTTTAAGGAGGGATGGAGCATGATGTTCATCATGGCATCTAAAAAATCAAGAGAATACATGATGTGGATCATGGAATATCAAAAAATTAAAAATCAATCAAGCAACAAGCACACAAGGCAAGAATCAAGAAGCATACAAGAGTGGCCAAGGTGCCAATAAAATAAGGGACATGGGCACATATCACTTAAATTATAAATCAAGCATGTAAAGCATGTTCAAATGCCACATCCACATTCAAATGAAATAAGTAAGGTTGGCACAAGGGCCATAGGGACATAGAAGAGTACAAGTAAAGGACATTGGAAAATGTCCTAAGGCATACACAAGACATAGAATAGTAACTAATAAATGCAATCATATCTAGCTATACAAAGTAAGGAAGGAAAACATGTAATATTCTAGAAATACAATTATATCTAATTAATCAAAGTAAGAAGTGGAAGTATACAAGACATGTAGTACAAGACTAGGTTTATGCTAAGAAATACACAAGTGATATATACTAGTGAGTGTCGATAGAGTAATCTATGTAAGCTTTTAAGTAATGTACATCAACATGCTAACTAGAGTGTGTGGTGTAGGAATGACATAACATGGATGGTATAGTCATGTAGAAAATGCCCCTAGGGGGTAGATATATTGATTTATGTCTCGAATGTAGAAGTAAGATGCTCCCTTAATGGGTAGAGTGAAGCAATCAAAGATCTAGAAGTCATTGTACACAGTCAAAGAATATCATGTGAAGTATGGTAATGTAGATAAATCAATAAACAATAGCATAGAATAGTAAAATGTAAGTCTACTATGGTAGTATAAATGTAAATCATGGATAATGCATACATTTGAAATATTTTTGCTATTTTGAGTTATTTAAATGTTTTTGGTATTTTAAAATTTTGAATGTTTTGAATGTTTTTGTATTTTTGAAATTATCTATGTACAATCAATCATAATAAGACTATGTACAAGAAATTGAAAAAAAATTATATACAATCAAGCTAAAAGATTATGTACAAGAAAATTGAGTAATACTAAGAACAAATGATACTAACCAATGAGTCTCATGGGACACTCTTTATCATGGTGTCTTGTATCAAAAAAAGGAATCATGCATAATTTTAAAGCATGAGGGAATGGTTGCAAATATGACTCTGAATATTTTTATTCATCATTGATATCTTATAAATCATAATAACCTGTATTGTTCCACTCATCATTATCATTTTATTTTGAACCAATGGAATGCTAGTGTTGATTTTTTTTTGTATATAGATATTTTCTTTTAATAAATTGTGTTTATGAATGATTTTACTTAAGATATTCAAGAAATCCCAAAGCTTGGTGGCAAACATTATCAACTACTAGAATAGGATTAGTGATGCCTTGAGCCTGCTTGCCCAACCCTTAACCTTGATAATCAAACTCTTGTAGATATTTTTGAACAAAATCATACTACTTTGAAAGTTGAGCCTCATTTTGGATAGGAATATTTGCATCTTTTTCATGCTTTATATGTGCTTTTGGTACTGTGTGTTTCTCTGATTTTTCTTTTTGATCCTTTTATAGTTCTAAGTTATGCTTTGGTAACCACTTTTGTATTGTTTCTGAATTTGGCCCTTTGTGTTCTTATGTTATTATGGATTGCTTGACTAATTTACTTTGTATAGGGTCTTCATTAGATATTATCTATTGTATATGTTTATTCAATGCCAATCATGAATCTATTTTATGCCCATGCATTTTATGATATGCACATTAATATCTAGATCTTCTCACTGGATGTAGAGGAGGTAGTTTGATCAACTTAGATTTTATCATTTCCTTTAGTACCTCACTTAAACTCTTCTTTAATAATTGAATGCTTTTTAAATCACTATTTGTATATTTACTTTATTATGATTTCTTGTTTTGATAAGTAACATTATTTTCAATCAATTTACTAGGTGAATGTGCATATACATGATTTACACTAGGATTCCTTTGAGGCTTTTGTATTATAATTTAATTTTTCAATGTTGTAATCTTTTCATGTAATAACTAATTCTATATTTTTAAATCTGAAATTAACTTTGTCATACTGATGATTTGATCCCTTAGAGTCTCACAAGTTCAAACCCTAGTTGCTTCTAATTGAACATGTAAGCACATATGTTGAACACGGTTTGAAGAAGCTATAGGCGGAATGTATGCATTAAGAATAATAGTATAGGCTGCCTCACCTTTTGGATGGGTGATAGCATGGACCTGGTTAGAGGTAAATTAGCTATCACCCTCTTGGGGGAGAGGAGGAAAAGGAAATTATTTCTTGTGCATAAGATATGACATTGAAACTTGACAGGTGATTGTTAGCTTATGTAATGGATCCTCTAAGTATGTAAGGATTTTATTTTTGATTGAATTACACATAATAGAGAGATATCATGTTAAAGAATTAATTAGAGTTATAAGTTATATAGCAATATGATTATAAATAATATTCCACATGAGAGATAGCAAACAAGGGATAGAGAGCATGGAATTTTGCACTAATGCATTAAAAATTTTGACTTGTGACATAACATTTCTAACATGTTTAGAAAAATAGAGTTGGAAATTATTTTGCATGAAAGAGAGAGAATATACAAAAGAAATATTGAAATTTTGTACATTTTTAGCAATAAATTTTGTAATACAATCCCTTATTATAAGAAGTAAGCATGAAAGGGAAATAATGAAGCTTTGCATTAACATATGGTAAACTTCATCAGTCATATACATGATAGGAACAAGTATGAATTCTTTATTGTTTGCAAGAAATGTTATGAAATGAGTGAAATCCATTTATAATTTAAATAAAAATCTGTAAGGTGATAGCTCAATTACAAAAGGACCTAGTAAATTCAACTAGGGTTTGAAAGAAAATGATTTACAAAATTACTATGGTAAATTTTAAAAATAAATGTGAATTTTTTATTTAAATATGTGGAAAAAATCAAAAAATAATAGGAAAAAACTAAGACCTTGTATAGGAAACTAGGGTTTGAATGAAATAATTTTTAAAATTACTAAGGTAAATTTTAAAAATTAATATGAATTTATGATTTTAAATATGCATGAAAATCAGAAAAATATTGGAAAAAATTGGGACCTAGTATAAACAACTAGGGTTTGAATGAAATGATTTTTTAAATTACTAAGGTAAATTTTAAAAATTAATATGAATTTTTTATTTTAAATATGCATGAAAAATTATAAAAATAAGAAGGAAATTTTCCCTAGGGTTTTTAAGGTTTTTGTGCACAAACGAAGTAAGTTGGGTTCACCAAATGATTTAACATTTTTGAGAATATTGGAGTCTTATTCCTAATTTAGTTAAGAGTCTGAGTTGATTAAATCAGTAAATAATATTGAAATAATTTAACTACTAATTTTTATAATTTATTTGTATTTTTAACCTTTCTATAAATAGCAATAAATATTGAGAAAATAAGACTTAGCTAAAAATAGGATGAAACAACTCAGACAATGTCTAGAATTTGTTGTGTAGGACCGGGATAGTGTCATAAATCAGGATCTAGCTTTCATTTTGTGATAGGATAGGAGCATTGAAATAGGATTCCCTAAGGTCTAGTGCTATAATATTTTTCTACCACTATTTTCTAAATTAGTCACAGAGACCTAAGTTTTTTGGGTTTTATTAGCTATTCATGTGTGAGTCTGCCTATGAAATCTCGACTACTAAAAGTCTACAGAAATAATTGTAGAGTTGATTTAGTATTCAAACCTTAGACTTCATTATGATTTGATCAATATTGAGAAAGAAAGGGGGGTTAGTGTGTGTAAGATGCATTTAACATGTATCCACACCCCTTGTGTGGGCACGCTACCTACATACCAATACTCAATCAAGCCATATTTAGTTCTTCCACTTGATGTACTTTATGAAATAGTGTCATGAAGATGAAAAAATGTTAATCTATGTGTGTTTGAGGTGGTTAGGGACTATTGTAAGGATTTAGATATGCTTGTAATTATATTGAATGGTTGTATGTAAATAATAGGTAAATTTGCCTCAATGCTTATGCTTGTATTCCTACTTGATTTTTCATATTTTCCAACCCCCTTATAAATAAAATTTAAATGGGCTTTTATAAAGATCTATTGGTCATGGTTTTAATGTATTCACACTAAGCTGATAGGATGAAGGATAAGAACTAGAAGGAAATGATTGTTGGAGCTAATAATGTAATTAGATAGGAGCATCAAAATTGGACACCCTAGGTTCTGGTGCTATAGTCCAAGTTGGGTATGTCATCCTATAGGTGTTGGACTTGGGGGATAGAATTATCATGGTAAATTTAGCCTAACTAAGCTAAAATTAGGTTTCAAAAGTTTATGGATGATTGGGAATAATCAAAAAAGTGTCTAGAAGGGTCATGAGAGCATGAAAGAAGGACCCATGGGTTTGGTGTCATAATCCACACTCAAGCTACCAATTTTGACATTTTATATGACTACAATGGACCACTCTAAAGAGAGTTAAATATATATATGCCTTTCTATTTTAGCTCTATCCTCATCCCACTTGAGGACCAAATCTCCTTCTTTGAAACTTCATGAAGAATCCATCTTGTCAAGGGCTCTCTTCACTTATGCTTGATGATTTTTCATGGCTAACATGGACTAATTTTGAATCTCTTCTAGTTTCATAATCTTAGCATAGCTAATCTATATTGGTTCATTCTATAATAACTCAAGTTGATGCATTAGTTCTAAAGTAGAAAACTCAATAGAAATAGGTAATCTTGATTTCTTACCATATATTAGCTTGTATGAAGAATTGGATATTAATCTTTTGTAGGTGATCCTATCAACCCATAGAGTTGATTTCAACTTGAGATACTATGACCTTTGATTATCTTCAATAGTCATTCTTATAATCTTTAACATGTTCTTATTTGTAGACTCAGCAAGGTCATTACCTTGTGGATAGTAATTTGATGAAGTGTTGAGATAGACATCATGCTAAATAGCCCATTGGCTAATCCCAGTCCCCATAAAATCCATAGAATTGTCAAAAATAATGGTTGAAAGAACTCCAAATCTGGTAAGTTAACCTTCATAAAAATCTAAAACATTGGATTCATTTACTTTTTTTAATGTTACTTCTTCTATCCACCTAGTGAAGTAGTCTATAGCAGTTAGTATCCATTTTTGTCTAAAATTTGAAGGGGGATTAATGATACCAATAAATTCCAATCCCTATTAGACAAAGGCCTGATCCATCATAATTATTTGGAAGGGTAAGGCTACAAGTTTCACTTTTCCTATAAACATAGCACATTATTTTCACTCCCTAACCCATGCATGATAGTCGCCAAATATGTTAGGCCAATAATATCCACCTATCATGATCTTAAGGGTTTTGGTCCTTATATAATATTTCCCTCTACCATATCCATCATGGAACTACTCAAGCAATATTTTTGTTTGTCTTGGATCCATACATCTTAACAATATTCTATTGATATCTTTCTTGAACAAAACACCATTAATAAGAAGAAATATAATTGATTGCAATATGAAATATCTTCTTTTTGAAGCACTAAGGTGAGAGGGATAAATACCATCCTAGAGATATCTTACCAAGTCATGAAACCATTTGAAAGGTGAGGTATGATTAGATGCAACTTCTTCATCATTTAACACCATGACCACCTCATTAGCCTCTTGTATGTCTTGGGATAGATTCTCACAAAGTCTTGTGCCTCTAATAAGTTTTGTGAGTTTGATTTCCACATCATACTCTATTACCTTTGTTATCCAACTAGCTCTTTTCTCATTTATTTCTTTATTCAAGAGAAATTCCATGATACTTGGATGGGTAACCATCAGGTATATCTTATTGTTAGACAATAAGTATCTAAATTTATTGAGACACCTTACAATTAAAAGAACATGTTTTTCAACAAAACATTACCTAGTTTCATATTCTTCCAAACCTTGACTAAATAAGGCTATTGTTTTTTCTAAAACCTCATGATTATGTTGCATAAAAATGCCTAAAATGATGTCTATGTTAGCATAAGTGTATAATAAGAAAAGCTTTGTGAACTCAAGGTTTATGATTGTAGGAAATTGGCTATGACCTTCTTGATCTCTTCAAAACTATTTATTCCTTCCTTGGACCAGCTAAAACTTTGATTCTTCTTTAGTATGGTTGTAAGTGGCTTAGCTAAAGTGGCAAAATCGAAAATATATCTTCTTATATAATTGATTTTACCTAAGAATATTTTCAAATCCTTCTTATGCTTGGGTAAGGAAAGTGCAAGAATTGAATCTATCCTTTGAGGATCTATACTCAAACCATACTTTGAAGCCACATGCCCAAGGAGCTTACCTTCATGAACTAAGAAGACACACTTTTTGGGATTTAAAGACACCCCAAATTGCATGCACCTTTCAAACACTTGCTTGAGGTGAACCATGTGATCACTTGCACTCTTTGAGAACACTATTATGTTATCCAAATAAATAAGTATAAACTTGTTAAGGAGGCCTTGGAATACCATATCCATGGCTCTCTAAAATATTACTCCAGTATTGGATAAATTGAAGGGCATCTTTATATATGCAAATGTCTACCAATTTGTAGTGAAGGATATCTTGAATTGGTCCTCTTCCTTGACCAAAATATGATTATAGCCATTATATCCATCTAGCAAAGAAATCCTATCTGAGCCTATAACTAACTATAAAATTTGTTCCATAGATGGTAATGGATAGTAACCACATTAATGAATTTATGAGATGCCTTTCAATTTAGCTCATAAATAGAGCAATTCAATTCCTTTATTACATCAAATTGGTGTTATCGTATAGATCTTGGCATAGCCTAGGCAAGCCAAAAGCATAAGAGTATTTTTTTATGGGGAGAAATGGGAGATATATAAGATAATGGGAAGAGAGAGGGGGAAGTGAGAAAAAATCAATAAATGAGGCCCAACCACTTTTTGATCGATTAACATTAATTTGAGGATGATGAGTCATGGTTTATTCAAGAGGAATAATTTCCAAAGACTTTAGAACCTCATTGAATTCTCTACTATCTTTCTCAACCTCTTAAATATCCATCACTTTAATGAGCTTTCAGCACCATGTTTCATCTTGATATGTTCTTTACATTATCAGATAGTCACTTAAGCTCATTCACTTGTGTCCCTTTTAACATTCCTTACACAATCATAATTCTACCATTACTCCTAAATCCTAAATATAGGTTCATTATAGATGAAAACCAATCACCCTATTGGTTTTCATATAGCCATAATTGTAATGAAGATCTATAGGCTAGTATTTCTTGATCATGAACAAGATGTAAAACTTACATCTAAGATATTTTAAGAGGTCTAGTTGGGATTTAATGGTGGTAGACAAATTTTTAGGGTTTATTCCTGGTAACCCAAATCATATTTGATCTCACATTTATGTGTCTACCTACTCAAGTGGTGAAATACTTTGATCCAATGTGTCCACCTATATGGCATTTCCTTGGGCTACTTGTTTCATTTTAAAACCTTACCATTGTAATTTTGGACACATCCTCATCTTTTGCCTCCCTAGAGCTAATTAAATCTACTCTATTGATCTTCTCAGGAGTCTTCTAGCTTTGAGCTTCATCATTGGCTATTGTTCTAATATGTTATCAAGATTATGCCACTTGGTAGCCCTGCATTGCTCTTTATCTTGGCTTTTGAAAGTGTGACACTTGGCAATATCATGTGCTTCCTGTGGACCTTGTTACTAGTTTATCATCTAGTTAACACTCTCTCACCATTTGGTGGCCTCATGTACAATCAAGGCTTTTTGAATTTTAAACCTTGATCTACACCATTGATATATTCATGCATGACTGAACACACTCCATCGATCTTGATCTACCAGATATATTACAAACCATTGATCTCTATCTATTAATATGATCAAATGTAGTCTATGGATTTTCTCAAGAGTTACTTTGATTGAAATACTTGGCACCATTGCATTCATCCTGAGGATCTTCTAAATTTTTGACTTTGAGCTCACTATTGATCTTTGATTATAAGATTAAACATGCACCATAGATATTTCTTGACTTCTTGACTTCATGAGATCACCTGCACATCATTTATCTTTGATCTTGACCCCCAATATTTCACCACTTATCATCCCTACATTCATATTCAATGTATTAAGGATTTTTTGAATCTAAATGGTTGCTTCATGTGGATTTAACTTTATGTCCCCATGTACATCCTAGACTGCTAGATCATTTTTGAAGCCTTATATCATGAGATAGAAAATTCATTAAGACATAAACTTCTACAGGATGACCTTGGCACAAAATACTTCATTTTCATGCAATCCTTTAGCTTTGGTTGATTTCCCAAGTGCACTCATGAAATGCAAAATCAAGTTAACCTATTTATCAAATTTACACTTTTAAACCTACTTAAAGTGTTTTAAAAGCTTAAAAGTGATAAGTGACCTTCTTGTGAAGTATGTCTGCTCCTTTTTCCATTGGATCACTCCTTCAAACAAGGCTTTGTTTAGCTTCTCACACCATATCTAGGAAAATTTTATTTTGTGGGCCAATCTTGGCCAACAATAACTCCTCCATGAAATGAAGTATCCTATACCAATGTCGCTAATCCCCATACTCAACCTATTCACACCTCTTCCCTATAGGGTGTGTGCCTACATGTTTAATTAAAATCAACTAGGGTTTGCACTTGTGAGACTTAATGTGATCAAATTATCAGTATGATCAAGATAATTTTAGGATTACAAGATCAAAATCAACTATTACATCAAAATATTAAAACATTGGAAAATAAATTTACAATACAAAGGCTTCCAAGGCACAATAGTGTAAATCATATATATGCATCTTCACCTAGTCAATTTGTGGTAAATAATGTTACATATTAAAACATAAAATCATAACAAATTACATCTACAATTAGTGACTAAAAAATCATTCAAAATTCAAATAAGAGTTCAAGTGTGGTACTAAGGGAAATTATTAAAGCTAAGTTGATCAACCTACCCCTTCTACACCTAGTGAGAAGATCCAGATATTATTATGCATATCATAGAATGCATGGGCACCACACCGATTCATGTTTAGTATTGGAAAGGAAAATACAACAAATGATAGATACATATGATTCACATAGTGACACTACATCAAAATAACATACAATGGCACATCTACAAATTCAAAAAGGGTCAAATTTAAAAATAAGACAAAAGTGTTTACCAAAGCATAACTTAAAATAACAAAAGGTTCCAAAAGCACAATCAAAATAATAAAAAGTACAACAAGCCTAAGTCAAGCAAGTAAAAGAGGCTCAATTTTAGAAAATGGTATGTTTTTGGTAAAAATTATCTCTAATAGTTTGATTATCATGGTCAAGGTTTGGGCAATCAGGCTTAAGGAATCACTTATCTCATTCTAGTAGTTGATAATATCAGTCAACAAGATTTTGGATTTATTGAAATCTTAAGGAACATCAGTCACAGATACATTTTATCAAGGAAAAACATCTAAATACATATAAAGTGTTGTATAAAGAGCAAGAACTTAAGTGGCAAAGTTAAAATCATGCTGAGTCAAAAAGCATTACTAACAAAGGCTTTCTAGCAAAAGAGCCTCCACAACACCATGTGTCTAGAATAAACATAGTTTCAAAGGGAAAAAACAAAATCAATATGCCAAAGCATAATTCATTCTATAGTATGAGGTAATTCCCTCTAGAATTCTATATTATTATGATTCTTATTATGAACAATATTATGATTTTGATGATTAAAAATACTCAAATTCCTATTTCAACAACATTAAACTACAACATAACATGCACACTGCATGAGAGATTACTATTCCTATTTTTGACACAAGTCATAGTGATAGTAAGTCTCTCATGAGATGCATCGGTTAATATGGTTTCTCCCTTCTTTTACATACTTTCCTTCTCTCTTGATCTTTGTACATAGTTCATTTTCATATTGCTTGTAAATAGCTCATATCCAAAATAATATAATATTTCAAAAACAAAAAAATATTAAAATAATTATTAAAAAAACACAAAATTTATAGATTGTCTGCATTGATATGTTTATATTTCTTATATTTTCTAGACACTACATATGCTAGTTATCTTAGTATAGTTATTTTTATCATATGATATTCTTCACTTGTTCTTGTCAAGTGCTTGTAGATTGTTATAGGACTTAGGCCTATTACAATGATCTAGACTTATTATTATCTACCTGCTGTCACTTAATCTTGCACCCTAGAAAGGTTGTTCAAGTGTTATCTAAATTGAGTAAAACATTGGATTACTTCTAAGCCTGTGGGTTATCTATAACAGAGGTAAACCTTTAGATTTAAGGGCTAACTCCCTAGATTAGTCTTTGATAGCTCATCACCGACACTACTTACCTGCTTAGATGAAAAGGGATAGAAAAGAACACAAAATCAACCTATTCTAATGAGGTGATACACTAGATTGATATCCACTAGAATACCATACATTTGCACTATTAAATATGACTCACAATACTAATTTCAACATCTTAAATTGCTCTAACATAAGTGTTTCAAACATGGAGGTGATATGCATTACACTTCTCAATGTGGGTGAATAAGAGGTTAGATTCTAGACACTAATACTACTCCTTACACTTAGAGATAGACAAATACATTAACTACACTTCATATGACCTATTATAAGGAGAACTACTTACACCAAACATGAAAGAGTAAAGAGAACAAAAGAATAGATAGTCATCAATTGTCATTCCACTATACACCACTTCACACACTTAGATAAGAAGATATGAGCTCAAAACTAGATTGGAAATATTTATTTCAAAGGTAAATACAATATTCAAACCAGCAGGGATTCACCATACTAGTTGTGGATCCATTATAAAGCTAAAAAGTCTTGCATATATAGAGCATAGGAGAGGAGAGAGAAGAAGAGAAATTGAAGGGTCACAAGGCCAAGTTTCAAGACTTGGAAACCATTTACAATTTAAGAGAATGAAGTGTAAAATAGGTCTTGAATTCTTCCATGACAAGTGTTCATCACAAACATGACAAATCTTAGAGGTTGGCATAGATGTATGTTGAGGTCAACATACACCCATTTCTAAAAAATAGGGACCCTTGTGTCAAATTGTGTAAAATTGTACCTTGAAATTAAAAATTCACTTGATCAGAGTGTCACTAGAATGTTTGCACATTATTATTTCTATTTGAATATCATCCATAGAAACACTTTAAGTTCACTTAAAGTGTCATTTGTCAATTTATAAAGACCATGGACATGTTGTAGAGACCCTATGAGGTGCCAAAAGTGCCTAGAGTAAGTATGTAAGTGCATGGTATTCAACTGGTCCCTCATTGTATCCATCTAGACATTTTGGTCTAATGGTTAAAAATTTGAATAGGCAATTTGTTGAAGTCATATTTCACACGTGTGAATGAGTCAAGGAAAATTGGTCATATGGGTTTGTTCAAATTTGTGCTAAGAACATATGTACCAAATTTTATCTCATCTTCCAAATTAAATCAAAATTTATGGAGATCTAAATTTGGTCTCTCAGCGAAATTCCATTGTTTTTCGATAACCAATTTTGCAGGGTCCAAATAAAGCCAAGTGAGCATATTAGTGCAGTTGTATCTTACACGTGTGAAATTTTTAAGAGAAATGGTCAAACGAGTTTTTTCATATTCATACCAAGATCATATGTACAAATTTATAGCTCATGAAATGAAGTTTATAAGGAGATACAAACATGCAAAGTTTCCCTCTAAAGCATTTTTGACTATATTTTCTAGGTCCAAATTGAGTCGAGTATGCATATTGAAGGTGTTATATCTCACAAGTGCTGCATTTTAAAGAGAAATGGTCAAATGAGTTTTTTAATCTTCATACCAAGAACATATGTACCAAGTTTCATCTCATGAGATGAAGTGCACAAAAAGATATGAGGATCTAAAGTTGGCCTCTTAGCTAAATTCCCTTATTTTTCCATAGTCATTTTTGACCCTGACAGGCACAAAGACATCATGCAAAATCACATGGTTCAGTCAACTTCTACATTTTATAAGTATGCCTAAAAATTCCTTAGGATCAATGGATTTAATGGGTTTATTCCTTTCAATATCAAGTCTATTTATTGCAATTTTGGTCCCTCCGTGACCTTTGATCTTCAAGATATAAAATTACAAAGTTGGCTAAAAATAGAAGATGTTCACTCGGACATCAAATTTAATCCCAAGAAAAAATCCATTTGAGATTAAATTTTATAGTATGTGGGACGTCAAATACGTTCATGTGAACATCAAATGGCATTTGCACGAATGTCATTTTTGAGCTCCGAGAACTAGTCAATGGCTTCTAAATGGAGGGTCCTAGTAGTTCAATAGCAAGGATATGTAGCCTATAAGGTTTTCATTAATGAAATATCTAAATGAAAACCAATATTTTAATTATTTTTAATATATATTTAATATATGTCCAGGCTAAAGTAGGTAATAAAGAAGTAGCTACTCAATAAATAATGAGGGCTTTATAGGAGTAATTCAAAACTTCAACAGCAAAAAGGTCCCAAAGATAAATGAAATAATAATATAATTTTGTAACCATTAATTTATTACATTATAAAATAGGATATTCTTTTTTACATGTGTAATTTATAAGAGCATATTGTCTATAAGTTAGTTCATTAGAAAAGATCATTTGTTCTAGAATGTAATAGAAAGGACAGTTGTCCTATACACATGTTCAAATGTAACTTGATATCACTAACCATCATGTTGCCTTATATCTTATAAAAGGATCATTATCATTCATCAATAAAGTGGGGGGAGTTCTTATAACCAAATTACTTTGTAAACTAGGAGCAGATAATATAAGTAAGGAATTATGTAAAAAATATTAAGTATTTGCTTGTAGGAAGTGTTATATGGATTGTCTATCAGTTGTCTAGTTTCACTTTCAAATTTGAAGGGTTCCTATGTATTTTAGATGTACATCTTAGATTTAAAGTTGATAATTTGTGCCACTACAAGATTAGTTTAAATTTCTTAAGCTTATGTTGTTTGCTACACTTCTTTTGCATTTGAGCTAATGTTGTTTGCTTGTAGGAGTAAATATTTAAAGTGAGTATGGTTCCTATTTACATCATTTCATACCTTCCTTTAAAACTTTCCTGATGTATGTTTTGATTTGGGCTTAAACTACTTTATTTCATACATTGGTTGAATGCATGTTTAGATGATATGTCAACTTTGTCATAATGTTTGAAACAAGGCCAACATCTTTGTTTCTTCCCTACCCTTTATTTTGCTTATTTTTTAACCTGGATCAACTTAGTTTAGCTTGTCATTGTAAATATCCATCCTAAATTTTTTCTTAATTTATTTCATAATGCACTATTATTTGTATAGTTACTACAAATTCTACATAGATATGTTATTTAGCCACGGTGGCTCCCAACCACCACTTAATATAAATATTTTGAATAGTCGCTTTTTCTACTTATATTCCACCAACAAGTAATAGGATTACCGCAACCCACAACTCATGCACTAAATTCTCTAAATTCTAAAATGAGAGGTATTTTTTAACACTCTAGGCACCTATGGTACATATTTAAATATCAACAAGGTACTCCATGGTTCTTCTTAAAACTGCCCTTCTCAATAAAGAGTCCACTTAATTGATCGAAACTATCATAGAAGGCATTACCACATATGTCTTGACATTAGAAGTTGAAAATAAGATAGTGATAGTAATCTATGCCTCTCCAACTGATAGCCTCTCTTGAACCACTTGTCATTCACTGTCTACAATCATTCATCATAAGCCCTTTAGGCTTCAGTCTTCATATTTGTCACTTAGATGGCATATAGTTGCTTAAGGAAGCTCATTGCAATAATGTTAGACACCTATTGAAGACTTATTTATCCTCTGATCTATCAAATAGACTTGAAGAAACTCAGTGTCACTCTTCTCACTATTACACTTAGGCAATCACTTTCCTCTCTGTAATGAAATTACTTAGATGGTCACACAAAATTATTTTATATCACATAGAATAAGAAAATATGAGAGATCACATAGTAATAATTGATAGTAGATCAGAATACTAGATAATATAGCAAAACCATTTTGAGGGGGAAACCTCCACAATAATGTACTAGGAGTAGAATACTTAACATGATGATCAAAGACTAACCACTACCTCATATATATAGTCTACTTAGCCATGGTTATTCCATAGGCTGACCTAACTAAGAACATAGAGAAATGTAACAAGAATATAAAATAGGTATTTAAGCCACAAGTTAGCCACACATATCTCAAGACATGCCAAAGGTTAAGGGTGTAGCATGTCCTTCCCCTTTAAAACAATGTTGTCCTCAATGTTGAGTCAACTCTGGATGTTTTTGTACAAAGGATTCATCTTCCCAAGTAGCATCTTCATAGGGTAGATTCTTACATTTGATCAGGTACTCCTTAATAGCTTGAGACCTCAATTTTTTAATGCACATTTGAATGATCACCTCAAGATCAAGAATAACTCTTCCTTCCTTATTGAATTCTAATAACTCATTTTGGGTAGTAACTTTATGTCCAATGACTTTCTTCAGGCATGATACATAAAATATTGGATGTATGCGAGTGGAGGAAGGAAACTCTAACTTGTAAGCCACACTACCAATTTTTTGCAAGATCTGATAAGGCCCATAATACTTAGGAGATATCTTATTATCATTTTTATATTAATTTAAGGACATCTGATTATATGGCTTTAAGTGAACAAAAACCCAATCACCAATGTCAAAATTCCTCTCACTCCTATGTTGATCTACTTGCTATTTCATGCAATTTTGGGCCATGGCTAAATTTTGATGCAATCTGGCAAGGACCTCCTATTGATGGTCAATATGTTCTTCAATTGCATGAACCTTAGGATGGACCTTCAAGGTTGACGTGATGGATGGAGGGTCATATCCATATAGTGCCATAAAAGGAGACATTATGAAAGAACTATGAATAGAAGTATTATAACACCATTTAGAAAGTGGCAACTAATGAACCCATTTATCCTATTTATTAAAAATAAAATAATGGATACATTTTTCTATATAATTATTGACTACCTTAGTTTATCCATTTGATTGAGGATGATAGGATGAGCTATGAGCCAACTAGGTGCCCAAACATGCAAATAACTTAGTTCAAAAATTACTAGTGAAGATGGGATCTTGATCACTAACAATGATCTTAGGGGTACCATGAAATTTGTAAACTATATTTAAAAACATAGAAGCTACTATACTAGCAAAAAATGGATATGATAATAAATATAAATGAGCATACTTACTGAGATGATCTACCATAACCATGATAACATTTTGACCATCAAATCTAGGTAACCCTATAATGAAATCCATAGACACCTCTTCCCAATGTTGGCTAGGGATGGATATAGGCTAAAAAATCCCTAGGGTTTTGATGGTTTCTCCTTTATTTTATTGACAGATCATACATTCAACCACATATTTCTAGACATCCCCCTTGAGTCCTTACCAAAAAAAATCTTGCTTGATTCTATGATAGGTTTTTAAAAATCTTGAATGACCCCCAATTGGAGTTTCATGAAGTTCCTAAAGGATTTTTTATTTAAGAATAGAATTCTTACATAGGTATAATCTATCTTTATACCATAATACATCACCCTTTCATGTGAATTTTTAAAATCCACCTAAACCTTGTTGAAGATTTTGAATCAAATCATGGGTAACACTATCCCTATACCATTTTGATCATGCTTCCTCTGGCCAATCTGCCTACATAATGGTCATAGCATATAATAATACCTCAACTAATTCATCCTTCCTAGATAGTACATCTACCACTACATTATCCTTGCCTTTCTTGTAAACTATTTCAAAATCATAGCCTAACATCTTAGCTACCCATTTTTGTTGTTATTCAAATGATAACCTTTGTTTTAAAAAATATTTGAGACTATATGATCAGTCTTTACCTAAAAGTTATGACCCATCAAATAAGGCCTCCATTGTTTGATTACATGCAAAATGGCCATCATTTCCTTCTCATATATGGGTTTGTGCTAATTTTTACCTTTTAGTTGACAATTTTCAAATGAAATTGGTATGCCTTCTTACATGAGTACAACACCCATACCATACCAAGATGCATCACATTCAACCACAAAAGTCCTAGAAAAATTAGGAGTAGCCAATACTGGAGTGGTGCACATCACCAATTTTAATTGTTCAAATATCTTGGTAGCTATATCAGTCCATTGAAAGGAGTCTTTATTCAAAAAAGATGTGAGTGGGGTTGTAATGCTACCATAATTTTTGACAAACCTATGATAGTAACCAATTAGCCCCATAAATCCCCTTAGTTGCTTGAGTGTTTTAAGAATCAGCCAGTCCACCATTGCTTGTTTTTTTTTAGGATCTACTTTGACTCCTATATGTGAACCTAGATGACCCAAATACTCAACCTCATAGCTCCAAAAGTACATTTGGAAGGTTTGGTATACAACTCATGTTGTTTTAAAATTGAGAGTACCTATTTCACATGGTGAAAATGGTCTTCCCAATTTTTATTGTAAATGAGGATATCATCAAAAAATGCCAAAATAAATTTCCTCAAAAATGGCCTAAAAATAGTATTTATCAAACTCTGAAAGGTATATGGTGTATTTGTCAGCCCAAAAGGCATAAGCAAAAACTCATAATGGCCCTCATGAGTCTTGAAAGTAATTTTGGGTATGTCTTTATCATGGATCTAATTTGATGATACCTAGAATGTAGATCTAACTTGGTAAAATAAAGAGCACCATTTAATTCATCTAGAAAATCATTAATGATAGGAATAGAAAACTTATCTTTGATAGTGTACTTATTGAGTTCCTTATAGTCAAGGCATATCCTCCAAGTGTCATCTTTATTTCACACCATGACAACTGGTGAAGAATATTTGCTTTGGTTGTTGTGAATGATTCTTGCATCCAACATCTCCTATACCATCTTTTCAATTTCACTTTTTTGGGCATAGGGATACCTATATGGCCTGATGTTGAGTGGTATACTACTAGGAATAAGTTTGATAGCATGATCATGTGTGTGGCTAGTGTTGACCATTTTTGGTCCAACAAGCCAAAAATCAGTCCCCTTCTTCCCCTATTGTTCTAGGCCAATTCATTTTTTGATTTTGCACAAGTCCAGGAATTTTTATGGACTCTACAGGGCTATTTCTATGGACTCTATAGGTCTATTTTTATGGACTCTGTAGGTATATTTCTACGGACTCTGTAGGTGCTTTTCTACAAAAGCACCCTTTGAAAGGGTCGATTATAAGAATCCTGAAGGGTACTTTTCAAAGGCCAATTCTTGCAGACTTTTTGTCTATGGGAAAAAGCCCACAAAAAAGGCCGAAGAGACAAATGCCACCGAAGGCCCCGAAGGCCCCGAAGGGCAGGTGCTCTTGCGGGGGGCTCCTGGCTACCAAATGAAAGGCATTTCTCCAGACTTGAAGGGATACTTCCCCTTTCGGAGGGTCTGAAACAAAAGCCCAAATTAGAGGAAAAGGCTAGAAGGAATTTGCCAAGGATGGTGACATCCTGAAAGCCGTCAACTTCAAGGAGACAGATTAGCCGTTGTTTTTTTTTAAACGGTGATAGGTCTGTGAACGTCATTTTTACAATAGAGAAATAGCCATTTGAGCATCAATAAAGAGCCTAGAGAACAAATAGAGAAAAGAGCCAAGGAACCAGAAGAGTCAAGGCAGGGAAAGGATAAATATGCCAAGTGTAGGAACAGGCAAATAGTCCAAGTGGTGAAGGGAGGTGTCGATTCAAGAAGTTACTATAGCAAGCGATACAATGTCTATGAATTGATCATTAGGAGGTGTAAATGGCTAACAGTGTGACCCCTTTTTCTTCATTTTGCATTAATGAGCAGACAAGCCATGTAATCACCTTGAAGGAGTGGTCTTGTAAGCAGATAAACGGTGCGGCCCATAATTTCTCATATGATGTTTAAGTGGCTTGCTCTTCCCAATGATCAGAACACACATGGGTCATTTTTAAAAAGGGTCCCAAAGTGCCTCCTTCCTTCCTATATATATTGCAGACTTCTCATTTGGAAAAGGATCTTTCACATTTGTAAGGTGAAGGCCTGGCAAATTTTCACCTGGAATCAATAAAACATATTTTTACCTCTATTCTGATTAGATATTTGTGTGTGTCTAAGTGTTAGTTTTGTGTTTAGTCATTACTTCCTAATGCTTTCATAGGGCTAACACCAACTCACCTGATATCTATAAGGTGCCATTCTTGTAGGTGACAAGAAGAGATGTACCTAGAAGCACAGAGATAGAAGAATCTACTATACAGTGTGCCTTATCTATAACACCTATGGTGAGTCCTTGCTTTTTATGTGTTCCATTAAAGCCTCCCTATTAAGCTTCCTGCAGCCTAGTCCTTTTACCAGTTTGAGTGTACGTATGTGTTTGTATGGTTTAGAGTGTGAGTGTGAGTAGGTCCAATCATTTTGGTGCATCACCCCTTTAGAGTAAGTTTTGTTTTCCTGTAATCCTTCTCCCTTTTCATCCCCCCATTATATATCTATACATATGTATTAGCACTTATTAGAACAACTCAGATGCATCAAGGGGAGCTAGCCCTTATCTAGAGACTCTCCCCTCTAGCTTCACTAGTCCCACAAGTGAGAGGCGAGTTTCCATTTTGACGTGTGGAAGGTAGGAGCTTGGCCTCCTGCCCAAGGTGCAATCCACTATGTCAACAGTTTTTGGCATGCCCAGTGGGATTTAGTTTTTTACACTCAATAAAGTTTTAGGATTGGTGTTGGTCTTGTTATAGCAAATCAACCATTTTTAGCATCTAGTGACTCCACTGCTAAGAGCTTCATTTTTTTGATCAAAGACCAGTCTGACCTCCTATGCCTAAAATCACCACACGGTCTGCTGCCAAGGGTGGTCCTTTCAAATTCATTGAATTACCTTTGAACTCATCAAAGTGACTGAGGTTTGAGAGGACCTATCCTTATTCAGCAAACCACTTTCCCAAACCTGCTGTAAAGAATACCTACGCAATAAGGCCATAGTTACATCCCATCATAGCTATGGCATTACCCTTTGTAACAAATATAGTATTGAAGAAATCAAGAAAGCCATATCCTGGGCTCCCACTTTGATCAGCCCTAGCTTCATAAGAGATTTCAACCTCTACACCTTTGGTAATGAAGAGGTAATCTCTGCCATGCTTACCCAAGCAAGTGATGATAACCTTGAGCAATCAATTACATTTTTTAGCCAGGGCCTAGAAGGTTTTGAAGTCAAATACACATATGTGGAAAAGTAAGTCATGGCAGTCATATGAAATCTAAAGAAATTTAGACATATGTTGTCTAATAGTAGAATCCACCTCATGGTTCCACATCCTGGCATCAAGGATTTCTTGATCAATCGAGACCTGAATGAGAAGAGAGCAGGGTGGATCACTAAGGTGATGGAATATGATGTGGATATCAAGATCACCAAACTGGTAAGAGGGAGGGGCCTATGTGAGCACCTCGCTATAGACTTTAAGCAGTAAAAAGAGGACAATCTGCTAATCCATGATGCAGCTATAGTAGAAGAACTAGTTATCTTGAAGGATTGGACATCATATGTGAGGCATTTCATTCTCACTGGTGAGTGCCTGCACTCACTTGACAAGTCGAAAAGAAGGTATTTTAGACTCCAGTGTCTCCCTTATGCCCTAATTAATGGAGTGTTATTTAGAAGGGATCTCTCAGGAGTCTTTTTAAGATGTTTGGACTCAAATCAGGCTGACAAGGTGTTGTCTGAGTTCCATGATGGGCCAGTCAGTGGTCATTTTGCTCCTAGGGCTACAGCAGCAAGAATAATGAGAGCTAGTTATTTATAGCCTACTTTTTTTAGGGACACCCATGCCTAGGTATGAAAGTGCCAGAAGTGTGCACTTTTTGATGGGAAGCAACGGTTGGTTGCCATGCCTTTATAGCCTATTCAGGTGGAACAACCATTCATGTAATGGGGCCTTGACTTCATAAGGATGATTAATCCTCCCTCCAATGCTGGGCACAAGTGGGTCCTAACCGCCATGGATTATTTCACAAGATGGGTAGAGGTTGTTGCTCTGAAGGAGGCCAATGAAAGTGTAGTCCTAGATTTTTATGAGGACCTGGTGGCAAGGTTCAGGGTTCTAGCAACCATAATCCTAGATAATGCATTAGCTTTTCTAGGAACTAAAATAAGTGAATGGGCACTGAGATATGGTATTTATCTCAACACTTCATCCAATTACTACCCATAAGGGAATGGGCTAGTTAAATATACAAATAAGACCCTGATCAGGATCATCAAGTGAACCATGGAAGAAAATTAGAGGACTTGGCATGCCAAGTTGAAAATAGCCCTGTGGGTAGATAGGGTCACCCCAAAGAGGGCAATTTGTAACTCGCCAGACACACTCATCTATGGAAGGGAAGCTAGGCTCCCCATTTCACTTGAATTATTAGCCTTAGACCTTGCTTGCTAGCTATAATTAAAAGAAGGAAATAGCATGGAGGTTAGGCTATGTGAGCTGGTAGAGCTCTAAGAGACAAGGGACTAGGCTATGGCTTATATGACTAGTCACCAATAGCAAATGAAGAGACACTTCGGCAAGAAATCTTCATCAAAAGGTTTCTCTAAAGGAGACATTGTCTTGAAATGGGATGATGACTGAGCTAAGCTTGGAAAGCACTTGAAGTTTGATGCCCTATGGAGTGGTCCATATGTAATCACTCAGTGCAAGCAGCATAATGCATTCCAACTCTCTAGGTTGGATGGTGAAGAACTGTATATCCCAGTTAATGGGATACATCTTAAGCATTACCACTGAGTCCCTTTTCCATCATGTATATATTTCCCTTGCTTTTCTCCTATTTTCCCTAAGTGCCTTTTGCACATGTCAGTAGTTTTCTTAGTTTTGTGTGTTTTCATTTCCTTTTGGGGTAAATCTTTGTGATTAGTTCTTGAAATTATTGGGGCTATTACTGATCTTTAAGTTACATTCTGACTCTATGCCTAATGGACTTTAAGGCAACTAGTTTCTAAGCATAGCAAACATGTTTCCCCTTGGAGTCACCAATTTTTTGACCATTTTTGGTCCAACAGGCCAAAAATTGGTCCCCTTCTTCCCCTGCTATTCTAGGCCAATTCATTTTTTGATTTTGCACAAGTCCAAGAATTTCTACAAACTCTGCAGGTCTATTTCTATAGACTCTATAGGTCTATTTCTATGGACTCTATAGGTCTATTTCTATGGAATCTGTAGGTGCTTTTATACTATCTCTATAGGTGAAGCTTCTACATATACTACAAAGAAGATTTTTCTATGAACTCTACAGGTGATTCTTTCAGCACATGAAGAACCAATTCAATGAGTGCAAGGTTTTGTAAAGCTTCTTCAGACTCTTGTCTAAAAATTCACAAGGAAGGTTAGCATTTTTAAACCATTTAATTGGTTCAATTCCTTGGTTTAACACCTAAGTTCATCACTTCAGTTCAAAGCCTTGTTTCAATCAGCAAAGTTCATCACTTTGGTTTAATCAAACAGTTCATCGACTTGGTTCAACATGTTGCTTCAATGTTTTGGTTCAATGCTTCAGTTTAATCATATGGTTCAATCACTTAGTTCACTCAGTTAGTTTGATGCCTTGGTTCATAGACAAAGTTTAACGCAAAGTTCATTAGAAGGTTCAATCAAATGGTTTGATTCATTGACTTAGTTCAATGCTTTGGTTCATCACGTTGGTTCAATCGGCAAGGTTCAACGCTTCGGTTCAACTACAAAAGTTCATCCACAAAGTTCAAAGGCTCAGCTCAATTCAAATGGTTTAACAAGCTTGGTTCAATGCTCAGTTCAAAGCCTTGGTTCAACAACCGCTTGAACCATTGAACCGATTCAATCAATTGGTTCAACAGTTAGTTCAAAGGAGTGGTTTAATGTGAAAAGTCAAGAGAGCCTCTCAAAGGACAAGTGCCCTTGTGGAGGGCACTTGGTCGAAAAAATCACCCTTCAAAAGGGTCGATTACAAGAATCCTGAAGGGCACTTTTTAAAGGCCAATTCTTGCAGACTTTTGGTCTACGGGAAAAAGCCTGAAAAAAAGCCCACAGAAAAGGCCAAAGAGACAAAGGCCGCCGAAGGCCCCGAAGGGTAGGTGCCCTTGCAGGGGGCTCCTAGCTACCAAATGAAGGGCATTTCTCTAGACCCGAAGGGATACTTCCCCTTTGGGAGGGTCTAAAATAAAAGGCCAAATTAGAGGAAAAGGCCTGAAGGAATTTGCCAAGGACGGTGACGTCCTGAAAGCCATCAACTTTAAGGAGACAGATTAGCTATTATTTTTTTTAAAATAGTGATGGGTCCATGAACATCATTTTTATGATAGATAAATAGCTGTTTGAGTGCCAACAAAGAGCCCAAAGAATAAATAGAGAAAAGAGCCAAGGAACCAGAAGAGTCAAGGTAGGGAAAAGATAAAAGTGCCAAGTGTAGGAATAGGCAAATAGTCCAAGTGGTGAAAGGAGGCATTGATTCAAGAAGTTACTATAGCAAGTGATACAATGTCTACAAATTTATCATTAGGAGGCACAAATGGCTAATGGTGTGACCCATTTTTCTTCATTTTGCATTAATGAGTAGACAAGTCATGTAATCACCTTCAAGGAGTGGTCTTGTAAGCAAACAAATAGCACGGCCCATAATTTCTCATATGATGTTTAAGTGGCTTGCTCTTCCCAATGATCATAATTCACATGGGTCATTTGTAAAAAGGGTGCCAAAGGGCCTCCTTCCTTCCTATATATATTGCAAACTTCTCATTTGGAAAAGGATCTTTCGCATTTGTAAGGCGAAGCCCTGGCAAATATTCACCTAAAATCAATAAAACACATTTTTACCTCTATTCTGATTAGATATCTATGTGTGTTTGAGTGTTAGTTTTGTGTTTAGTCATTGCTTCCTAATGCTTTCATAGGGCTAACACCAACTCACCTAGTATCTATAAGGTGCCATTCTTGTAGGTGACAAGAAGAGTTGTACCTAGAAGCACATAGATAGAAGAAGCTACTATACAATGTGCCTTTTCTATAGCACCTATGGTGAGTCCCTACTTTTTGTGTGTTCCATTAAAGCCTCCCTATTAAGCTTCCTACAGCTTGGTCCTTTTACCATTTTGAGTGTACGTATGTGTTTGTATTGTTCAGAGTGTGAGTGTGAGTGTGAGTGTGAGTGTGAGTGTGAGTGTGAGTGTGAGTGTGAGTGTGAGTGTGAGTGTGAGTGTGAGTGTGAGTGTGAGTGTGAGTGTGAGTGTGAGTGTGAGTGTGAGTGTGAGTGTGAGTGTGAGTGTGAGTGTGAGTGAGTGTGAGTAGGTCCAATCATTTTGGTTCATCACCCCTTTAGATTAAGTTTTGTTTTCTTGTAATCCTTCTCCCTTTTCATCCCCCCATTATATATCTATACATATGTATTAGCACTTATTAGAATAACTCAGATGCATCAAGGGGAGCTAGCCCTTATCTAGAGACTCTCCCCTCTAGCTTCACTAGCCCCAGAAGTGAGAGGGGAGTTTCCATTTTTACGTGTGGAAGGTAGGAGCTCGACCTCCTGCTTAGGGTGTAATCCACTATGTTAATAGCTAGGTAAAAGTCCTTTTGGCATGTCACCAAAAATAATTGAATGGGCATCAATCACTTGTTATAGATCAAGAGATGTAAATAACTAAGTTGGATGAACTTCTATGGAAAACAAGTGAGCTACAAATCCTTCATCACTATTTTAGAGGATCTTTGTCATTTGATGGGAGCTAACAAGTTGTGAAGATTTATCCCTTAATCCCCTTAGCTCAAATTTCCTTCCCTCAGAATGAAAATCCATGAATAATTATTGGAAACTCATTTCAATAGTGCCCAAAGTGGTGAGCCACTATACTCTGAAAATAATGTCAACTCCCCCCATAGGAATAAAAAACATAGGAGAATCTAATAAGTAACCTCCCATGGCTAGCTTAATACTATGGCATTTTCTTGAGTAGCTGACAGTGCCACCATCTATAATCATGACCTAAAATTTTGGAGTAATATAAATGAAATAGTTCAAGTGAGAAGCCAACTTATTGTTGATGAAGTTGTGTGTGCTCCCAAAATCAATCAAAATAGTGACCTTTTATTTCTTTAAGAAACCCATAACCTTAAGAGTCATGATAGGAAATAATAGGTTGAGAGTCTTCAGATTCCTCCGTATAACCTTCTTCATCCTCGCCAAGTGCCTCCTCATCATCATCATCCTCATTGGTACCTTTGATGTAAAATAGCTTCTTTTTAGCACAACAATGGTCTTTGCTCCATTTTCTATCACAACCATAACACAACCCTTTGACTCACTTCTCCTCAATTTTTTGAGGTGTCAATCTAGTGGTTTGAGGATATGATGGTGATGGAAAGGTGTGATCATGACCAATAGTGAAGGTTTTTTAGTTTGACCATCTCTTTTTTCTTTACCATGCATGCCTATGGGAAAGATTTTGATATAGATGTTGGATTAAACATATAAACCTCTAATTACATGTTATCTTTGAGACCACCCAAAAATAGATCAATAAAATTTTCCTTAGTGATGTCTTCCATCTATAAGGATAGATTCTAAAACTAATGAATATAATCCTTCATAGTTCTCATTTGCCTCAATTTGGATAATTGGCTAAAGTAGTTCTTAGAGACATTATTTTGATAATGAGCCAACAACTCATCAATGAAAATAGACCATGTAATAGGAGCACCATTATTTTTATTTTGAGCACATGACTAGTGATACTAAATTAACTACTCATGTTCCAGATATAGAGACACCACTATCACCTTCTGATAACTAGGAGTTTGATGCAGATCAAATAAATTCTCAATTTGGGTAATCCAAGTGAGAGGATCCTTACTATAAAACTTACGTATGTCCACTTTAGGCAACATTAGTTTCACACTAGAATTGGATTTGTTAGTGTTGAGAAGAGGAGGACTCAAATGATGAAGTGGAGGGTTGTTTGACTGTAACTAAGATGAAAGATAAATCAAGGAAGTAGTGATCTAATTCAATTGATTATGAACCTTATTAATCTCTTCATGCATCCTTAAAATATTATTTTTAATTACAATAAAGTTATCATGCCACACCAAGCCCTTTATATTAGCCTAAAGTTGAGAAATCAATAGATCTAAAGTTCCAAATTCTATGTCATCGATAAGAGTCTTAGGAGTTTTTTCCCCCCCTTTTTATCCCCATGTATAAGGACCAACCATGTACAAACCCTAAGAGGGTTTTTTTCCCAAAAAAATTGTACCATGAGATGGTACCATTGTGATCACCTCACCAAGATGAATCCAATGATTGCCTTTACACACTAGGGTGAAAATTTTTGGCACAAAAAAGTGTACTAGTGGAATCTACCATTGTGATCATCTCATTGAGATGAATCCAATGATTGTAATTGTGCAAATCAAAAAAATATATAGACCTTATTATTATTATTATTATTATTATTTCAAAAAAGCATTTCAAACAATACTATGCTGACAGAAAAAATTAATTCTTCCTAGATTACAAGTTATATTTTTTCACTCATTCCCCTCATAGAAGTCATGCCTTTCTAGATCTAAAAAAAAATGCCACAAGAAACTTGCCCAAATCGAAGCTCTAATACCACTTGTAATGAAAGTATTTAGATGTTTGCACGTAATAATTTTATATCACATAGAATAATCAAATATGAGAGATTACATAGCTTTAATTGATAGTAGAGAAGAATTCTTGATAATATAGCAAATACACTTCAAAGAGGCAACCTCCACAACAATGCACTAAGAGTAGAATATTTAACATGATGATCAAAGACTAACCACTACCTCTTATATATAGTCTACTTATCCATGGTTATTCCATAGGCTAACCTAAATAAGAACATAGAGAAATGTAACAAGAATATAAAAGAGGTATGTAAGCCATAAGTTAGCCACACATATCCCAAGACACACCAAAGGTTAAGGGTATAGCACTCTCACTATGTTATTCAAGACTGCCTATAATGAAAATTATAGTAGAAGCCTTTTCATGCATAACCAAAGTGAGAAATAATTATAAAGAGTTAGTAAAAATATCTAAAAACCTTCCACAATGATATTTATTCATCAATGCCCTTCTTCACCTATGAAACAAATCAAAACTTGTGGAAATTTTAGAATTAGGTATGTCCATACAAGTGACAGTATGGATCAATTAGGTATAAATGAGCCTATGAGAGTTATAAATAGTTCAAATCACTTCCAAGGCCAATTATCCATGTCTAGATCCATAACTTTCCATATCTTCTCCATCGGGTTCAAATGAGGGTTTTAGGAGGGGTTTGAGTCATCTAGGTTATTACAAATGATTCATAAAACATATGTATAACTCTCAAACCAACTCCACAAATTTTGAGTTCAAGACCCTCTTAAAATACCCCTAGTTACATTTAGAACCATTCAAAACATCCATATAGATATGAGTGAAGAAACATGGTTCTCTATCTCCTTATATGCACTTTGGGTAAGCTTGAGATAGTTTTAGGCTAAATTGACCACTTACGTGTTCTTCCTTAAAAACAAATGGATGTTATAGAATCTCCACTCATAAATAAATTCTCTCAAATATTTTATAAATTTCACATGATGTTATGAGTGAAGTTGGAAGCCATTAGGGTTTATGCTCTGTTTTAGGCCAAGTAGGCCTAGACTGTGTTTTTTGAGTATTTGACACTTGTGAGTGCCTCCCATGACTTTAGGTGATCTTAGAATATTTTTCACCTTAAAACCAACCTCACACATCATTCCAAAATGCTTCTTTGTTATCCCTTTCATCCTATCAGCATTCACACATTATCCCTGTAGGGTAGTCATGGTTGTGGAGTACCCTCTATTTGAGACAAAATAGAGGGAACTTACCCTATTTTCCTAACTAAAATAATACCATGAGATCCTAATATAGGTCATGATTATGTTATGTACTAATTTACATAACTTTTTCATACTCCAAGACCCTTCAAAACTTCAAATTCCTCAATACTAGCTTATAGGACTATATGTAGTGTTTTTGATTGACTATAGGTTGAGGTTTTAGTTCAACATTCTATATATTATTTGCCTAATAATCACATGAGGATATGATATATCACTATGGGATTGTATTAAACATTTATATCTATCTTATCCCTTTGTCAACCTTCCAAACTTTCATCTCTCATTTGCTAAAACTAGTCTGCATCAGACTGTAGCTATATCATTAAGGAATACAAAAGATTCCTATAGGTTCTCATCTATGTCAAATAATTGTACTTTAACTCATTTGATTTCTTATGATATATTAGGTTCACATAAAACATGACTAGACTTTCCTATTTCCTTTATATCATGTTCTCATCCTTATACTATCATTGTGCTATAGGTCTATAGTTCAAGATTCATGTAGCGTTTTGGCACTATGTTTACTAAGTATTTACAATGGGAGTTTGATTGAATTGAAAGTCACTAAATACTCATTATATTTTGATAAAATAACTTAATCTCATGTTGAGGAGTGATATCTCCATATAGGATTAAATAATTAAGTCATTATACCTTGTATACCTCCACCAATAGATGACACATTGTATGATCAAAACCTCATTCAGAGAAGTTAAGGTAAAACTTCTCATTGGCAAGTTTCTAACTCTGTGGATCAAGGATTAAAATTGACTAGATGAACTAGCTTCAACATGATCACAATGGTATTATCTATGATCTTATACCTTATTGAAGGTCTCAATTGAGTTCAAGCACCTTCATTTTAACACTTCTTTGACTCATTTTTATTGACTCTTAGACCATGTTGGACACTACATGTAGGTCTCTATGATATAGGACTGATGCTAAGCTAGAATCTCATTATCACCCTAATATCCTTTCACCAAGTTAATGATATTTTTTATATATCTCATTTAGGTTCAAAACTTTTAAACATCATTATTCTTCCTCTCATGTCTTGATCTTTCTTTCAGGTTTGAACATGAAACCTACAGATGCTTGCTTTAAGGGTAATTGATTGTATCAAGTGTTAGGCCTTTCATATCATTAGTGACACTCTTGAGACCAAAAATTATATGAATAATATGATAAAACATTTTAAATTAGGTTTAAAATAAACATATTAGATTTATCCTGAAGACATTTATAGGAGGGTGAAACTATATAACTAGCAACACTATTTTGTAGACTTCAATGGTGTCTTCTACTAGCATAATGAGATAGTACTAATTATTCCTTGATATATATGCATGAAAAATAGACTAAAAACCATATGATAAGGATGGTGATACTCTTCAATATTACATACACCACCTGGTTTACTTAGATCAATGCAAATAGATAAGAAAACTAAAGTCATCGGGGATGTGTAGGCAGTTTAGAGTCATTATCATTCTTTGTGATGGTTCATGAAGCACATACCACCAAACTAAAAACTATTGTATACACATAATATTTTTACCTTTTATCTATTATTGACACTTCATATCTTGTAAGAACCTATTGAGTCTCAATCTCTCTGAGTGCATGCCTTAAGGGGTGCATTAGGAAAGGGGTGGATAGACCATTAGTGCTTCGTAAGATTGTTGTTCCTTTTTCCTCTTGCCATCTACACTCTATCTTCCTAAAACCATTGAACCTAAGATTATTATTCTTAATTCTACCTATTCCTATCAATTTTTATATTGTATCCTTCATTTCTTGCCTTATAACCCTTTTAACCTATCAACTATGCTTGGTTGACCAGGTCGACCTAGCATAGTTTAGGAACTTTTTCTCTTTTTTGGTTTGTTGGCATCTTGGCTGAACTAGCATAGACCTAGAGAGTTAAACCTAAAAATGTGATAGGTTGATTGGGTCAACCTAGCATAGCCAACATTCCCAAAAAAATTTAAGGTAAGATACTACTATATATACAAGGTCATTTACCACTATTTCATAATAGAAAATAAGTGTGAAAGAACATCTACCTATTGACCATTTTACTTAGGGAATAAATCTTTAGGGTTTAATACTTTATTTGGAGCTCTGATCTTGTCTTATGGATGTGTTTTGGATTCTTGGGTAGGCTATGTATCCTAGAGCTGATTTATATTAGTTATCCTTACATACCATGATAATCTCTTGTGAAGCACCTCGACTAAGGGGGAGATTGAGGCTCAATGAGTTCATCTTCAAAGGTAATTATTCCTAAATTTATTCTTCCTTTGTAAGAGTAGATAGATAGTGCATTTTTATTCTTCTCATCCATGTATTAGAATTTTGTATACATTGACATGAGTATAAGTCTTCTATACATCTTTAGTTTAGTTATTTATTTATTTTATTTTTAACCCCCACTTTGCGATAAAATATTTAGTACATACTTGATTAAATTTATTTTTCTTGTTATTATATTAGTGAAATATTAAATCATAGGACTCTTTTAGGATTGTTATGTGATTGTGTTAGACTGTAGTCTTTGGAACCCTATCTCACATGGTGTGTTGTGACAAGTGATCCCTTAATCGAGTATAGTAGATCCTCACATTAGTCATGCTCCTGCTTAACTATTATATGATCCCTCAATCAGAAGTGTAGGTGTGTTCTATCCCATCTGATATAGGATTTATTATGGACATGATGCATTTTTGATTGCATACATTCTGGTGAACCCAACATGAAACAAGCCCTTGCAATATTTCTTTCACTTATTTCATTTCTATTCATCATTATTTTTATCATATCTTTATTATGTTGGATCAACCCTATCAACCCAATTATTTATTTTTATGCATAGATTCGTAAGAATAGGTAACTGGCTCAACTAGCTTGACCCAATATAGGTTTTTTTTTTTTAAATTAGATAACTAGATCGACCAGTTTGACCTAGTATAGTTTTTGCCAATTTTTAGACTTCTTGTTCAATCAACTAGGTCAACTAGGTCAACCTAGTGCATTTTTAGTACTTTTTTAGCAAGTTCTTGTATTATTTGGTTGATAAGCTCGACCCACTTTGAAGGTTTTTGATAGTTTTTTCTAAGGTTCTTGATCAATAATCTTCTCATTTTCATCTCTAAACCATTCAGGTGAGTTTCTACTTCTATATATCTTTCTATTTTTGTACTTTTCTTTCATAGTTTGTAGTCTTTAAAACTACCCTTACATAGTCAACTAGGTCAACCCTATGGACCTGGTTATGTGTTTTATGTGTTATGAAATAACTAGGTCAACCTAACTGACCTAGTTCATTTTCAGACTTTACTTCCACAATACAATTTTGATCATTTCAAACCTATTTTGTATGATTATTCATAGAGTTTCTCAATTATACCTTGTTTCAAAGTTGTAATTAACCATGTATGTTAATCACATCTTTATTTTTAGTTATTTGCATGCTTAAAATAGCTCACATAGTCTAATTAGGGGATTTTCAATTAATCACTTAGTTGCATTATTTCTATTCTTTTGCACACATGGCCAAATCACATAAACATCAAAAAGCATTTAAACATTTGACTACCCAGGCCAACCTACTTGGATTTCATCACCAAGGGGGAAGCTAACTTAATGTTATGGTCAAGTATAAAGCATGATTAATGGTATATTTTGGCTAAACACCCATTACCCTTATTTTTGTGGTATGTGAAGTGAGGGGATAGCCCTCAATACTAATCCTATATCCTTTACACTACACTCCTTTTCATCTTAAACTTACTTGAAACTATCCTTAAATTGTTATCTAGTACCTTATTTATAGCCAATCTCCATTTACACTTAAAGTCATTCTTAATAATCTAAATAACATTCTAGGTTGACTAAGTAGCTAGCTTTACTTTCAAGTTATTTGTTTGATCTTTGATCAATTGTGTGTGCAAAATCTTGCATTAGCCAAGATATAGTGTAATATTTTACTTTGTGTGCATTAATTAGATTGGCTAGAATCATTTCAATTAACTATTTATTTACCTTTAGTACTTATAATTTTTTATTATTTATAAATTATTTTGTTTCACAACTTGATATCAACTTTATTATGTTCCATACATCATCATGAATTCAACACATTTACCTATCTCTAAATGTACCTATCAATCTAATGCAAATCATTCTTATGGTTCAATGTCACCTTAATCCAACTCACATGTTGGGGCATCTTGCAGTGCCCATCCACATGTCCCTTCAGACTTTGGGGCATCTTGTGATTCCCATCCCTACATCCACTTACCCTTTGGGGCATCTTGTAATTCCCACTCTTATTCTACAATGCATAATAAAAAACACAACCATCTTGAAGAAACATTCTGAGACTTATAAACTTGTATTTCACATGCTCATATTTGATATAGACATTAACATAGATTTACTTATTTATTTTTATCTCGTGTTTCTTTGTTGTTGTGCATTTTTATTTTTTTAATTTCACTTTCCTAAGAATCATCATTTTCCTTTATGTTCTTCAGATTTCTTACACATCACATTTGGCATTTGTTTTCATTTTTGTTCTTATATATCTCTTTTATTCTTTGTATTTTTCATATCATTATTTTCCTTATTAGCTTTATGATCATTTTTACCCCTTTGTTTATCATTTACCTCTTAATGTACCATAATATTCTTTATCTTCTTGCATTTTCTCTTTTTGACAGCCCTTGGGTTTTTCTTTTGTGAGTTGCTTTGTAAGACTATGGATAGGACCCAACATCCCTCACAAAACCACCATCTTTTTGCTTACCTCATTTTATGTATTTCACATATTGCTTTTTGGCACCCCTTGAGTTTCTCTTTTATGTAGTTGCACGGTAAGACCATGGATAGGACCTAACCCTCCTCTTAAAATTACCATATTTTCATGTTCTTGATCCTTGTTCTTAGCTTTAACTTTTGTTTCTTTTGATAGATGGAATTTACATAACAATCTATATTAGCATGTTTTCCTCCATTTCCCTCATTCTTATGATAAGAAATCACACCTTTGTTTTCATTGTATCCCTATTTTTTCCCTTTGTCACATTTTTACAATTTGAAGTAATTTGAATTATTTCATGTGTCATTTCCTCTTGATTTCCCCTTATTTTCATCTCCGCATTGGATTAAACAATGTCAAAGTCAAGATAACACTTTTATTTCACCTTGATTTATGATACTCTTTGACCCCATGCTCTTTCAATTTTCATCAAGAAAGTTAAATCCAAATCATTTGAAATAAAATGAAATGATATTTAAAAGCCAACATACAAATCTCAAAAGTCAAATTCACACCAAAAGACATGATTATAAGCACATATCCTATCTCAAATTGAAACTCAAACTCCATAATTAGATTCACATAGAATTGAAATACTTTAGAGTGCGGTAGGCCAGTAGATTGGAATAAGAGATTTCAAAAAAACTCTATGATGTTACCTACTTTCTCATGCAAGTACCCAATCTTTGTAGTAGATCGGTGGCTCTGTAAGGGGTCCTAAAGAATGGGGAACACATCATGGGGAGGTAGATCCATTTTAATTTTCATACATATATCCTTCATGGGATGATCTATATACTCCATTTGTTGACCCAATATTTTTATTGCTAAGAGAAGTTCTTCATAGTTTTTATGGTCAATAGTCCTCTTGTTTTGACAAACCAAATTTGAGTGTCTTAACTTTGATACAGAGTTTATATACCTTGGTTTTTCCTTCATTCTCCCCTCCACCCATTTCATTTCCCCCCTTGACATGCAAATTGTGTTTCTAAATCTATTTTCTTTCCTTTTTCTTCACCTTTTAAAAACATGCTAGCATTACTTTATTTCAATTTTATTTATCCTTAGAGCAAAACAACATGTTGGATTAACTATGGATCATTAGGTGTCTTAGACCCTTAAGGATTGTTCATAGAGGTTTGGTTATACATGTTGATTTCATTATTTGAGAGTAGCTGATAGTTTGAATCACCTAATGGGATAGGATAATGCCATCAATAATCTACCTCAATTTAGTGTCATTATTGTGCTACCCTTCTATTGTAGATAGTTGAGTCTGCACCCCTTTTTCCATGAATTATATGTTTCTCTCTATGTATGCCTTCTTCATATTTGTCTTACATCTTGACTTTCATTTCATTCGACATTCTTCCATAATTTTATATTTGTTTGATTTGACATGCCTATCTTAAATGAGCTTACTTTTCACCTTCTTGCTTACCTTTTTTTAAATTATCTTACATGGATATTACATTTTTTATTTATGTTTTACATTCTTTCCACCATGATTTACTGTTTTTTCCAATCATTTGTCATTTATTTCTATCATTTTTCACTTATTTCCTATCATTTATCACTATTTTTCCATTCATTTGTCATTCATTTACCATCATTTTGTCAATCATTTACTACCAATATTTTTATTATAAAATTTATTTACCAATCCTAATTTACTAATTTTATTAAAAATATTTAACTCTCCTAACTTTCATATGTTTATCTTCCAAAAAATTTCAATTTTTAGCTATTTTTTGCACTAACTTCTACAGGTTTGCCTAGTGTACTCCACATTAGACACCTTAATTTCTTACAGTCTACTTCTTTATCTAAAGCACTAAGGTAAGTTAAAGGTATGTGTTTTTCAATTATATCCTTTCATTTATCTTATTTATTTCTTACTACACCATACTTAGCATCAACATTGTGTGTTATCAGGTTTTCTTTTGAAGCACCATCCCATGTTGCACTTACATGACATGTGATGAGCTTTAGTTGGGGCATATGTATACACATAATATTTTAAAATCTTATCAATTACTAACACTTTTCATCTTATAAGAACAAATCAAGTCTCAATATCTCTGAGTGCATGCCTTAAGGGGTGCACTAGGAAAGGGGTGGGTACACCATTGGTGATTCATGAGATTTTTCTTCCTTTTTCCACTTGCCATATACACTCTAGCCTCTTGAAACCATTGAACCCAAGCCTATTCTTCTTATTTCTACCTATTCCTATAATTTTCTATATTTTATCCTTAATTTCTTACCTTATCAACTTTTGACATGTCGATTGTTCTAGGTTGACTAGGTTGACCTAACACACTTTAGGGACTTTTTCTCTCTTTTGGTTTATTGGACTCTTTGCCGACCTAGCACAGACCTAGGGAGTTAACCCCAAAAACATGCTAGATCGATTGGGTTGACCTAGCACAAATGACATTACCAAAAAAATTTAGGGTAAGATACTACTATATATACAAGGTCATTTACCACCATTTTATAAGAGCAAATAATTAAGTGAAGAAGTGTGAACAAACATCTGCCTATTAACCATTCTACTTGGGGAATATAGATTTAAGGTTAAATACTTTATTTATATCTCTCATCTCATCTTATGGATAAGTCTTTTAGATGCTTGGGTAGGTTGTGTAGCCTAGAGCTAATTTATCATAGTTATCCTTACAAACCATTACAATCTCTTGTGAAGCACCTTGGCCAAGGGGGAGATTGAGGCTTGACAAGTTCATCTTCAAAGGTAAGTATTCCTAACTTTATTCCTCCTTTGTAAGAGTAGATAGATAGTGCATTTGTATTCTTCTCTTCCATGTATTAGAATTTAATATACATTGACATGAGTATATGTCTTTTATACATGTTTCATTTAGTTATTTATTTGTTTTATTTCTAACCCCGACTTTGTCCCACAAGATTTAGTGTGCACTAGATTAGATTTACTTTTCTTGTTATTAGATTAGTGAAATATTAAATCATAGGACTCTTTTAGGGTTGTTATATGATTGTGTTATATTTTAAGATTTGTAACCCTATCTCACATGGTGTGTTGTGATAAGTGATCCCATAATCAGGTCTAATGGATCCTCACATTGTTCATGTTCCTACTTAACAATTGTATGCCCCCCTAATTGGAAGTGTAGGTGTGATCTATCCAATCCAATCTAGGATTGATTTATGGGCATGATACATTTCCAATTGCATACAACTATTACCATGGAAAGGAATTCCATAAAGGCTAATATCTCCCACCAATTTATCTCACTTGAAATCTACTCCTCAAGTCTGTACTAAGTGTAAATTGATTGACTTATTTGACCTAACCAAGAGAGCAATGAGAGAGAGAGGTTGTTTTTTGGTAGTTTTAGACCTATAAAATCTACCTAAGCATGGGAATGAACTATGGGGATCCCAATATACCTCCATAAAGTGGTCACATGTGTTAGGTGGGTTATATCAGTCCATACAACAACTAAAATTGACTTTTTTATAGTGATCTTTATATTTCCACATTGAACCTGCATCCTTTTTAGTTTCAAATTGTCTCTTAACATCTTTATGACATGTGGTATGTTTAATGTCCTCTTGAAACATTTGTCCTTGGGGAAAAATTGTATAATTTCATTTTGATGACTAAAAGGTGATATAAAATGACATAAGATAAAATTATGCAAATGTGACCAAGGTTGAGAGATATCATTTGACCTCATTAATGACCATAAGACCACTTTTTAACCTAGGAAACCCTATGAAAGTTTGAACTTATAAGGGGGGTTGACTCAATTTAAACTAGGGATAAATTTAGTCAACTCTTGCAATTTCCTAGGGGTAACATGCCAGCTATGCTAAGGATCAGTTGCCTTCTCCTATCCATTGGGTTATAGAGTCACCTATATAGTGTACTTGACACTGAAATGCCTCTTAAAGGACACTAGACCATACCAAACACAATATAAAATAAACACACACTTGTGTTCTCATGAACACTTTGGGAAAACACACACAACATAACCAAAAAACACACCTATCCTAGTATGTACACTTGAGGTGAATAAAAAATTCATCATTTCATCAACCAAGGTCAAAGATAATGCTTCTTGCATCACTTATACTTCATGAAATCAATACATCAAATGATGCATACTCATCAGTGAACACTTTTTTATGGATATAGTCAAATGACTTGCCATCTTTGGAGACTTTGTTAGCATCAAGTTTATCCTTTGGAGCTCTTATAAACACTCCACCTAGCTTTTTAAGAGGCTTGTTTGAGTTTGCATTTTGTTTGACCTCTATCTTGTCCACTTAGCACTCCATAATATGATCACTTGGAGTTATGAAAGTTGTCTCAACTTCACCTTCTTATATTGATGCTCCAACATGTCTAAAAGTGGTTCAACTTCAGACTATGGTTTGGACTATTATTCAACCACACACATTTCTACCTTAGCTTCATTGGACTCCTTCATGACTACATCCTTATTGATAGTAGTTTGACACTCATTATCATGCCTAATAGAACACTTTCCTTCATTTTTATAAATTCCATAAAAAACCTTAATATCAAGTTCATGCTTCTTAGGAAGGTACATTGGCTTACTCAATTATTTAAACTCTTGAACTATGGCATGAAACTATTACCATAAATCATCTTCTTATTCATAGCTATCATATTTATGGGATCCTCCATATTGGGTAGGTATAATTTTATTGTCTTCCTCATTATCCTAATCTACCATAATTTGAAAACCATCATCATCATGCATATGAATAAGTTAATTACCCTTAGTAGCTTGTTGAAATGAATTATCAAGACTTACATCATAATTTTCATCACCTTCCTCATGGATGATGTATGTGCCAAGGTATATTTCTTAAATTAAGGTATATGGATCATATCCATAAGTATCATAACCATACTCATCTAAGAAAATATCAGAGATGCCTTCAATTTTGGAAGATGTTTCATCATCCATAACATACTTTTCTTGATCATTGATGGTATAATTTAGATTAGAACTTGCTTCTACATATGGTTCAATGTGAAACTTGGCCAATGGTTGTGTGCTAATAGTCACCTTTGATTTGTACCTTATTTAAAATGCCAAGAAGAACTAATCAACTAAGATATATCCTCCTATCTTGGTTTTGAAGTCCCTTGATAGGCAAATAGCAAAGTGAACAAGCAGATCTACCACCACGATGTCTTGAAGGATTAGAAATATTGGACAGTCATGAAAGAAAACTCCCAAAAAATTTATGATCCCTACTATATGATTTGGTGTTCCATAAAGCTACAACACTCCCTTTTTATATGGCTCATATTTTAATCCCAACTTATTTGCCACAAGTTTTGGAATAACTAAAGTACTTGCCCCACTATCTACAATGCAATTGTGAACAAGCTTATCTCCTAAAATAAGAGTGAGGTATAAGGGTGGGATATTTTTATATTTGGTGGAGGGTTCAAGAATGTGAGTAGTATCATTAGTGAGGGATACACCACCATGTTTTTATGGTTGAGGACTGATGTGAACTTGGGATAGATACTCTTGAAGAAGTTCCTTTTGATCAGGTATGTGGAATATTTCCCAAAAAGATATAGTTATTTTATCACTCTTCAAAGAATCAATGATATTCAAAGAAGGAAAATTTACCTTTTCTTTTATCCTTGAAGTCAAATAATTTCCTTGAGTTTGAGGCAATTGATAACTTTGAGTCACCCTTTCCATATTCTAATTTTGAATAGGTGCAGGACTTATAGGGGCTGATACATTTACATTCACACCTTGTGGCCTTGAAGAAGGATTGTTTATATTTATGTCAACACCATGAACATCTCCCAAATATTTCCTCTTTGATATTGTGCTGGTTACAACTGAAGTACCTTGGTTTAGGACAAATATGTCTTACACTTTAAATTTTATCAAGCTCACTCTTTTGGGGTTGCATCCTTCACTTGTTTCTACTTGCATAAAGTTCTCATCTTCTATTTTAAATTGAGGAGTAGGTCTTCCTTTATATACCAAGGATTTTCATTCACCTTCATTGGCATCCATATATTATCTTTGAGGCTGACATTATTCTCCTTAAATCAAGATACTATGGACAAGAACCATGGCTCTTGTGTTGGGAGTAGAGGTTAGATTATAGGCATTGGGTGGCCTATTGAATTTAGGTTGGCCTTAATCCTATCCATTGACCATATTTATAAGGTGGGAACCTACTTTCCTATGAAGTATAGGAATAGGGGTTTTTTTTAACTTCATATTATAGATTTAACTACCTAACTTGAGCCTTTAAGGCCTTACATCTTGCATCCAAATAAATGGCATCTTTTGATTTCCTTGGGGAAACTTTGGACTTATTTTTTGCATTTTGGATTGGAGAAATAGCTCAAGGATAAATAGACATGTTAGGTATAATAGTCATAGAGAATTTTGGAGGGAGTTTACCAACTTGTATTAAACCATTCTTAGCTCTAATGGTTATGTCATAGCTTTAGGCAAAGTATATCCACCCTTGGACTACAATACAATAGCTATATCATTCCCAATAGCTCTTAAGTATGTATGGAAGACAAAACTTGTAGGGGGTTTCATGGAAGGTGGTAGCCTATACCATATTCTTTGAAACCTCTCATTGAAGTCATGCATAGTTTATTTAGGACCTATTTAAATCATAGTCAACTGATGAATGAGTGATGTGTGATCACTTTAATCCTCAAACCTTTGGGTCAATAACTCTCCAAACTCATCCCAAGTAGTGATACATCCCCCTAGAAATTTCCTATATCAATCAAGGGATTTTCCCCTAAGAGACATGACAAGTATTTTGACTGTAATGTTAAATTTAGTGACATTATGGAAGTTGCATAAGTTAGAAATGTACCTAATATTCTTACTTGGGGTGATAGGACCTTCCCCATTGAAAGTGGGAATTCTCTTAGTGCCATTGGGAGGGATATCATCATAGTCATTGAGATGTATAGGATTTTCATTATTAAAGACAAGGAAAGAATGTTTCTTAGCCATGTTATTCTTAAAATTCCTCTTCACTCTCCTGATCTTCTTAGGTTGAAAATTATTCTTATTCTTCAAATATCAAGATAGGTTGAGGATGTTGAACTTCAATAGGAAGTTCAATTTGAGGAAATGGATTTATAGGATTATGACCTCTACTAGTAGTTTACCTAGTAAAGACCATGAAGTATGAATAAAATGAATGATAAAACTTGGTCTACAATCATATGTTACCTTTAGTGGAGTTTCTAAATGCTAATTAGAACACATGTATGTAGTTATGATGTTATCAAGACCATCATTCACCTTGACAAGATGTACTTGAGAGAATAGTCCCATCGAACATGATATAACTATTATCACTCAATATTTCACCATAGAGAGGTTGTTCAAGCCTTTTCTAAATTGAGTGAAACAATTGATTTCCTATAGGCCTATGGGTTGCCTATAATAGAGCTAAACCTCTATATTTAAGGGTTATCTCCCTATATTAGTATTTAATAGCTTATCACCTACACTAGTTACGTACTTGGATGTAAAGGGATAGAAAGGAACACATAAGTAACATATTCTAATGAGGTGATACACCTGATTGATCTCCATTAGACTACCATACACTTGCACTATGAAAGATGACTCACAATACTAATTTCAACATCCTAGCTTGCTCTAACATAAGTGTTTCAAACATGGAGGTGATATGCATTGAACTTCTCAAAGTGGGTGAACAAGAGGTCAAATTGTAGGCACTAATTCTACTCTTTACACTTAGAGATAGACAAATACATTAACTACACTTCATGTGGCCTATTAGAGGAAGAAATACTTACACCAAACATGAAAGATTAAAGATAACATAAGGATATATATTTTTCATTTTCCATTCAACTATACATCACTTCACACACTTACACAAGAAGCTATAAACTCAAAACCAGATTGGAAATCTTTATTTCAAAGGAAAATGTAGTATTCAAACTGGGACTTTGCCATACTAGGTGTGGATCCATTACAAATCCAAAAAGGCTTTTATATATATAGCATATGATAGGAAAGATAAGAAGAGAAGTGGAAAGGTCACAAATCCAAGTGTTTAGACTTGGAAACTAGTTATAATTCAAAATAATGAAGCGGAAAATAGGTCCTAAAGTCCTCTATGACAAGTGTTCATCACAAACATGACATATCATAGAGTTTACCATAGAGGTAATTCATGGTTCTTTTTGAAACTTCCCTTCTCAATAAAGAGTCCACTTAATTTATTGAAACTATCGTAGAAGGCATTGACACATATGTCTTGACATTGGAAGTTTAAAACAAGATAGTGAAATTCATCTACTCTCTAACTGATAGCCTCTCCTACACCACTTGTCATTCACTATCTTTAATCATTCATCACTATCCCTTTAGGCTTCAATCTTCACATTTTTCACTTAGGTGGCCTAGAGTTTCTCAAATAATCTCATTTTATGGATGTTAGACACCTGTTTAAGAGATATTTATCCTTTGGTCTATCAAACAAACTTGAAAAAACTTAGTGTCACTCTTCTTACTATCACACTTAGTAGTCACTTTCCTCTCACTATTCCATCCAAGACTTCCTGCAATGAAAAGTCTAGTAGAAGGATTTTCATTTACAAACAAAGTAAGAACTAATTATAATGAGTTAGGAAAAAATTATAAATTCCTTACACAATGATCTTCATTCTCAATACAATTTTTCACCTATGGAACACATCAAAACTTATATAAAACCCAAAATTAGGTATGTCCATACAAGTGATAGTACATATCAATTAGGTTTAAAGGAGATTGGGAGAGTTTTAAATAGGTTCAAATCACTTCCAAGTCCGATTGGCCACTTTTATATGCTTAACTTTCCATATCTCCTCCATCATGTTCAAATGAGGGTTTTAAGAGAGTTTTAAGTCATCTAACTTCTTATCAATGATTCATAAAATCTAGATGTCTAAATCTCAAACCAACTCCATAAATTTTGATTTCAAGACCCTCTTCAACTACCCCTAGATTTTTTTGTCACCATGCACAAAATCCATACAGATATGAGTGAAGAAAGATGGTTCTCAATCTCTTTCTATGCATTTTGGGTAGGCTTAAGATAGTTTTAGGCCAAATTGACCACTCATGTGTTGTTACCTAAAAAAAAATGGATGTTATAGACTTTAAACTCATAAATTAAGGCTCTCAAATATTTTTTAAAGGTCACATGATGTTATGAGTGAAGTTGTAATCTGTTAGGGTTAATGCTCAGTTTTAGGCCTAATAGGCCTAAACTATGTTTCTTGAGTATTTGACCATCTGTGAGTTCTTCCCATGAATTTAGGTGACCTTATACATTTTTTCACCTTAAAACCAAACTTACACATCATTATAAAATTCCTCTTAATTCTCCCTTTCGTCATATCACCATTCACACATTATGCCATAAATTTAGACCATAGGAGCCTAAAATAGGTCATTATTGTGATATTTACCAAGTTTCATAACATTTTAATCAGATAAGACCCTTCAAACATTCAAATTCCTCAAGTCTGGCTTATAGGAATGTGAGGATTGTATGTAGTGTTTTTGACTGACTATAGGTTAAGGTTTTAGTTCAATATTATCTATCTTATTTTCCTAAAAATCACATGAGGATGTGATATATCACTATGGTATTGTATTAAACATGTTTTTCCATCCTATCCCTTTATCAACCTTCCAAACTTACATCTCTCATTTGCTAAAACTAATATGCAGTCAAATTATAGGTGATACAAAGTATTCCTATAGGTGTTCATATGTGTCAAATCATTATACCTCAAATCCTTTAATTTCCTCTAAGTAATTAGGGACACATAAACATGAATAGACTTTCCTTTTTCCTTGATATCATTTTCTCATCCTTATTACATCATTGTGCTATAAGTCTATAGCTCAAGATTCATGTGGTTTTTTGGCACTGTGTTTATAGAGTGTTTATAGTGGGAGATTTATTGAATTAAAACTCACTCAAAACTCATTCTCTTTTTATCAAAAAACTTCCTCTCATGTTTAGGAGTGAAATATCCGTCTAGTCTTAAATAATTAAATTATTATATATGCTTAGACCTTATATACCTCCACCAATAGATGACACATTATATGAGTAAAAACTCATTCAGAGAAGTTAAGGTAAAACTTCTCATTGGCAAGTTTCTAACTCTATAGATCATGTATATAAAATCAATGGTGTGCAATAGATTAACCATTAACTCAATGGTATTATCTATGCTCTCAAACCTTATTTAAGGTCTCAATTGAGTTCAAATACCTTCATTTCAACACTACTTTGTCTCATTTGTATTGACTCTTAGATGATATTAGAGACTACATGTAGGTCTCTATGATATAGGACTATGTGTTAAGCTAGAACCTCATTATCACCCTGATAGCCTTTCACTATGTTCATGATATTTGTTGTATATCTCATTTAGGTTCAAAAATTTTAAATGCCATTATTATTCATCTCATGTCTTGATCCTTCTTTCAGGTTTAAACATGAAACCTGTAGATGCCTATTTCAAGGGTACTTGAATGTATCAAGTGTTAGGCATTGCATATCATTAGTGACACTCTTGAGACCAAATAGCATATGAATAATATGATCAATAATGCTCTATTAGGTTTCAAAAAAACATATTATCTTTGTTCTAAAGCCATTTATAGGAGGGTGAAACTTTGTAACTACAACATTATTCTACAAACTTTAATGGTGTCTTCTACTAGCATAATGAGAGAGTACCACTTATTCCTTGATATCAACACATGAAAAATAGAATTAAAACCATATTATAATGATGGTAACATTATTAAATATCACATACACTACATAGTTTTCTCATATTAATGCAAACAAATAAGAAAACTAAAGCCATTAGGGATGTGTAGGTAGTTTAGAGTCACTAACATTCTTAGTAATCATTCATGAATCAAAGACCACCAAACCAAAAACTATTTCCCTTTAAATTAAGGCCATAAAGGATATTATCACCCACCAAGTTCATTCACTTTAACTCTACTCCTCATATCTATACCAAGTGTAAATTGGTTTACCTCTTTGACCTACCCAAAAGAGTGATGAAAGAGAGGTAAATTTCTGGTAGTTTTAGACCTATCAAAGATACCTAAGCATGGAATTGAATTGTGGGGATCTAAATATACCTCTTTGAAGTCATCACACATTCCAAGTTAGTTATATCAGTCTGTACAAAAACTAAAATTGATTTTTTTATAGAGATCTTTTTCTTTCCATGTTGAACCTATATCCTTTTTAGTTTCAAACTAACTCCTAACATCTTTATAACATGTGGTGCGTTATATGTCCTCTTGAAACATTTATCCTTACTAAAAAACTATACAAGTTCATTTTAATGACTAAAAGGTGACATAAAATGACTTAAGCTAAACTTAGACAAATGTGACCAAGGTTGAGAGATATTATTTGACCTCATTAATGACCATGGGACCACTTTCTAACCTAGGATACCCTATAAAATTTTGATCTTGTAAAGGGGGTTGACTCAATTTGACATAGGGGTAAATTTAGTCAACACTACCCACTAGGGGAATATACATCGATATATAGGGTCTTCACTTGACACATTCACCCACTTGGGGACATCCTATACACAATTTTAATTACCAAGTTCTATCATTACGTACTATACATTATACTTTTAGCATTATTATATATTGATATTGATCATTACTACTCATGCTCAATTTTGTTTTTGGTTATTACTACTTTAGACTCATTATATGTACATCCTATCTATTACATTTATTTATATACCATACTCATACATGCTTTCATTTCTATATTTTATTGTATTTATATTATTCTTATATTAGAGGTAATTTGAATATGCCATTACTTTTTGGCTCTACACCACTTCTATTCATAATATGTATGCATTAGACATGTGTGAATGTCCCTTTTATGTGCTTTCCTGATTGTTTATGTGGACATTTGACATGCCCTTCTATGTGGCTATAATCCAACTTACTTGTTTCTTATGCATGTGGACATTTGACATGTCTTTGTATGTCTTCTTTTCTTAGATTTAGTGGCATGTTCCCACATCCCTTATATTATGGCCCCTTGGCCTATTTTATGTGCCTCATGTGTTTTATACATATGATTTCTTATATGCATCATGGCCATGACACTTGTCTTTTCTTGTTACACATACCATTTTTTTATGCCATGAGGGACCTCATGCATCTACCCTTCCTACTTGGGTTCCATAATGGACATCATGCCCCATCCCCCTAGGTATCTACTTAGTTTTACTTAGATCTATTGTTAGCTACATTTATTACATCTATCTTGACACCCTTATGCAATTCTAGACATGAAAAACATCTTACATTACATACTTATAATTAGATTATCTTACATTCTAATGTTATGCATGCACATTATATTGGATTATCATGTAGATATCATATATGCTCTAGCTAACATACATTTTGTAGAGCATTTAATTTTGAGGATAGTTCTTACATAGTTTCTTTTATAGCCCAATTTAGCACCCTATAGAATTCAATCATACCTTCTCAAATTTGAGATAACATGGAACTATCTCTAAATATAGGTAGATTGATACAAGAGATAGATCTCTTGATTAAGGGCTAGTTCCTTTGATATATCTATTTAGGCTCACACACTGCACTAGACTAATCACTTATTAGGGTAAAAATAGAAGGAAACATAAAATTAACCTATATTAATGGAGGTGATACACCAAGGATATCTCACAAACATACTTGAAACTTGCACTATGAAGTCAAATTACTAAAACTAATCTCAACTCAAGGTTCTTCTAGCAAAAGTCTTTCTATATGGAGGTAGATTTCTATGCAGTTTTAAAGGTGGTTGAATATGAGGTCTAATATTAGACACTACTAATATTATTCACACTTCAAATACACCTAAAAAACATTTACCCTTCATGAGACCTATTCAAATAAATATTACTTACACAATGAATTCAAGAGTAGAATAGAGGAAACGAGAAATAATCATCACTTATCATCCAAAATAGACTACTTGACATATTTAGGCAAAAAAATTTAGATACTAATCCAGATTCAGAACTTTATTCAAAATACAAAACAAGATGTCAAAATAGCATGGATTCACCATACAAATTTTGGATAGATTATAATTCTAGAATGGCTTTAATATATAGAGCAATAGGAGAAGAGAGAGAAAGATTGATGTTAAAGAGTCACAATGCCAAGTGTCAACTCTTGAAGACTAGTTATAATGTAAGAGAAAGATTTATAAAATATATCATGAAGTTATCCTTAACAAGTGTCAATCTAAAATATGACATCCTCCTAAAGTTAGTGTAGGGATATCTCATTGCTTTTTTTGAAACTGTTCTTATTGATGAGGAGTCCACTAACTATCTAGAACTACCTTAGAGGTCACTGGCACATATGCACTAACTTTAAAAGGTGGAAACATGATTTTTTCATGTCATTATGCACCCTTCTAACTGATGATCTTATTATTTCCACTTATTATCCACTTTCTTATAGTAACTCACTATCCCTCTAAGCCTGAATTCTCACACCTGTCACTGGGGTGATTGGCACATACTCAATAGATTTAATTTTAGAGATGTAAGACACATATTTAAAACCTATTTATCTTCTAGTCTATCATGTAAACCTCAAAATAACTCAAAACCACACTTATCATCTTCAATTTGGTAGTTACCTTACTTCCCACTATTATATCCAAGACTGCTATCAAAAATCAAATTAGGAGAGGAATATCCATACATTAATAAGGTTATAATGGGATCTAAGGGGTCATAATACATCTCTACACACTTTCCACCATGGATTTCACCCATCTATTGTTTTTTTCACCTTCATATTACCTTAAATCTTACCAAAAAAATAGAGTTTAACCCATTTGTACATGTGATGGTATAAAATAATTGAATGTTGGAGAGCCTAAGAGAGTTAAAAGTATATACTAATCACTTTATAGGTTAACTAACCCCTTCTATATCCATTGCTCTTCATCTTTTTCTCATCAAACTCTTATGAGGGTTTTAGGTGGTTTAGGTTCTTAGCAATGGTTCATAAATGTTAGGCCCCTAACCTCTAAACCAATTCCATTAAATTAAATTAAATGACCTCAATAAATTCTCCCTAACTACTCAATATCCCATGCATCTCCTCTGTACAAATGGGAGTGAAATAAGTTGTATCTAAGGTAGTTAGCTTTCATTTTGTACACCCCTCAGACAAATTAAGGCCAAAATGGCTAATATGCATTGTTATCTACAAAAAAAATGAGTCTCATCAACCCTCAACTCTCTTATTAATGTTCTCACATTACTTGGAAAGATCACATGATCATAGGAGTGACACTAAAATCCTAAGGTTCATGCCTAGTTCTAGGCATCAAAGCTATAGACAAGGTTTTCTAAGTATGTGACCACCTATGAATGGTCATAGTGACTATAGGACCTATTTAACACTTATTAACCTCTAATTAAACCCTAAAAATCATCCTAAAATTCATTAATACTCTCCATTTCATCTTTTTCTCATTAATGCACTAGGTCTACAAGTTGCATTGCTTGTGGAGTGTCTCAAGTTTGAGATAAAATAGTGAATAATTACACTATTAGTTTGACCTAAACAATACTATGTATTTTTTTATCAAGTCATAATGACCCCCTATACCAATTTATAAATCCTATACATGCTTCTAAATCTGTCAACACTTCAAATTCTCAAAACTAGTTATAGGCATGTGACTGTGTGCAGGATTTTGATTGATTGAGTATGAGGTTTTGAAACCCAACTTGGATAAATATTTAATTTATTATATTTGTCTCTAAGAATCACATGAAATTGTGATATTATCACTCTAATATTGATTTATTTTTTTCCATATCCATCCTACACCTCTACCTACCAACCAAGCCTACATCTTTCTTTATCTTAGGCTAGTATGTATCCTAAGTCAAATTGTAGGAGATCATTAGGAAAGTCAAAAGATTTATATAGGTGATGATGCATGTTTGAGCACTAGGATTCATACTTTTGGTTCCTTATGAGGTCATTATGGCCATCTCACACATGAATGTGTTCATTTCCACCTTGAGACCATGTAATTATACCTTTACCATTAATGTAGTAGGGTGTTTCATATAATGTTCCAAGTTTATTTTAGACTAATGAAATTTTATTTCTCTGAGTGTTTCCATTAGGGTCTTAACTAAATTAAAATACCATTCAATCATCATTCTCTCTTAACTTAATAACTTCCTCTTATGATAAGAAGTTACTTCTAGGATTAGGATACAATAATGAAACTATTAAGCTTGCATAGACCTCATAAACCTTCACCATGAGATGACACTATGTGGAGTAGAATCCCTTTTTGGAGATATTAAGGTAAACCTTCCCATTTCATAACTTTCTTAAACTCTACATCTTTCCATCTAGGTTTGAATTTAGGTAATGGTCTCACCACTCATACTATGATTTTCTCTTGATCCATGAAATTTTTGGAGATGCCAAAATAAGCTCAAATGTTTCCAAACATGCTTTGGTCCCCCTTTTAGGTCTGAACATAACTGGGTTTCTAGTAACAACCTGTAGGTTCTTATTTTATAGTTACTTGACTGTATCAAGTGTCCTAGACTATACCTTTCATAAATAATCATGTTCAATATTTACCTTCAATGGAGAGTATAACTATCCATGCTCTAAGGGGTTGAAAACAAGTGTATTATCCTTAACCTAAAGCTACTCATATAAATATTAACTTCGTAACTATCAAACACTATTCTAAAGACCATTGGTATTCACTTCTAGCACAAGGAGATGGTTATGTCTATCCTTCCATGATCACATATGCCAAACTAGGTATAATCCAACATGAAATGGGTTGATATGCTTTACACATCTATGTGAATCACTTGGTTCACATAGACCAATTTATAAAATGCAACTAGATGAAAAACACTGAGCCATGGGGATTGCATAGGTAATTTAGAGGTGTTAATAATATTAATGATTGTTTAGAAAGCATAGACCACCAATTTTAAAACTATGACCATTAAATGGGATCTCAAAGGGACCCCTAACATCCTCTAAGTTCACTCACTCTAACTCTTTTTCTCTTATCTATACCAAATGAAAATCGTTGAAGCTTTCTGAACTATCTAAGGGAGTGATAGGAGAGATAAGATAGTTTTTATAAATTTTTGATCTCTTGAAAACACTTGAGCCTAAAAATGACCTATAGGGATGTCATGACACTTTCTTAAAGCATTTAAACCTACATATGAGTTACCTCAATCTATATAAACATCTGATACTAACCTTTTTGTAGGTGATCTTCTTTTTGTGTTAGACCTTTGACATTTCAATTTCAAAGCCTTTATTTAACATTTTCTGACATGAAATATGTTAACCTTCTTTTTGAAATTTGTCCTTTTGATGGGAAATCGTATATTTCCTTAAAATGACCAAAAGGGTGGCATAAAAAGACATTAAGAAAATGGACAAATGTGATAAAGGTTAAAACATGTTGTATGGCCCTCTAAGTAGGATTTGACCTCATTTAAGACCATGGTGACTATTTTCAAACCTAGAGCACCTTATGTAAATTTTTAACATGTAGGGAGATTGACCAAATTTGACCTAGGGTAATATTTTGGTCAACATTTTGGTGATCTCTAGGGGTAGCATGCTTGTTATGTTAAGGACCAGTTGCCTTAACCTTATATTGGGTAATGGATTCACTAATATACTACAATTGACATTGATATGCCTTTGAAAAGACTCCAAACTCACACCAAACACAACAAGAAACAAACACACAAAATAATGCAATAAAACACACACATATGCTCTTTAAGCACTTTAAGGAAAATACAAAAACAACTTACATTAAACAATATGCCCAGAACTTATGTAAAACACACACTTATCCTAATATATACAAGACCTAAAAACACTTGAGGTGAAGGAAAAAAAATTTATTTCTTCAACTACGGTCAAAGATAATACTTTTAGAATCAATGCTATTCCATGAAAACAAACCATCATAGAATTAATATTTGGCAATGAAAACTTGCTTATGGAGTTAATCAAATGACTTACCATTTTTGGAACTTTTGTTAATATCAAGTGTGTCACTCATAACTCTCATGAACACTCCATCTAGATTTTATTGATTTTTATTTGACTTTGCATCTTGTTTGACCTTTATCATGTCTACTTGGCACTCATATATCTAATAATTTGGAATCATGAAACCCTTCCCAACTTTAAATGTATTTGAATCATGATATGTTTTCTATTGGGAATCATCAAGGCTGTCTTATTTTTTACCAAACACTTCATGGTCTACCAAAGTTATTTCCTACTTGGTAGAGAACCCACACTCTTCTTTGTGCTCATTAAGTACATGATTGATCATCATCAAGTCTATGTTTCTTTTGAAGATTTGTAGACCTACTTATCTCTTCAAACTTCTACGCTATGGCATTAAATTTTTAACACATATAATCCACCTTTTCTTGAGGTTCATGCTCATGAATATTCTCTTTTTTGGCAAGTATAATTGAATACTCACTAGGATTATCATGGTTTATTCCATCTAGAATATTAACATCATCATCCACATTCAAAAGGTAATTTCCTCATGTAGCTAATTCTAGAGTGTCTTTATAATTCACCTTAATAGACCCATCACATTATTCATGGAGTATGTGTGTACCAAGACCTATTTCTTTAATCTGCTTATATGGATAAAATCCATACTACTCAACTCCCCATTCATCAGGGTATAAGTTAAATATGCCATCAAGATGGGTTAGAGGTTCTTGATCACTAGGATGATCTTCTTCATCACTAATATTACAATTCATATTTGATGTATAAGGCACATATGGCTCTACATGAAATATAGGTAGAGGTTAAGATTTCATTGAGACTTTATCACCATACCTAGTCCTAAATTCCATATAATACCAATTTGAAGTCAAGTATCTTCCAATCTTAGCAATAAAACCTCTTAATAAGCAAAGGGCAAAGTGAGGTGCCACATCTGAAACCATAACATATTGAGGAATAGAGAAAGTAGGACAAGCATGAATAACAAGTTTCAAACCTTTAATTATGCCAATTATCTCCATAGGTGACCCATCTAGTAGTAATAATCCATTGGAATGAGGTTCATACTTCAAATTCAACCTATTATCCACTTGCTTGGGCATGACTGAGGTACTAGATCCATTATCAATCAAAAAAATTATATACAAAAGCATCTCCAATGATGATAAAGAGATATAATGGAGGAGGTTTATCTACTTTCTTGATTTTGTTTGCTTGTCCCTCACTATGCTTCAATGTATTTGTTAAGGTTGCCTTTTTCCCACTAGGCTACATGGTTGCTATGTTGATTTTAGATTGATATTCTTAGAAAAGGTCTACTTATATACGTATTGATATTTTATCCCATATTGATAAACTTACATGAGCCTTCTTCATCTTCTCTACAATGTTAGTGAAATATCAACTAACCTTAGCTTGTCCACTAAAAGGAATAGTGTTTTTAATAACTTGAGAATTCCAATGTGTGAAATAAATATTATCATTCTAAATTATTTGATATAATTGTGCATTTGGGATTGTTTTAGACAAACCTTCATTTTTTAATTTTTGAAATCTCAATAATGAACAATTACTAGCCCCTTGAATCTCTACAATTTCCTTTCTCTTTGACCTTGTGTTTGAAGTTATAAGACTTGACTCTTTATTTGATTTCCCTTGGTAATTCATAACACATGATTCATATTATTTAAAATTGACTAAAGTATACCCTACTTTATTGATCTATCCATTAATCTCTTCCCCATTATGTGCCTTAACTTGAGTCATGGTTGGCATTGTTATTAAATTTATCATGAAAGTTTGATTGAAGGACTCATTGGCATAGGTATATGGATCATGAGTTTGATTCCATAGAGGTTGATCCTCATGATATTGAGAAAGGTTTTTTTGATTAGTAACTAATTATTTTAGGTTGAGGGATCATTGGGATTATAACCATTATATGATTTTTCTTGAACTAGATACCCTTGACCTTGAAGATGACCTTGAAAGGGTGGTTTATTACCTTGATAGTTTGGATAGGATTGATTATGTTAATATTGTCTTTATAAAGGTCTCTTTTGATGATGTTATATTATCCTCTTGAAACCTAAAATATCTTGCTCAATATCTTTAATTCTTTCTACCTCATTAGATTTATTTGACTGACTAGGGGCAGTTGGCTTATATTTTTGTGTGTAAATGGGAGTAATAGTAGGTGCAGAGGTCTATAAATTAGGGAATAGAGGCTTAGGGGGTCTTGGATCAATCTTCCTAGCCTGAATCAAATATTTCTCAGCCTTAATGCCTACTTCATAAGCATAAGGCAATGTGTTCCCTCCCATAGATTGTATCATCAAAGAAATATCACTATCAAAAGCTTTAAGATAATAAAGGAAATCATGGTGTGCAATAATTCTTACCAAGATTGGGATCATATCCCATGTTTTATGAAACCATGTGTTGAAGTCTTGAATATCTTATTGAGGTGATCTCTTTATGTTGGTTAACTTCTCAATCAATGACAAGTTATCACTCTTATCCTCAAAGCATCACCCAACTCATTTCATGTAGTGATAGATTCAGGAGCCAAAGTACCATATCAATCAAGAGCCTTCCCTTTAAAAGAGACAACCAAAAATGTAATGGATATATTCTCCTTGATGATATGATGTATATTATAGAATTTTTCAATGTTTCTAATGTGCTTAATAAGGGTAATATCAGTCTCACCTATGTATGAAGGGACACTTTTGAGGGATGATATGGGAATGTCAACATAATGTGAAAATCTTATAGGACTATATCCATTTAAAGAAACAAAAATTAGGTTAATTTTCATGATATACTTAGGATTTTTCAAGATTGGACCAATCAAAAACTTTCTTGTAGGTCTATACGCAAGGTATGATTTCCTTGGGTAAGGATGGGTGTTAGTAAATTTGTTTGCTTTGATTGAATAATAATAAATCTCTTGGAAATCAAAAGGAATGCTTTTAGTAATATATCTTGTGTTTACCTTAGTCATTAAATAGTGCACTAGTATGCCACCAAGATTCAATTATTGGAGTCACCAGATACTATAGGAAGTAGACTATTATAACCCCTTTATTTTCAAGACCAGCCTCCACCTTGAACAACATTCTTGGACCACAAGTCCCACCAGGCATGCCAAAACAATTATAGCCAATTTTTTAACCCTAGGATAAGTTTTTTCATACCTCTCCAAATTTGGGATAACATGGAACAATCTTTGAATATAGGTAAATTGCTACAAGAGATAAATCTCTAGATTATGGGCTAGCTCCCTTGATCTATCTATTTAGGCTCACACACTACACTAGACTAATCACTTATTGGGGTGAAAAGGGAAGAAGTAAACATAACATTAAACTATACTAATGGAGTTGATACACCAAGGATATCTCCACAAACATACTTAAAATTTGCACTATGAAGGCAGATTACTAAAACTAATCTCAAATCAAGGTCATTCTAGTAAAAATGTTTCTACATGGAGGTAGATTGCCATGAATTTCTAAAGGTAGTTGAATAGGAGGTCTGATCTTAGACACTAATAATATTCTTCTCACTTCAAATACACCTAACAAACATTTACACTTCATGAGACCTGTTAGAAGAAATATTACTTACATAATGCATTCAAGAGCAGAATGGAAGCAAAGAGAAACAGTCATCACTTGTCATCCAAATAGACTAATTGATATACTTAGGAAAGAAATTTTATAGACTAAATTATCTTTAGAACTTTATTCAAAGACAAAACAAGATATCAAACTAGCAGTGCTTCACCATACCAATTCTAGATAGATTATAATGCTAAAATGGCTTCAATATATAGAACAATAAGAGAATAGAGATCAAGAGTGACGTTGAAGAGTCACAATGCCAAGTGGAAAGTCTTGAAGACTAGTTACAATATATGAGAAAGAGATATAAAATATATCATGAAGTTCTCTAAAACAAGTGCCAATCTAAAATATGATATCTTCCTAAAGTTCGTGTAGGGATATTTCACTATCCTTCTTGAAACTACTCTTCTTGATGAGGAGTCCACTAAGTATCTATAACTGACTTAGAGTTCATTAACACATATGAAATAACTTGAGAAGGTGGAAACATGATTAGTTTAGGTCATTATGCACCCCTCCAACTGATGATTTTCTTTTTGCCACTTGTTATCCATGTCCTTGTAACAACTCACTAGCCCTCTAGACCTGAATTCTCACACTTATCACCAAGGTGACTTGTACATACTCAAGAGGTTTTATTGCAGACATGTAACACACATATTTATAACCTTTTTTTCTATTGTTCTATCATGTAGACGTTAAAATATCTCAAAACCACACTTTTCATCTTCAACTTGGTAGTTACCTTACTTCTCACTATTCTATCCAAGATTGCTTGTAACAATAAGCTTATAAAAGGAGTATCCATACATTATTGAGGTGAGAATGGATTTTGAGGATTTATAATACATCTCTACACAACTTCCACCATGGATTTCACCCATCTATTCCTTCTTGCACCTTCAAATTACCTCAAATCTTGTAGAAAATATAGAGTATGACCCATTTGTACAAGTGATAGTATGGAATAATTAAATTTTGTAGAGCCTAATAGAGTTCCAAGTAGATACGAATCACTTTCTAGGTTAATTGACCCCTTCTAGATGCATTTCTCTTCATATTTTTCTCATCATTTTCTTATGAGGGTTTTAGGAGGGTTTTAGGTAGTTTAGGTTCTTAAAAAAGGTTCATAAAGGTTAGGACCCTAACCTATAAACCAATGACACTAAATTAAATTACATTACCTCTCTCAACTCTCCCTAAGTTCTCAATACCCCATGCATCTCATTTATACATATGGGAGTGAAAGAAGTTGTCTCTTGGGTAGCTAGTTTGCATTCTATACACCTCTAAGACAAATTGAGGCCAAAAACGGCCAATATAAGTTATTTTTTATAAACAAATGAGTCTCATCAACCCTATAATCTCATATTAAATTTATCACATTTCTTGGGAAGATCACATGATCATAGGAGTGACACTAGAAACCTAAGGTCCATGCCTAGTTCTAGGCCTCAAAGGCATAAATTGCGTTTTCTAAGTATGTGACCACCTATGAGTGGTCACATTGACTATAATACATATTAAAATATTTTTCACATCAAACTAAACCCTAAACATCATCCCAAATTACCTTAAGACTCTCCATTTCATCCTTTTCTCATCAATGCACTAGGTCTACAAGTTACATTGCTTATGGAGTGTCTCAAGTCTGAGATAAAATAGTGAATACTTACACTATTAGTATAACTTAAAGGATACCATGGATGTATTTTTAAATTCATAATTACCCCCTATACCAATTTATAAAGCCTAACTATGCTTTTAGAGCCCTTAACACTTCAAATTTTAAAAACTAGTATAGGCCTATGACTGTGTGTATGATTTATATTAACTAAGTATGAGGTTTTGAAACCCAACTTGGATAATATTTAATCTATTTTATTTGCCTTTGATAATCACATGAAATTTTGATATTATCACTCTAATATTTATTTCTATCTGGCCATCTCTATCCTACACCTCTACCTACCAACCAAACCTGCATCTTTCATTAGCTTAGGCTAGTTTGTCTCCTGAGTTAAATTGTAGGTGTTCATTAGGAAATTAAAAATATTTATGTAGGTGATGATACATTTTTTAGCACTATTATTCACACTTTTTTTTAATTCTGAGGTCATTAGGTCCATCTCACACCTGAACATATTCATTTTTGCCTTGAGACCATGTAATTATCCCTTTACCATCAATATACTAGGGTGTTTCTTGTAATGTTTTAGGTTTATTTTGGCATAATGACACTGTATTTCTTTAAGTATTTCCATTAGGGTCTTAAGTAATTTTAAATCCCATTAAACCATCATTCTCTCTTGACTTAACAACTTCCTCTTATGTTAATATGTTACCTCTAGGCTTAGGCTATAAGAATGAAATAATAAGGCTTGCTTATACCTCATAGACCTTCACCATGAGATGAAACTATGTGGATCATAATCCCTTTTCAAAGAGATTAGGGTAACCTTCCCATTTTTAAACTTTCTTCAACTTTGCACTTTTCCATATAGGTTTGACTGTAGGTAATGATCTTACCACTCACATAGTGATCTTTTATTGATCCATGAATTTGTATAAGATGCCAAAATAAGCTCAAGTGTTTCCAAACATGCTTTGGTCCCTCTTTTAGTTTTGAACATAACTGGGTTTCTAGTAGCAACCTATAAATGCCTATTTCAGTGTTACTTGACTATATCAAGTTTCTTAGAATTTACTTTCCATCAATGACCCTCTTCAATACAGACCTTTAATGGATAATATTATTGGCCATGATTTAAGGGGTTGAAAATAAGTGTATTATCTTTGACCTAAAGCTACTCATAGAAAGATAAACTCTACAACTATCAAACATTATTATGCAGACCATTGGAATTCACTTCTAACACAAGGAGATGGTTCTACCTATCCTTCCATGATCACACATGCTAAAATAGGTTGAAATAAACATGAAATGGGTGGATATGTTCTACAAGTCTATGTCCATCACTTGGTTCACATAGAAAAATTTCAAAAATGCAACTAGATGAGAAAAATTGAACCATTGGGATTGCATAGGTAGTTTGGAGGTGCTAACAATTTTAATGATTATTCATACGCCATATACAACCAATCTTGAAATTATGACCATGAAATGGAAGCTCATAAGTACCCTTATCTTCCAAGTGCACACACTTCAACTCTTCTTCTCTTGTCCATACCAAATGAAAATCATTGACCCTTTTTGAACTATCCAAGGGAGCAATAGGAGAGATAAGATAGTTTTTATCAATTTTTTATCTTTTGAAACCACTTGAGCCTAAAAATGACCTATAGGGATGCCATAAAACTTTCCTAAAGCATTCACACCTATAGATTAGTCACCTCAATCTGTACAAACATCTGAAATTGACCTTTTTCTAGGTGATCTTCTTTTTACATTGGACTTGCAACATTTCAATTTCAAAGCCTTTCTTTAACATTCTTTGACATGAAATATGTTAGCCTACTTCTTGACATTTCTCCTTTTGATGAAAAACTGTACATTTCCTTAAAATGGACAAATGTGATCAAGGTTAAAACTTGTTTTTTGACACTCAAATTATGATTTGACCTCATTTAAGACCATGGTGACCATTTTAAACCCTATAAGACCTTATGGAAAGTTTGAAAATGTAGGGTGTTTGACCAAATTTGACCTAGGGGAACATTTTAGTCAATAGGTTCAATAACTATCCTCAAAATAGGGGGAATTTATAGGGGTTTGTCATAGATATTAGGCTCCTATATTTCACTCACAATATATTTTTCATCACATAGGCTCAGTTCTAGAAAATTAGACATAGGTAAACATAGTGGGAAAATAATGGCTCAAAAAGTAGTACAGTGATAGAATTTAGACCAAAAAGACATTAGGGACTAGATGGGGACACTATCACCACATGGAATAATATTATAAGACATGGCACTACTATTTATTATCTTTAGTTTCAAAACAACTTAGATTGGATAGAATAGTATAGTAGGTACAATATAGGTTTGCACATATCCAATTATAATTTTATTAGGTATACTTAGTTTTTGCTCAAATTCATAGTAACTCAGCTCATATTCATATGAATTACTCATATTGAGGGCATCATGCATGTCATGACCATTCTTATATTTAGCTTAGATATCTAGATACAGTTATTATAACTTAATACAAACACAATATACTCATATATCATATTGGGGGCATGTGTGTAGCATATTATTTTCATATGCTCAGTTACACACTAGTTGAACAGATGGAATGGAAAATTCCATGTCATTATCTATGTTATATACACTTGAAATGATATTCTAGGTTGTCACCAATTTCATTCCTTATTCCATCTACATTAGTTGGCATTCTTGAGTGGACCAAAGTTGCCTAATGTATCCAAGTGGTCATAAAGTTGACAAACATAATTAGATAGTTTTCAGTACTTTACATGTTTTAATTTTAGATGCATCTACTACACATAGGATGGAAATGATGGAGTCATATCTTACTTGAGTTCTTGATTGACCCACATGAGAGGGTTGGATACACTATCAATCTAATCCAAGCTATTCACAAGTCATGATCCACCAAGCAGGGGTGGGTAATGATGGAGTCAAAATTGGATTGAGTTATTGAGCCACCCACACATGAGGATTGATAAATATATCAACTTAGTCTAAGATATTCATTAATTGATCACTATATGCATGCACACACATAGGTTGTCATTAGTTTCATGTATTAGTTCATGTACCCAGTGAGGTGTATTCATTCCATTCCTCTTTCCCATCTCTTTACTTATCTTTACTTAGTTACTTATTAACTTATCATAGTCTATTGCTTTTCATATCTCCTAAGTAAGGAATTATTTATGCACCTTTCATTTTTAGGTCATGCATTTGATCATGTTTTACATACACAAACTCAAATTCACATACCCAAACTTAGATTCATCAGCTTCACTTCCTAGGTAAGTCTAGGTATGTTTCTTTTTCCTTTATACTATTTATTTCACTTCGCTACATTTTTGGCATAAATGGGGGAAAATGTAATCCCCTAAAAGTGGTATTTAAGTGTTGAGACTACCTATCCCTAGATCCTATTATCAAACTTTTATAGCCTTTATGTGGGACATAGGCATTCTTGGTCAGCTCAAACATAGTCATAGACCCTCATTTCAAAATCCTAGCCTTCCATGCCTAATGTCTTTCCAATTGGACATTAGTGCCACACTAAGGACATTAAAGCCACATGGTGCTAGTGTCCCAAAAATGGCACCTATGTATTTTACCCTAGCTTTCCCAAACAAATATATTTTCAAAGGTATAACCTCCTAAGGTTAGCCTAGACATATTTTATTATAGGCATAGGGGAAAAAAAATTATAAATACATGACTTTTATCCCTATATTCACTTGATGGAAATTATGTAAAAAATACCTATTCAAATACAAAACTAGTTGATTAAAATCAAGATTATTAATCCATATTCTCCCCTACTTATACATACTACCATCTAAAGCATCCCTAAGCTCACATTTTCTAGTTTTCCAATCTCAATCACACTCAAGGAACTCAAGGCCACTATCTTACTAGCATCACTTGCACTTGCACCAACACTTAGGTGGGGATAACTACATCGATCTTGATCCCTCCTCAGAGTATTAGTATATAGGTAACTCTCTTCACATTTAGATGTTAAAGATGTCTAGCCTATCCTACTAATGAATGAACTTTTTATCTCATACCTTAATTATAAGTAGGATTAGGGTTTACATCATAAATCAATGCTCACATGCATAATAAGAACTTCTAAACTTCATGCACGTAGGAATAGAACCTAGAAACATAGACATAGGTGTACCTATAAGTTTGGTATAATCTTTCACAAAGGACACTAGCACAAAATATTAGCTACCTAAGTTTTACCCTCTTCAAGAGGATTGTTCAAACCCCCTCAAACTTAGACTAACATTAGATTTACCTATAGGTTATAGGTTACCTATTGTCCATGAAAAACCTCTTATTTTATGGGTATAGATCCCATAATTTTTTACTTGAATTCTCTCTCTAAGACCAAATTCTATTAGGATTAAAAGGTAAAAGAGATTTCATAAAGGAAATTTACACTAAAGGGGGTGATGCACCAACATACTCACTCATCCACTCAACTTTGGACTCTTCACAATATTAGTAAACAATGCATAGAGATAAAACATTATCTTCAATGGCTTATAAGAAATAATGTTTCACCTAGAGGTCAGCTTGAATAGCTAAAACATGAGGGTGATGAGAATAAATTGTGGTTCAAAGTACTTACAATCAGACCTCAACTTTAAGCTTGAGCCATCAACATCACAGCACACTAAATGACCCATAAATAAATCTTGTTAATACCTAGGTGAGACTTGAACCTATAAAAGGAAATGTAACACCACTTTTTCATATCAAAACAAGCATGAACACACTAATTAATGATCATTAAGAAGCTCTAATGTTATATTCATCAGTCTAATAAGTTTACAAGTAAAAAACCTAGTAGAGTTTCCTCATACCAGCCTAAGGGATGTAAATCAAGTCCATAAGGCTTGAATATATAGAAAAATGAGGAGATAATAAGAGTTTTAATGGTGTGTATGAGATTATAATGAGTCATTAATGACCACAATTATTTTAAACTTTAGTTACAATAGTTACAAATAGCCATGCCACATACCCATGCATTGATTTTCTTCATTAGCCATTGAATAAGTCCTTCGATATTGGTTTGAGGTGGTGGAATATGTGGTAGACCTATTCAACACTCATATTGAATCATTATACACCTTTTTCTATGTCAAATAACACTTTTACTATTAGTTATAACATGAATAAGGTGTAATTAGGCCATCTTAAACATGTAACAGTCCACACTTCTCTTAAGCATATTGACTAGGTCAAGAAAATTCCCCCTCTCTCCATTATGACCACTGAGATTGCATTTGACTCATTTAATTCATTAGTTACATCATATTATATCCTGCATTAACTCTCTTTATTATCCCTTCTATGCCAACTTTAAACTCTCTTATTGACCAAATAGGTTGATTAGGCCTAATAGCCCAATTGTTAGTATTTGGAAGCCATGAAATACCTATATGGGATCTTGATAACATATATATGGATGATTTTTAGGTTTGAAACAACTCCTTAAATCATAACATGAGCCCTTTTGATCAATAAACACCTGTAAGGTTGTTAAACTAGCTGGCTATGTCACCCTATCTTCTATTTCTATAGACTAGCTCTTTAGAATAAACCCACATAGGCATTTATAGTAATGTTTTTGATCATATCATGGCTTGGGGAGATATAATAAGTATTAAACCCTCCCTTATAGTGATTGGCATCTCTTAAAATAAATTTGTACCTCAATTTTGACCCTTTTTCTTGGAAAAGTATAGTTTTATAACCATTCTATATAGATTTTGTACAATCAAGTACCATGAGTAGGTCCTCCTCTAATTTTACTTGATGTTCCAAATGTTTTTTAAACCATTAAATAGTGATAAGATTCCATAATATCAATATTTCTAAAACTAGGTTTGTCTAGGGTTTTAGAGAGGTTTTAGGTGTCCAAGATACTTAGCAATGATTCATAGAGTATGGACCCCTAAAGGAAAAACTATTGGAATATATTTTAATTACATTTACCTCTCCAAATTCTTTGAAAATCTTGAGTTCCCATGAAAATTAAGCATCAAGATAGGTACGTAGATAAGTGGGCTTGTATTCTTCTATAGGCAATTTAAATAGGTTATTAGTCTCAACCTTGGTTCATAAATGTGTGCCCCTAAAACAACCTAAATCCTCCATGTATTTATATTTAATATGGGTTCCTAAAATCTCCTAGGATCATTTTCTCTAAATCCCTTGGTGATGAAAGATATGAGCCTCCAAACATGCCACTCAAACCAACTGTGTACATTATGTGCTTCAAACTAGCCTTTAAAATTAAAATTGGATTTTCCCTTATTTTCCTCTATTTTAAAACACTCTCATAAGACCTAATATCACCTCCTATATCTTATCATGTTTTTGGATTTTCTCTAAGAGGTATGCTTATGCTTCCATGGTACTGTGAGGTTTGAAGCCTAGTTATGGCCTTTAGGCCAAAGAGGCCTAGACTAAGTATTAAATGTTAAGGCACTTTTAGGTGACATTGGGGATTCAAAATCATCAAAAAACATTTTTTACACCAATATCCAACATTTTTAAATTCTATTCAATCACAAAATTCTAACCCTTCTCTTCCATGCACTCTTAATTTGGCCTAGGGTTTGTATGTAGGCAAGACTGGAAAACCTTGAGTCCTTGTTTTAGTTTCTTATACATCACTTGAGGTTATTATCACCATGAAATTTTTATCTTCATATCTCACTTCTCTTACCTTCCTCTTGGGTAATTTTATATCTTCAAACAACACTCAAAACATGTGGATGCCATCAATCACTAATGCACAGTCCTATCTTCCAAACTAGTCCTCAAGGGAATTTATTACTTAAAGTTATGTGTTTTCACAAATAAAAAGTAAATCAAGAAATTATTATCACCCTTTCTTGTCTCAAAACCTCTTTATGAAGACCAAACTCTCTTTCTTATTCTCAAAACTCCCAAATGACCATCTAGTCTCATTAATGATTCCCCACATACTAAGGTTTATTTGAGGTAAAATAGTGAATGTCTCCACTATTTACATGACCTTGAGGCTAACATTATAAATTTTAACCAGTTATAATGATCATCTACACCAATTTTAAGATCTTTACTACACCTTTATAGGTTTGAAATTTTCAAATTTCTAAAAATAGGCTATATGTGTTGATTATATGTGTATGAATATGTGTGTAGATGCACATGAATATATCTCTTTGATTATAAGACCTCATCATCAGAATTATGACCTATCTTAATCCTTAAAACTCTTTTCATAATCTTTATATAGGTTTCACATCTCTCTCACTCAATTTTATTTCTTGTTTAGGTCTGAGAATGGTTGAGCCTCTAAGTAGGACTATAGGCTACTTATTAGGGTCATTGGATAATGTTTTAGAATTTACAACCTACCTTCTCTACCAATATACCTATAATATTTATTGGATGTCCATCTAATATATTATCATTTCCCAACATCTCTACCTCCTCATCTAGATTAGACTCTCACTCTCCATCTTATAGGCCACCTATAGATGACCCTTAGGATTAATTAACCTAGCTTATTGATTCCTATGACTATTAACAACTAAAAAGTGACTTAGATTCTCTTCATCTTATTTATATTATATCTATTTGAAATGAGAGAGAGTTAGAGAAATTTTATTGACTTAACCTAGTTTGTATGTTAATTTGACACTAGTTTGATCAAAATCAAAACCTATAGGCTGCGGCTTATGGGTCACTTTTTAACCATATAGGCCACCAAGCCATCTCATCAAAACCTTTGATCCTACTAATATTTTCAACCAATGATTTGTTTCCATTAACACTATTTCAATGATCAATAGAGCATTCATCAAACCCAAGGTCACCTTGAATTCACTTACCTCACAAAACATTATGGTAATTATATGATTGTACATGATCATGAGATACCTTTGTACAGACTGAGTACCCTATGGAGTATTTGTGGAGTGAATACCTTGAATTAACATAGATACCTCATAGTGGCCTTTGAAGTTTTTCCTTCATCTTCTATTTGACTTTTCACCTATTTGGTCACCTCCATTTCAATCATAACATTCCAAAAAGACTATCTATAGGTGACTATTGTATTCAATGTTGTAGGTGTTCTTTTACTACTTTAATAGGGTATGTGACCTATATAGATCCAACCTTACTCTTATGTATTTTAAGGTTTACAAGGTGTGTATAGGCCTATCTCACATAGTTTAGACTTGGAAGGAAGGGTGGATGAGTTGATGAGGATGGTTATGGATTGACCTGGGTGTTGAAGCATGAAAATAGGGTTGAAACATAGTGTAATGACAATGAATGTAACATGAAATGGTAGGGGACAAAACATGACATGAAATGGATTATGGAAACTTTTTAATAAATACCATAAGAACATTAAAGACACCTATACACATGACCATGTAAACATATCACTTTAGAGGAAAACAAAGAGCACATGTAGTCAAAAAATTTAACCTAGGACTCTCCAAGAAACCTTAATATTTTTTAATAACCTTGAATTTTTATAATATTGATTGTATGAGCTTTGGAGGCAAGAGGGGTGGTTTGTAAGCTTGTGAGGTTACCATGGAGATTAAGATACCTATTCCCAAGGGTATGATGATGAAATATTATGACTCAAATACCTCACTCCATGTTCTTAATTTTACTTGAAGGCTCTGAAGGTGACATTGAGCAACCTATAGTGCTCTTACATAGTGAAGTTCAGATGCATATGTATACTTCTTTCTTAAAGACCCCCTAAGATGATAAGAGGCTGATGTGCACATCAACCTTGAGAAAATAGGTATAGGGAATCATAAATCACTCAACAAATCCTTCAACATTGTCAATTCCTTCTGATAAGAGCACTCAACACTCTATTCACTACCCAGATCTACAAGCATACTACAGACTATGCCAATTTTGATGCTTATTGGTTCCACATGTGAGACAAACACTAAAATTCCATGATAGGTTCCTTCAAGATCTAAGGAAATAATATCAACCATTGGTTTGACCAATCAAGCTAAAAAACCATTAAAAATATCATGTTCCATTTGGCTTGTGTAGACATGGATGATGTTTAGATCCATTAATCTATTAATAAATGTTCATAGAGATTAGGGGACCAGTCCAAAAACAAATTCCCATCAATGAAATTTGACAAAGTATGATTCCTTTGGCTAAGAGCTAAGATATTCATTTTGTCTCCTCCATATGGTTTGAGCATAAAATGAAGGGTTATCTTCATCTGCAAATAAGGTAGATGAATTAAGAGGACTAGGTTTGATTCCATATTTCATCCTTGTACCATGAAACTTATCTAATACATCATATGTGATCCAACCTATAATACTTTGACTTCCTTTGTACAGATCAATCTGTACAAGTGTAAAAAACACCTAAAAAGGTGTCTTTTCTTGCATTTTCTTCAAATCTCTTACTTTTAACAACCATTTTAGGGGGAAATGAGAGGTAACATGAGTTAATAGACCTTTCCAAACCATTTATGGTAGGGGGAAGTGGGAGAGTCACAATTTGGCATGTGGGGCCCATTTGACTAGTGGGAAGGTGTGAATGAGTCTCAAAATGGGCTTTTAAGGCTATGAAACATATAGTGGTGGAAATATGACATGAATAATACCCTTTCAAGACTTTATTTAATTCAATTTCCATTAAAACACTTCCCCCTCCTCTAGGTCTTATAAAGTATAAAGGCATGTATGAGGTGATTGATGGTTTAAGGGGTGTTCAAAGGTGTTAATTGAGTTTGAAAGAGTATATGATGGATAATTAACTTTAAACACACCAAAAAATCTTCATAAAATAACCTAAATCAAAGTTAAACATCCTTCATATTGACTTGGAAATACCCTCTCATAATAAAATGGCTTGAAAAGGCTCGTGTATCATGAGAACTAAAGACCTTAAACCTATCAAACTACCTTAACTTTACCAAAATATCCTTAAACTCCTCAAAAAGAGCTAAAACCACTCATTTACTTTTCAAAACTTCTTGATAGTCATCTTTCTCTTTCAAGATCACTATGATCACTGTCACCTCACCAAAATACTCAAGACATCCAAGGCAATGGTTTCAAGCAAGCCTTATGACACACCATGACACTTCTAACAAGACCAATGATGACATGACCATGTATGAGATCACCATAAGAAGGCTAATATTGTTTTCACCAAAAAAATTTAATGTTAGAGGTTGATATTTGTCCTTTGAGGCCAAAAATGTCAACATTTTTAGTGACTCTGAGGGATGACTAGTGTGTTGGTCTAAATAACCCAGTCACTCCTCATGACTCAACATGGTAATAAGACTTGATGACCACTTGGACTGTAGCACACAAAAATACATAACAAAACAACTAAAGGAAATAAACCTAATAGTTAAATAATAAATCAAGACACTAAATCAACAAGACAACTACCTAAAACTTGTGTGTAACATACTTATTGAATCATGACAAAAATTACTAAAAATAACTAACTAAAACACACCTCATTTCTCCTCCAAGATCAAAATGTAAATTCATTTGATCAAGTTGGATTCATGAGGTCAAACTATTATGTATTTATTGGGACCCCCACTTGTAACTAGAAGTATCATCATGCTCATGGTCTCTTAAGAGAGTGACTGGACCTTATGAATCCATCCCCAGGTGCATGGGTTGATTATGTGAGTCAAGAACCCAATCATACTCTTCCCATATTCATTTATCTTGCATAATCAATGTGATTTATACTTTAGTCATGAGATTCACCTAAGTATTCTCATTAGACTCAAAGTACTCAGCCACCATAATGTTTTTTGCAAGATCTTCCTCAAGCTACTCATGGGGTAGAGATGGGGTGTCTAAACGCAAGCAAAGATTTTCCAAATATTCCCAAAAACACATATCATCATGATCAATTAAAAATCCATAGGGGTCACTTCCATTCCTACCTTTTTCTTGTGAAACATTACCTTGATCACTCATTTCCAACTCTTGGATAGTCATAGAAAGGTTCTTGATCTAATGAATCTTGATCATCCTCATCTTCAATGGAAAAAGGCAGATCTTAAACCCAATGAAGTTATAATTCATCTTTCCTTGGTACCTCTAGACTTAAATTACCTTATTCACTTGAAATGTCAACCTATTATCCTATTACACCATCCAAATCTGTCATACTGAGTTGTTTAATTTCACCCAAGAACTCAAGATATAATTACTAACAATGATATTTTAAATCACTTGAGTTGATTTTGGTCTCAACAATGGGCTCATATGAGTTGTCTTACTTATTATCTCCTAGAAAAGGAGTAGCTTGTACTTCATCTTCATCAGTTCCAACATCTTAGCATTATGGCTACCCTACGTTATCTAATTTTACCTCATGTTCAAATTCTGATCTACAGGGATGTATTGGCGTTCCAATCATGATTTCCTCTTCATATGTTCTTTAGGTGTCTTCTTCAAGGTGATTTTTAAATTCATTTGCAAATATAACATGGCTAAGCTCTTAAAGGACTACTACATAACTAGTTAACCTTGACAAATTTCTTCCTACTCTTGGATGCTCATGTTATTTCCTTAATGAACTTAGTTCATCTTCAAGAAAGGAGGGGGTGTGAAGGAAATGAACTTCCTCAATTTTCTTGATAGTTTCCAATGTGTTCTTTCATATTAGAACCTTATGAAAATCAAGCTTAGAGACCACACTCTTGTTCTTGAAACCTTCAGTTGCCTTGACATATTCTAATATGGTTTGATGCTCATGAGTAGATGTAGCATGGAGAATTGATGAGGCACTTAGAGAACTTGAGATAACTCTTGAAATATACTTCATACCTTCCCATTCTTCCTTGTTTTCCCTTTTAAGGGAAGGCATTACATAGTTTGGGTTTTTAACCCATGAAGGCTTCCAAGCTGGTGTTATTGTAAACACTTGAGAAGGTATAGGATCTTGGAGGGAATTTTGAACGTAAGTATATTACTTTAGGGAAGGATGGTGAATACAATCTACACTTGAGGTGGTTGGTGTGTATGGATGGATATGAAATTTAGAAAGTGACCTAAACCTAATTTTGACCTCTACACCATACCCAAGTCTATATACCATGTAAAATAAGTCACTAGATAAACACCCTCTAATATTAGCCATAAAATCACTAAATAAACATAGGGAAAAATGAGGTAACAATTTTGTAACAATAATGTCTTATGTAATTTAAATATTTGGGTTGGCATGAAGGTTGAGTTTAAGGTTTTTGACAAGGCTAAATTTCCTCATAAGAGATCCATTCCACTACAATTCAAGGTTATATGTAGGCTCATACACCAAGTTCAAATTATCTACCACTAGCTTAGCGATACCTGAATTGCTAGCCTTGTCAATAAACAAGCAATTATGAACTAAGAAGTTTCCAATGACCACAAAGGTGAGAAAAGGAGATAGATTGATTATCCTTGAAGATTTTTATTGGTTTGTAGGGGTGTGGATAAGGTCTTGGCATTGAATATATTTTTGTGTCCTAAGGCATTCCTTCAACTTGTCTCTCTCTTCCCTTAGCTTCTCAATCTATACTTTTAAATTTCCATTATTTGGTGTAGGTTGACTATAAGGGATAGCAAGTTAGTATTATGATTGGTCATTATGGTAAGAGGGTTGCTAAGGGGGTGGAGTAGATCCAAAATAATGTTTATAATCTTTTAAGTAAGGAATCCCTTTGTAAGGCTGATAAGGGTCAGCATAAGGCTTATATGGGTTATTAAAGGGCTCATAGGGAAGTGAATGATATAAATTTACTCCATAGGCTACCACAAATCCTCATATAAAATATGCATAACAATAATAATATAACTAATAACCCCTCTTACATCTACAATAATGATGTTATGATGTCTCTAAACTTGAAAACTGATTCCAAATATACTAATGTGGTGCTTGAAGCTCTCTAAGATGACTTTAGATTTTTTTATTGAATGTCCTTATCTTCTAGATGTCCTCAGAGGACTTCGAGGCATACTCATGGCATTTTAAATTTGGTCCCATTGGGCATGCTAGAACTGTTATCTACCCAAGTTATACCCTCTTGAAGAGGACTATTCAAACCCCCTCAAACATGGACTAATATTGGATTTACCTATAGGTTATGGGTTACCTATTGTTTAGGCTAAACCTCTAGTTTTATGGGGTTGGATCCCTTGATTTTTTACTTGAATTCTCTCTCTAAGACCTAATTCTATTAGAATGAAAATGGAAAATATATTTCATAAAGGAAATCTACACTAAAGGGGGTGATGCGCGAACATACTCACTCATCCACTCAACTTTGGACTCTTCACAACACTAGTGGATCATGGATAGAGCTAAAGCATTATCTTCAAAGGATTCTAAACAATAATGTTTCACTTAGATGTCAGTTGAATAGATAAATCATGAGGGTGGTGAGAAGAAGGTCTAATTCAAGGCACTTAAAATCATACCTCCACTTTAAGCTTGAGCCATCAACACATAACACACTAAATGACCTACAAAGAAATCTTGTTAATACCTAACTTAGACTTGGACCTAAAAAAGGGAATGTTATAAAATGTTGCATATAAAAAAAAGCATGGACACACTAAGTACTGATCATGAAGAAGCTACAAATGTTTTACTCATTAATCTAATAGGTCTACAAGTCCAAAACCTGGAAGAGTTTCCTTATACCATCCTAAGGGATGCAAATCAAGGCCATAAGGCTTGAATAAATAGTATAATGAGGAGAGAATAAGTGTGATAATGCCATGGAGGAAAGGATAATGAGTTATTAATGAACACAAATAGTTCAAAATTTAATTACAATAGTTACAAATAGTTATGCCATGTACCCATGCATTTATGTTCTTCATTATCTTTTGAATGAGTCCTTAGGCATTGGGATGAGGTGGTGGAATATGTGGTATACCTATTCAACACTCATATTGAAGCATTTTATGCCTTTTTTTGGTTCAAATAACTCCTACACTTATAGTTACAACATGAATAAGGTGTAAATAGGCCATCATAAACATGTAACAATCCACACTTCTCTTAAGCATATTGACTGGGTGAAGAAATTGCCCCATCTCTCCTTTATGACCATTGAGATTAAATTTTCCCCTTTTAATTAATTAATTACATGGCATTATACACTACATTAACTCTATTTATTATCCCCTCTATGCCAACTTTAAACTCTCTTGTTGACCAAATAAGCCAATTAAGCCTAATAGCATAATTATTATTATTTGGAAGCCATAAAATACCTATATTAGAGCTTGATAACCTATATATGGATGATTTTTATGTCTAAAACAACTCCTTACATCATAACATCAGCCCTTTTGATTAAGCAACACCTACAATTTTGTCAAACTAGCTTACTATGTCACCTTGTCTTCTAATTCTGCATATTAGCTCTTTAGAAGAAACCCACAGGAATTTATAGGCATGTTTTTGATAATATTATAGCTTGGGGATATATAATAATTATTAAACCCTCCCTTCCAATGATTAGCATCTCTTAGAACAACTTTGTACCTCTCTTTCTATCTTTTTTCTTGGAAAGATATATTTTTTTAACCATTTCATACATATTTCATAAAATTAGATACCATGACCATATCCTCCTATTAGTTTACTTAGAATTTTAGGTATTTTTTAGACCATTCTATGGTGTTGGGATTCCAAAACATTAAGATTTCCAAAACTAGGTATGCCTAGGGTTTTAGAGAGGTTTTAGGTGTCAAGGACTCTTAGCAATGATTCATAGAGTATGGACCCATAAAGCAAAAACTATTGTCATATATTTTATTTATATTGACCTCTTTAACTTCTATAACAATCTCAAGTTCCCATGCAAAATAAGCATTAGGATAGGTAAGTAGAGAAGTGGACTTGTATTCTTTTGTAGGCAGTTTGAATAGGTTAGCAGTATTTACCTTTATTCACAAAGGTGGGCCCCTTAAAAAACCTAAATATTACATGTATTTCAATTTAATATGGTTTCCTAAAATATCCTAGGAGTATTTTCTTTGAATCCCTTCATGATGAAAGATATGAGCATCTAAACAGACCACTCAAACTGACTGTGTACACTGTGTGCTTTGAACTAGCCTTTAAGACTAAAATTGACTTTGTCCCTATTTTCATTTATTTTAAAACAATATAATAAGACCTAAGACCACCTCCTATATGTTATCATGGTTTTTTATTTTCTTGAAATTTTTGCTTATGCTTCCATGGTGGTGTGAGGTTTGAAGCCTAATTATGGCCTTTAGGCCAAATAGGCCTAGACTACATATTAAATGTTAAGACAAATTTAGGTTAAATGGGGGATTAAAAATTGACACAAAACATCATTTCTAAAAATATCCATCCTTCTACAATTCTCTTCAATCACCAAATTTTGATCTTGCTCTTTTATGCACTCTCAAGTTGGCCTAGGGTTTGTATGTAGGAAAGACTGGGAAACTCTAAGGTTTAAGTTTTAGTGATTTATGCCTCACCTAAGGTTATTATCACCGTGAAATGTTTCTCTACCTATCTCACTTCTCTTACCTTCCTATTAGATACTCTGATATCTTCAAACAACACTCAAAACATGTGGATGCCATCAATCACTTATGTGCACATGTTTGTCTTCTTAACTCATCCTCAAGGGCATTTTGTCTTGAAAATTGTGTATTATCACTAATAAAGAGTATTTTAAGAGACTAATATCACCATTTATTATCTTAAAACCTCTTTATTAATACTAATATCTTTGCCTTATTCTCAAAACTCCTAAATGACCATCTAGTCTCATCAATGACTACCCATAGACTGAGGTCTGTCTGATAAAAAATAGTGAATGTCTCCATTATTTATATTACCTTAAGGATAACATGATCACATTAAACCAATAATAATTATCATTTTCAATTAGTTTAAGATAATGAATACACCTTTAAATGTTTCAAAACCTCAAATTTCTCAAAGCAGGTTATATGTGTTCATTGTATGTGTATGACTATGTGTATAGATGCACATTATTTTATCTCTTTGATTATAAGACCTCATCATCAAAATTATGACCTATATTAATCCTTAAACCTATTTTTTTATTCTTTATATAGGTTTCACATCTCTCACACTCACTTTTGTTTCTTGTTCAGGTTTGAGAATGGTTGACCCTTTAAGTAGGACTATAGGTTGCCTATTAGGGTCATTGGATTATGTTTTAGCATTTATAACCTACCTTATCTACTAATATTTATTTAATAATGATTTGATATCTATCTAATATCTAATCATTTCCCAAAAACTTTGCCTTCTCATCTAGCTTAGACTCTAACTCTCCTTATAGGCCACTTGTAGATGACCCTTAAGAGTTATTGACCCAGCTTATTGATTCCTATTACTATTAACAACTGAAAAGTGAATTAGATGATCTTCATCCTATTTATATTATATCTATTTTTAATTTGAGAGATTTGGAGAAAGGTTACTAACTTATCATATTTTGTATGTTAATTTGATATTAGTTTGATCAAAATCAAAATCTATAGGCTGGGCTTCTAGGTCACTTTTTGACCATGTAGGCCACCAAGCCATCTCATCAAACCTTTGATATTTTTGATAATATCAACCAACAATTTATTTCCATTAACACTATCTCAATGATCCATAGAGAATGAATCAAACCCAAGTTCACTAATAATCCCCATAAATGTCTTGTTCTTATGTCCATCTATTGTACTCATCCTGCTTGTTAACTATGTTTTTGAACATTTTTCCATACAATTTCTTACTTGCATAAGCCATATAGCATTATGTTTATATACTCTTTAAATATTTGAAATTATGTATTGAAATTAAATATATGATGGTTATTTATTTCTTTAGGACACTTTTTCTATAATGTGTTTTAAAGATGTTTTGGAGAGATGGGTATGTAACGCAGAACATCCTACAGTAAAGGAATCTCATTACATAGACCATCATATATCCACTATGTGACCAAAGCCATGAATGAATATATTTTTATTCTCTTCCAACTGACTCATATAAATGAATCTAACCTCTATGGAGTTCAATAAGGAAGTAGTTGAAAACTGAAATAGCCTTATTTGTCTTATAGTAATATTATAGAATTCCCACAAATGATGACTTTAGTGAAAGGAAAAAAAATTGGTTATCCTAATTTGAATGTATAATAGAATAAAATTTATATATTTTTTTTCATAAAATAACCTTATTTATAGTATAAAAATATGTAGCAGCAGATTTGAAAGATAGTAGATGTTGATTAGAGATTATCATAGGTACATTTTATCAAGCAATAATTATTCTACCTTCCTACAGCAATTCATTGTTGTAGTTTTTGATTAAAAATAATTTATATTTAAATTAAGTTTTGTGAGAGGAAGGATTGAAGATTAAATATAGGAGTAAGGGCCCCCCTTGGAAGCCTTACAGCAACAATTCAATCCAATTTAATAGCTAAGCATGTTATTTGATTTTTTTATGCATTGTGTGATTTAATTATAAATTATGTGATTTACATTCTTTCTTAGATTTTTTTAAGGAAGATTCAAATGCATAATTATTTATTTCATAGTACTTTTTTTATGTTTTATTTCAAGCATTTCATTTACTACACTTCAACATCTTAGATACAATTAGCAGAATGTCAAACTAGAGATTGAATGTCCACATATAGTGACATCATCTTATCAAGTCTACATCCTAGAGCTGACATATAAATTTAGTAGAAGGTAAAAGTATATGGTGACTCTCCTTAACCATTTTTGTCAAGAAAAGTACATCTAATTGTGAATCAACTGCTAGTCATCTTTGGCATCATTACTGGGAAAAGGTGTCACACACTAATAATCTTCAATCTTGATAGCAATTATTTCTAGATGCTTATTATTTTTATTTCCAAAGATTTAAATTATTTATATTAAGGATTTCCTTATTTCATATTTTAAATTTCCCTTTTTTCAAGTAGGATAGTGGAAATTTCAAAAAAACCCATATTACTAACCTTGTGCAAGTAGGGTGGGTAAAAAGTTTTAAAAAAAATGATTAATGTATGCAAAGAAAAGGGGAATATATATGAATATTTTTGTTTAAATCATCAAACATTGTTATAATATCATATATTCATCCTAAAACAACTAAGGAACATGAAAGAATTCCTAAAGATAACTCATAATTGTCAATAGAAGAGGTAGAGAAGGAAGAATTTTTGGCTAGACTAGTAGCAAAAGTTGAAGACCTTGAAGAAGTTCATACCCCTAGACAATACCCACATGTATCACCTCTAATTATTCCCACCTTATCACCTCATACTTAGGAATATAAATTCCACTTCCCTCCATCACCCAAATTTCTTGATAAGGAGGCATTCAAAGCTATTTTTGCCCCTAGATGAAATACTAGGCCAATAAAATCTTCTAATTTAGAGACTCTTTATCGAGGCACTAGAAAAATATTTTGAAACCTCCACACCATCCCCATTGTATAAGAAGCCATACATTCATAATAAAAAAGATAAAGTCTCCATCTTTTACACCCTAGGAAATAAAAGAATTGATAGGAATTTTGAGCATTGGGTAGAAACAACCTCCTATCTACCAACACAAAGAGTATTCATTGGGGATCATTAGGAAGAAAATAATAAAAATGAGTCTAATACTTTCAAAATTTCTATCCTTACTCCTGAAGGAAATTCACCCATGAATAATATTCCTTACTCTTCCCTCCCTACCTTTAGAGAAAAAGCATTTGAAGATCCAAATACATTTCTTTTTGAGTTTGACATCTTATGTCACAGCTATGATTATAATCAAGATGCTAAAAAACTCAAACTATTTCCAGTAACACTCAAAGATGTAGCACTTATATGGTTCATGGGACTTGGAAAGGATGCCATTTCTACTTGGGAAGAAATGAAGGAGAAGTTTCTGATGAAATACCAAGACTATTGTAGGGGTAGAAACTACAGGAGAGATGACATTTTTTGAATGACACAAGCTGATTATGAGTTATTAGAATAATATATGGAAATATTTTTATTCAAATTGCAAAAAACCAAGAAAAATACAATGGACAAGGAATTTCCAAGATGATATTCCTAAAAGGAATTAGAGATGATTGTCTAGAGGCACTAGATCTATGGTCTAGTGGTGATGTTTCTACATTTCCATTTGATGAACTAACAATTCTATGTATGAACTACTCTAGATCAATTATGAAAAAAAGTAAGGGCATAACCCTTCCTATAGCATTTATTATAATATTTTCTAAAGGATAAGTTAGCAACCTACTCTAGGACATGAAATAGGATATCATCAGTCACCTAGCTACTCATCTTGATACATTACATACATGGAGCAAGAAAGAAGAAAACAAGAAATCCTTAGCTACCTATTACCCTAAATATAGAAATAAGAAGTTGGATTTCACATGCCATTCCATGAAATCTCAAGTAGCCAACATAATTGAGGAGAATCCTAAAATAGTGGAATTGCATGCTATAAGATAATATGAGAATCAGGGGTTTTTTGTGGCTCAATAAAAATCATGGGTATAAATATTAGGTATGCCATCAAACTCTATGTTTTTAAATTCTCAAATAATACTCAATAGGGTTCTTGGATGAATTTAGCCAATCAAAATTAATCTCAAACAATTCGGGAGCTACCCCAGAATTAGTTATGGATGCAACAGAATGGATAACAACCTTAACTAGGGCAATTCCAAAACTAACAATGGTTCTAACCCTCTAATCCATGGCAATAGAAATAGAGAGGTAATCAAGGCTAATTCTGTAAAATTTAATAACCAAAAAAAAAATAGGAAATGAATTCAAACACTCAACAACCTATTTGAACCACTCAATTACTCACCCAACCCATCTCTAATTCTACCAATAAGTCAGTTCAACTGACACAATGCATTGAAATAATGTAATATCTAACATATACCTTGGATATTAATCAAGTTTAACTTCACTTAGGTCATTTTTTTCTACAACCCACCTCACCCATAATTACAAAACACTTTGAACCACCCTCACTCCATACAAATCCATAACCACCTATGGTCAATCCTGAGCCAAGTCTATCAAAAAATCAAAAAGAAACTAACAATCCTCCTTTTATAGAGAGATTGAGCATATCACATCTTAAACTAGAGCCTAAATTTGATATTTTAGGACAACTCAAGAATGTGTGCATAAAAATCCCACTCTTTTAAGCAACAAAGGATTTCCCTATCTGCAATAAAGCTATTATAGAGTTATGTTTGAAAAATCAGGAAGAAAGAAGAAGGATCCTAAAATAGCCTAGGTCATTGGCCAACTAACAAATATTATGTTAGGAAATATAGTTCCCCCAAAATATTATGATCTAGGAAGTCATGTAGTCAATGCTAGCATCCATGGCCAACCTATCTCTAATACTATAATTGACTTGGGTACAACCATCAATGTGATGACCATGGAGACCATGTAGCAACTAAAGCTTACCACTCTCCATCCAACACCCACCATCCTCTAAATGGTTGATAGATTAACTATTAAGCCTAAGGGGATTGTTGAGGACCTTGTTATCACTATAGATTCTTGGCAATATCTAATATATTTTCTTGTCCTATAACCAAATAAAAAAATTTAGGGTTATCCTCTCATCTTTGGTCACCCATGGTTGGCCACCACTGATGCTTTTATTGGTTTTAGGTCATAAAAATGCTAATTTATAATAGAAATGACACCAATAAATTAGTTTTATATCCACCAACTTAACCTTCCCTATATAATGGACCAATCCCTTGAATTGATGACTTTGAATAAGTTATCTCCTTGCAGACTCTCTAAAAAATTGACCAGAGTCCAACTCTATAGGCCCAAGAAGAAGACACTATCCTTAATAGTATCCTATAAAATGCCTATCGACAGGATCCCATAGCCACCAACCTATTAGAATTTACACCATGCCCTCTTTAGAATACTTTTTTTTAGAATGATTTTACTAAAATTGTAAGAGACATTTGGAGATTCCATCAATTGCTTCTCCATTAATGTAGTTATGCTTCTTCAATTTCCAACATAGAGACCATACTTTCTTTAACAAAGCAAGTAGACATCCTACCAAATAAACCTCTTAACATCAAAACTTCCTTAACACCCCAGAAAGAACATCAGTTACTTACAATGTTGAGAAGGCACATAACAACATTTTCTTAAGATTACCATGACATGAGATGAATACCCTTAGATTTATGCATGCATCACATTTACATTAAAGAAGAATTCAAACCTATTTTCCAACCCCAATGATGAATGAATCCTACAGTTAAAGACATTGTCAAAACTGAGTTGTAAAAACTTTTAGATGTAGGATTTGTTTATCCTATCTTAGATATCTAGTGGGTCTCTCCCCTAGTCACTATCCCTAAGAAAAGGGGGAAATGGCATATTTGCATTGACTATCGAGATTTGAATACTGCTATCAAGAAGGATCACTTTTCCCTTCCATTTATTGATCAAGTGTTGGATATATTAATAAGGAAGAAGTACTTTTCTTTCCTATATGGATATAGTGGTTATAATCAAATATCAATTGCTCCACAAGACCAAGATAAAACCACTTTTACTTACCATTCGGGAACCTATGGTGTCTTACCATTTGGTCTTTAAAATACCCTAGCTACTTTTCAAAAGGTTGTCTTGAATATATTTTTTGATCTCTTACATGACCATGTTGAAATTTACATGGATGACTTCACTATCTATGGGTAGACATATGAAGAAATGCTAACCAATCTAGAGAAATTCCTTCAACACTATCAAAACCATCAATTATCTCTAAACAATGAAAAGTGTTACATGCTTAAGATTGAAGGGATTGTTTTGGGGCATCACATATCCCCTACTAGAATTCAAGTTGACCCAATAAATATAAGTATCATCAAGGATCTACCCACACCAAAGAAGTAGAAATATGTTAAAAGTTTTTTAAGACATGATGGTTATTATAGATGAGTCATTAAAGAGTTTAGTAAAATTTCCACCCTATTATTTAGCTTCCTTACTAAAGATGTTGAATTTACATGGACTAATGATTGTCAAATTTCCATTTAGCAATTGAAAGACCTTATCATAACAAATCTTATTTTGAGAGGACCTGACTAGATGAATCCTTTTCACATCCACATAGATACATCTAACACCACTTTAGGAGTTGTCCTTGGCCAAAAAGATGAGACTCTAAGTTATGCAATCTATTTTATCATCAAGAATCTTCAAGGGGTTGAACTTAACTACATTATAATAGAGTATGAATTTCAATACCATTATCTATACCATCAATAAATTTTGACACTACATTACAGGTTACCAAGTATTCATCCACACCAATCTTACAGTAATAAGGTATTTAATGAACAAACATATTTTAATAAGTAAGATAATTTGTTGGTTACTTTTGTTGTAGGAGTTTGATATTACCATTGTGGATAGACTAGGAAAGGATAATGTAGTAGTAGATTTTCTATATCAATTACAAAATGATGAGCACAGTCCTATTGTTGATGATTTTTTTCCTAATGAACATTTATTTGTTGTAACAATTCAATCTACTTGGTTTGTAGATATTTATAACTACCTTGTTGTAAGATCACTACCATAACATTTCTCACCTAGGGAAAAATAACACCTAATCCAAAATAGCATATATTATCCCTAGATTATAGGATATCTCTTTATCACTGGACTAGATTCAGTTATGAGAAGATGTATCTAAGAAGATGATGCTTATGACATTCTTAGAGCCTACCATGATGAACCCTGTGGAGGTCATTTTTTTTCCAAATGGACTACCATGAAATTACTTAGTGCTAATTATTATTGGCTTTCTTTACATAAGGATACCATGATGTACACTCATAAATGTGATGAATGCGAGTGTATGGTAAAGCCCACTTGCTCTGATGAAATTTTATTATAGCCACAACTAGTTCTATAACCCTTTGATAAATGGGGATTAGATTTTGTAGGTCTCATTGATCCTAAATTCAACAATAATAAATACATACTAGTGAGCACTGATTATGTCACCAAATGGATAGATGTCATATCCTTAACCCGTGCTCGAGATGAGAAGGTAGTTGAGTTCCTCTATGAATAAATCTTCACCTGCTATGGAGTACCTAGATAAATAGATGCAGATCAAGGCCCCCAATTCACATTAGACCTCATCACTACCTTGGTAAAATAATATGAAATTAGACACAAGAAGTTTACCCATTACCATCCTCAGTAAAATGGTCAGGTGGAAGTGACAAACCAAGAATTGGAAAATATCCTTACTAAGAGTATTAACCTGCATAGAAAATATTGGTCAACTCATCTTTTAGAAGCATTTTGGGCTTACAAAATCACTTGAAAAAACATAACTGGTCTCACTCCATATGAGCTAGTTTATGGTAAAAAGCTTGTTCTACCCATTGATTTTAAACATAAGACATTAAGGATAGCACTTGATTTGAACATGGATCTTTCCCAAACCTAACAAGATAGGATCATGTAGCTAAATGCACTTGATGAACTAAGAAAGGAAGAACTTCATCATACTAAAATAGTATAAAGATGTGTTGGATGGCATGATAGGAACATCAAGACTCAAAACTTATAGCCAAGGGACTGGGTACTCCTTTTTCACTCTAAATACATGGATCATAAAGGAAAATTGTAGTCTAGATGGCTTGGGCCTTATGAGATTCAATAATTTTTTAACAGTAGAGTTGTAAATCTCATTACTATTGACTCTATTTGGTTCCCACTACTTGTTAATGACCATAGGCTCAATCTGTATAAGAAATCATTTTCCAAGGAAACTCTAACTCTCCAACTTCTTGAATAACAACATCTATATCTTCTTCATGAAGCAAATCAACCTTTTCCTGTAGTCAAAGGGTATTTTTATCAACCCTTCTCTAATATTTTCTAAGAGTAATAAAGATTTCTATAGCCAAGAACAAGTCATTCACAATGGCTTGGTTTAGGTTGAATAGATTCCTACCTTATAGATTCTTATGATTCTAATTGAATTTGGACCAAAAAATCTAATAAAAAATCAAAATCAAAAAATTCAGCAATGAAAACCTTCAGGCATTGCTGATGAATGTTGTCTTAGAAAACTAGATAACCTTATTGATCAATGTTTGTTAAAAAAACATAAAAAAATTAAAAAGGAGAAAAGGTACTATAGCAATAAAACTTTTTGCTTTTAGCTATTTTTGTTTGTAGATTCATTCCCTTGGAGCAAAAATACATTTTCCTTCTTGATACAAGATGGAAAACTTGTTGCTATGGAATAAAACTTACTACTACAAGAAATATATCTTGCTACAAGATGTATTCTTATATTTTATCCTATATCAAATCATTTTATCCTACTAAAATTCCATTATATTCCATGACCACCACTTCAAATCATCATTTGCACATTTATGAAAGGTATTTTTATAAGTAAAATGGTAATTATTCTATATTTATTTCCTATCATATATTTTAATTATTTTTAAAGATGATGGAACTTAATTCTATCAATTCACTATTGTATCCTCTCATTATAATGCCTACTTACCATCTCCTTTACTAATTGATGTGATAATTGACATAACTATTGATGCCACCCCTTACTCTTACCACGAGTGTTTTGTGCACGTCAACTTCATCCCTCAAAGACAAATGACAGCCTAAGTTGGGGGGATATTTTACATTAATTCAAAATAATTATTTCACCTCCCAAATTAATATTCATAAATCATTCTACCATAACCCAAAACCCTTGATATAAGCACCCAAACCTATAACTCACACAATATGAGACGTGATTTATTGAAAAATGAACTATTGGATATCATCCCTTTAACTAATAGCTCAAAAATCTTGGCCGTATTCTGGTATATAATATGGGTGTAGTATTTTGAGAAAATATAGGCCCTAGATGAATGAATTATGAAGGAATTTACTAGTACATTGCATAATAGCTTGGCAATGGTAAAGGGGATGGAAATAAAGCTAATAAAAACCACCATAGTAGAGTAATGGGACTACCAAGAATAGGGGAACAATGGCAAGACAAATTTGATGTCAAGGTTGAGAGACAAAAATTTATTAGAGGAAATGAACACCTAGAAACTTCAAATCAGGCCACTACAAGGTTGTCTCTATTGAGAAGATGGGCTAAAGTTGCTGATTTTATCTCTAGATATTTCATTTGTGAAGGGAGGTATTCTATGTTACATGGCCTATAATTCAATTTATAAATTTTTTATAGCATGGAATGGAGATAAACATTCCTAATTCCTTGCTTCACATGATCACAAAAATGTTGGATGCATTTCAAAAAGCTAATTATAAAGCTCTTTCCCACCATTATCTCATCCAGTTAATTGTTCAAGATTATTTACAAAGAACTAGACCCAACATCAGTTAGGAAGAATTTTTTCAAGTACCAATAAATGTAGAGTGATATAGAAGGAAATGAAATAAAATAAGAATATGAGGTTAAAGAACAAAGATCAAAAGAATCCCTCCTTACAAAACCATAAGAACCTACAGCATAAAACCTTCCTACAGCCACACAAGAACCTACAAAAGAAGGTATTCCTATAGTAACACAAGAACCTATAGCAAGGACTAAATAAGGGACTTCTAGAGGTAGGGAATCTAGAAGGAAGAGGAAGAAACTAATTCTTTGGCTTGATTCAAACGAGTCTGAGGAGGAACTTCCACCTTCTCCCAAAAAGGCCAAGGTAACCCCTACTCATATATCTAAAAAATTGAAAATAAAAATGAGAGCTAAACCTTCTTCTATTTTTGAAATAAGTGAATAATCAAGAGAAAAATAGACTTTTAGTAGTGATAAATCTCTAGAGACTGAAACAGATAGAGAAGAATGTTCTCCAGTATTCAATCAAGAACATGCAAAACAAGTTGAGTATAGTCTTAAAGAATTACATGAGGAAGAAGAAAAAGTTGAACATAGTTTTGAAGAATTGTATGAGGAACCAATATAGGAATAAGTATAATAGAAGCTACATGAGAAACTAATGTAGGAGGAATTAAAGCAATTGGAACAACCTGCTATACAAATAGAATTTTCCACTCTTGAGCAAGCCCTACAAAAATTTGAGAAACTAAGGAAGAAGCTACAAGATTAATTTGGTGGAGGATTGGATGCACTTACTGAAATAGTTTATCAACTGTAGCTCTCATCAAAGACCATCCTATAGTTATCATTCCACAACCTTCTACAGAGGTAAATCAAAAGGAACCTAAAGTTACCCAAGAAGTCAAGTATCACTCCTCATTTGTAATATCTTATAAATTGTTGAATTGGATGGATAGTCAATCTGAATTTTTAGAAGGAATTAATGAAAGAAAATAAGAAATTGAAAGAAGAAAATAAGTTTAAGGAAGAGAGCATCACCAAACTAAAATATAAAATTAAGGATATGGCTGGTCTTACCCAAGAGCTCCTTCATTATAGGCCTCCTATAGAATCTTATTCAATTTATCTTCAAGAACAATGGCACAAGTTTAGATTTATGATAATTTATTGTGATATGCCCCATGAAGTTATTGATCCCCTTTCCTTATTTTCTATATATAAATTAAGTTCATAAGAAGAACAAGCACAATTGTGTGAGTTCTACCTACATAATTATGTTATTCATTATGATGGGGAGTGGAACCGTAATTATATGTTAGAGATGTCCAACTACAAACATTTTCATCATATTTGTTGAATGAACAAAGAAGAGGAAGAGAAATAGTAGAATATAGGAAAAAGGAGAATGAAAGCTAGTTGCTTATTAGGAGTGAATCAATGGTATCTGATGTTGTATTAGCTGAATGCGATGATATCATGTTGAAAAAAGAAGTTAGAACTTGGTTTGGTAAGAAATGTGATGAAGCCCAAGATTTTTACTTAGGATTAAAAACTTTTTTTGGTCTTTTAACCAAAGAGTCTTGTATGGAATGATGGAATGATCTCACTCCTACACTAAAGAAGAGGGATCCCTATTCCCCTTTTAATTTAAACACAACATTAAATAGGATCACAAAATATATTCTTCTTACAAGTGACATGGGATCATAATTGTTGAACATCAAATTCTAGCCTCCTCTATTCTAGTCTCCTATTCTAAATTAACATGACAAAACCCCAGTGGATGGAGCTAGAGAAGTCAAAATTTGGGAACTATTTGAATAAAGGTAGGGATTTTATGCTCACCTTGCCAAGGGTGTTGCAGATCCCATGGATTTTAGAGTTCTTTGTGAATTAGGAATGAACAAGTATGTTTTTCAAGGTTGAGTAAGATCTTAAATTAGGGGGTGTGATGAGCCCCATAAATGTTTTATTCTTGTGTCCATCTATTGTATTCATCATGCTTGTTAACCATGCTTTTGAACACTTCTTCATACAGTTTCTTACTTTCATAAGCCATATAACATTATGTTTATATACTCTTTTAAATAGTTGAAATTATGTATTAAAATTAAATATATGATGGTTATCTATTGTTTTAGGATGATTTTTATATAATGTGTTTTAAAGATTTTTAGAAAGATAGTATGTAGCACAAAACATCTTACAGCAAAGGAATTTCATTACATAGACCATCATGTAGCCACTACATGACAAAAGCCACAAATGAATAGATTTTTATTCTCTTCTAATTGACTCATAAAAATGACTCTAACCTCTATGGAGATCAATAAGGAAGTGGCTGAAGAACAAAACAACCTTGTTTGTCCTACAACAATATTACAAAATTTCCATGAATTATGACTTTAACGAAAGGAACCAATTTTTGTTATCCCAATTCAAATGTAGCTTAGAATAGAATGTATATATCGTTTTGCATAAAACAATCTCCTCTGTAGTAGATAAATATGTAGCCATAGATTTTAAAGATAGTATATGTTAATTAGAGATTATCATAAGTACATTTTATCAAGCAACAATTATTGTAACTTCCTACAGTAATTCATTGTTGTAGTTTTTCATTAATATGAACATGCATTTCTAAGTTCAATTAAGTTTTGTGAGAGGAAGGATTGAATTTGAAAGGTAACAGGAGGAAAGGCCCCATTTGGAATCCTTACAGCAACAATCCAACCCGATTTAATAGCTAAGCATGTGATTTGATTTCTTTATGCATTGTGTGATTTAATTTTGAATTGTGTGATTTACATTCTTGATTAGATTTGTTTAAGGAATATTCTAATGTATAAGCATTTATTTTACAATACTTTGTTTATGTTTTATTTCAATCATTTAATTTAATACACTTCAAAATCTTAGATCCAATTAGCATAATGTCAAATTAGATATTGAGTGTGCACATATAATGACATCATCCTATCAAGTCTATATTCTCATGTTGACATCTAAATGAAGTATAAGATATAGGTCCATGGTGACTCTCCTAATCCATTTTGGTCAATATAAATACATCTGATTGTGAATCAGCTACTAGTCAATAATCTTGAATTCACTTACCTCACAAAAAATTATGGTAATTATATGACTGTATGTGAACATGAGACACCTCTATATGGATTGAGTACCCTATGGAATACCTATGGAGTGAAGACCTTGAATGAACATAGAGACCTCATAGTGACCTTTGGAGTTTTGCCTTCATCTTTTATTTGAATTTTGACCTATTTGGTTACCTCCATTTCAATCATAACATTCAAACAAGACTATCTATAGGTGATTGTTGTATTTAATGTTGTTGGTTTTCTTTTACTACTTTAGCAGGGTATGTGACATATATAGATCCAACCTTCCATGATCTTATGGATTTTAACGGTTAAAATGTGTGTATAAGATTATCTCACATAGATTAGACTTAGAGGGAAGGGTGGATGAGTTTATGAGGATGGTTGTAGATTGATATGGGTGTTGAAGCATGAAAACAGGATTGAAACACAATGTAATGATAGTAAAGGTAACATGAAATGGTAGGGGACAAAACATGACATTAAATGGATTATGGAAACCTTTTCAAGATAGACCATAATAACCTTTAAGACCCCTATACACATTCCCATGAAAACATATCACTTTGGAAGTATAAAAATGGAACATACAATCAAAAAGTGTAACCTAAGAATCTCCAAGAAACTTTAATATTTGCTAAGAACCTTAACTTTTGATAAGACTGACTATATGAGCTTTAGAGGAAAGGAGGGTGGTTTTTAAGCTTGTAAGGATACCATGGAGATTAAGAGACCTACTCCCAAGGGTATGATGATAAAATACTATGACTCCAACACCTCATTCCATGTTCTTAATTGTACTTGAAGGCTCTAAAGGTGCCATTGAGCAACCTACAGTGCTCCTACATAGTGAATCTCAAATGCATATGTTTACTTCTTTCTTGAAGACCCCTTAAGATGATAAGAGGTTTATTTGAACATAAACCTTGAGAAAATAGGTATGGGGAAGTATGAATCACTCAATAAATCCTTCAACATTGTCAACTCCTTCTAATAAGAGCACTCAACACTCTGTTCACTACCCAAATCTGCAAGCACACTACAGACTATTCTAGTTTTGATGTTTATTGGTTCCATAGGCTCACACATGTGAGAGAAAAACTAAAATCCATGAAATTTTTCTTTAATATCTGAGGAAAAAATATCAACCATTGATTTTACCAATCAAGCTAAAAAACCATTAAAATTGTCATGTTCCATTTAGCCTCTGCAAACATGGCTAAAGTTTAGATCCCTTAATTTATTAAGGAATTTTAATATAGAACAAGGGACCAATCTAAAAACAAATGCCCATGAATGAAATCTGACCAAGTATAATTCCTCTAGCTAAGAGCTAGGACCTTCATTCTCTCTCCTCTATATGGTCTTAGCACAAACCTGAAGGGTTGTCTTGGTCTGTAAAGAAGGTAGATGAATTAAGAGGACTGGTTTTGAGTTAGTATTGCATCCTTATACCATTAAACTTGTATAATACATTATATATGATCCAACCTATAATACTTTGACTTTCTCTATATAAATCAATCTGTACAAGCCCATACAAGTGCAAAAAATAATTGAAAAGTGTCTTTTCCTACATTTTCTTCAAATATCTTACTTTGAACAACCATTTTAGGTAAAAATGAGAGTTAACATGAGTTAACACCTTTTCAAACCATAAATATGGTAGGGGGAAGTAGGAGAGTCATAATTTTCCATGTGGGGCCCATTTGACTAGTGGGAAGGTGTGAATGAGTTTCAAAATGGGCATTTGAGGATATGAAACATATAGTGGTGGCAATATGAAATGAATAAGACCATTTTAAGACTTTATTTAATGTAATTTCCATTAAAACACTTCCCCTTCATCTAGGTCTTATAAATCATAACGACATATATGAGGTGATTAATGGATTAAGGGGTGTTCAGAGGTGCTAATTAAGCTTGAAAGAGTATATGATGGACAATAAACTTTCAACACACCAAAAATTATTCATATAATAACCTAAATCAAGGTTAATCATCCTTCATATTGACTTGGAAATACCCTCTCATAATAAAATTTCTTGAAAAGGCCTGTGTATCATGAGAACTAATGACCCTAAACCTATCAAGATACCTTAACTTTACCAAAAGATCCTTAAACTCCTCAAATAGGGATAAAACTACTCATTAACTTTTCAATACTTCTTGATAGTCATATCTCTCTTTCAAGATCACTATGACCACTGTCATCTCACCAAAAGACTCAAGACATCCATGACAAAATGGATTTAAGCATGCCTTATGACACACCATGACACTCCTAACAAGGTTAAAAGACTCTCAACAAGACTAATAATTACATGACCATGTAGGAGATCACCATAAGTAGTCTACTATGGTTGTCACCAAAAGTCTTTAATGTTAGGGGTTGACATTTGGCATGTGAGGCCAAAAATGCCAACATTTTTGGTGACTTTGAGGAATGACCAGTGGGGTAGTCAAAATAACCCAGTCACTCCTCATGACTCAATATGTTAATAAGACTTTATGACCACTTAGACTATAGAAAACAACAATACATAACAAAATAACTAAAGTAAATAAACCTAATCCTTAGATAATAAAGCAAGACACTAAAGCAATAAGACAACTACCTACAACTTATGTATAACACACTTATTGAATAATGACAAAAATTACTAAAAATAAATAAATAAAACACACCTCATTGTTCCTCAAGAACAAAATGGAAGGTCCTTTGATCAAGTTGGCTGCATGAAGTCAAATGATTATGTCTTGATTAGAACCCCCACTTATAACTAGAAGTATCATCATGTTCATTGTCTCCTAGGAGAGTGACTAGACCTTCTTTCTCCATCCCAAAGTACATGGGTTGACTATGTGAGTAAATCACCCAATCATACTCTTCCCTTATTCATCTATGTTACATAATCAATGTGATTTATGATTCAGTCATGAGCTGCACCTAATTCTACCCATTAGATTTAGAGTAGTCATCCACCATAGTGTTCTTTACAAGATCTTCCCCAAGCTACTCATGGGGTAGAGATGGGGTGTCTAAACTCAAGAAAATGCTTTCCAAATATTCCTAAAAATACATATCATCATGATCAATTAAAAATACATATGGGCCACTTCCATTCTTACCTTTTTCTTGTGAAACATCACCTTGATCACTCATTTCCAACTCTTAGATAGAGTCATAGAAAGGTTCTTGATCTATTGAACCTTGGTCATCCTCATCTTCAATGGATAAATGCATATATTAAAATAACTAAATTTCTAATTTATCTTTCCTTGGTACCTTTGTACTTGCATTTCCTTCTTCACTTGAAACATCAGCCTATTATCCTATTACACCATCCAAATATGTCATACTGAGTTGTTCAATTTCACCCAAGAACTCAATATATAATTACTAAAAATGATATTTTAATTCACTTGACTTGATATTGGCCTCAAAAAATGGGCTTTTATGAGTTTTCTTATTGATTATCTCCTATAGGAGTGGCTTGTATCTCATATTCATCAGCCCCAACATCTTAGCATTATGGCTGCCCCACATCTTTTAATTTTACCTCATGTTCAAATTATGATCTACAGGGATGTATTGGGGTCTCAATCATTATTTCCTCTTCATATTTTCTTGATGTGTCTTATTAAAGGTGATTTTTAAATTCATTTGTAGTTATAACATGGTCAAGCTCTTGAAGGACTACCAATAAACTAGTTAAGCTTGACAAATGCTTCCCACTCTTGGATACTCATGTTATGTCTTTAATGCACTTAGTTCATCTTCAAGAGAGGAGGGAGTGCAAGGGAAATTAAATTCCTTGATTTATTTGATAGTTTTCAACGTTTTCCTCCATATTAAAACCTTAGGATCATCAATCTTGGAGACCATACTCTTGTTCTTGAAACCTTTAGTTGCCTTAACATATTCTGATATGATTTGATGCTCATGATTATTTTTAGCATAGAGAACTAATGAGGCACTTAGATAACTTTAGAGACCTATTGAAATAGAATTCATACCTTCCCATTCTTCCTTACTTTCCCTTTCAAAGGCAGGCATGGCATAGTTTGGGTTTTTGACCCATGAATGCTTCCAAGTTGGGCTTATTACAGGCTCTTGAGAAGGCATAAGATATTGGAGGGAATATTTAACACAAGTTTATTTATTTAGGGATGGATGGTGAAGACAATTTTCACTTGATGAGTTTGGTGTGTATGGCTAGATATGAAATTTAGAAAGTTACCTAGATCTAATTTTAACCTCTATACCATACCCAAGTCTACAAACCATGTAAAATAAGTCACTAGATAAGCACCCTCTAATCTTAGCCATAAAATCACTAGAAAAACATAGGTAAAAATGAGGTAGCAAGTCTACAACAATAATGTCATATGTAATTGAAGTCTTTGGGTAGGCATGAAGGGTGAGTTGAAGGTTTTTAACAAGGCCAAATGTCCTCATAGGAGATTCATTCCACTATAATTCAAGGTCAAAGGTAGTCTCATACACCAAGTTCAAATTATATGCCACTAGTTTAGGGATAATTGAATTTCTAGCCTTGTCAACAAATAATTAGTTATGAACTAAGAAGTTTCCAATGACCATAGAGGTGAGACAAGTAGATGGATTGCTTAACCTATTGATTTTTCTTAGTTTATAGGGGTGTGGACAAGGGATTAGAATTTAATCTATTTATGTTTCCTAATACATTCCTTCAACTTGTCTCTCTCTCTTTCCTTAACTTTTCAATATCTACGTTTAAATTTTCATTATTTGGTCTAGGCTAACTATAAGGGACAACAATTTGGTACCATGATTGGTCATGAGGGTAAGAAGGCTACCAAGGGGGTAGAGGAGATCCAAAATAAGGTTGATAGACTTGGAAGTAAGGATGCCCATTTTAAGGATTATAAGGGTCATCATAAGGCTCATAAAGGTTATTATAGTGTTGATAGGAAGGTGAATGATATAAATTTGCTCCATAGGCTACCATAAATCCCCATATAACATATGCATAGTAATATGAATATAACTAAGAACCCCCCTTACCTCTACAACAATGATGTTATGATGTCTCTAAACTTGAAAACTAACTACAAATTTACTAATGTGGTGCTTGAAGCTCTCTAATATGACTTTAGATGTTGTTATTGAATGTCCTTAGTTTCTAGATGTCCTCTAAGGCTACCAAAGCATGTTCATGGAACTTGAAAGCTGGTCTCATTAGGCATGCTATAAATATTATCTACCCAAGTTGTACCCTCTTGAAGAGGCCTATTCAAATCCCCTCAAACTTGGACTAACATTGGATTGATATAGGTTTTGGGTTACCTATTATTTAGGCCAAACCTCTAGTTTTATGTGGTTAGCTCCCCTGATTTGTTACTTGAATTATTCTCTAAGACCTAATTTTATTAGGATTAAAATGTAAAAGATATTTCATAAAGGAAATCTACACTAAAGGGGGTAATGCACCAACATACTCACTCATCCACTCAACTTTGGACTCTTCACAACACTAGTGGATAATGTATAGAGCTTAAAAATTATCTTTAATGACTTCTAAGCAACAATGTTTCACTTAGAGGTCAATTTTAATAGCTAAATCATGAGGGTGATGAGAATAAGATCTGGATCAAGGCACTTACAATCATACCTCCACTTCAAGTTTGAGTCGTCAACATCATAACACACTAAATGACCTGCAAAGAAAGCTTATTAATATCTAAGTGAGATTTGGACCTAAAAAAGGAATGTTACAACATTGTTTCATATAAAAACAAGGATGAACACACTATTTACTGATCATGAAGAAGCTACAAATGTTCTATTCATCATTCCAATAAGTCTGTATGTCCAAAACCTTACAGAGTTTCCTCATACCAGCCTAAGGGATGTAAATCAAATCCATAAGGCTTGAATAAATAGTAGAATGAGGAGAGAAAAAGTGAGATAATGGTGTGGAGGAGAGGATAATGAGTCATTAATGACCACAGTTAGTTCAAAGTTCAATTGCAATAGTTATAAATAGTCATTCCATGCAACCATGCATTTATGCTCTTCATTAGCCTTTGAATGAGTCCTTAGGCATTGGGATGAGGTGGTGGAAAATGTGTTATACCTATTCAACACTCATCTTGAAGCATGTTATTCCTTTTTCTAGGTCAAATAAATCCTACACTAGTAGTTACAACATGAATAAGGTGCAAATAGGCCATCATAAACATGTAACAATCCACACTTCTCTTAAACATATTGATTGGGTCAAGAAATTTCCCCCTCTCTCCTTAATGACCATTAAGAGTGAAATTTTCCCATTCAATTAATTAGTTACATGGCATTATACCCTACATTAACTCTCTTCATTAGCCCCTCTATGCCAACTTTAAACTCTCTTGTTGACCAAATAGGCCAATTAGACCTAATAGGCTAACTATTATTATTTGGTAGCCTTGAGAGACCTATGTAGGAACTTAATAACTTTTATATGGATGATTTTTCTATCTAAAACAACTCCTTACATTATAACATGAGTCATTTTGATCAAGAAACATCTATGATTTTGTCAAACTAGCTTGCTATGTCACCCTATCTTCCATTTCTACATACTAGCTCTTTAGAATAAACCCACATAGGCCTTTATAGGCATGTTTTTGAGAATATTATGGCTTGGAGAGATATAATAATTATTAAACCTTCCCTTCCAATGATTGACATCTCTTACAATAACTCTATATCTCTCTTTCTATCCTTTTTCTTGAAAAAGTATAGTTTTCTAACCATTTCATACAATTAGGTACTATGACTAGGTCCACCTATAAGTTTACTTGGTATTATAGGTGTTTTTTAGACCATTCTATGGTGTTGGGACACCAAAATATCAAGATTTCCAAAATTGGGTATGCCTAGGTTTTTAGAGAGGTTTTGGGTGTCTAAGACTCTTAACAATGATTTGTAGAGTACAGACCCCTAAATCAAAAACTATTTTCATATATTTTAGGTACATTGACCTATTTAAGTTTTCTAACAAGATTGAATTCCCATACAAAATAAGCATCAATATAGGTATGTAGAGAAGGGGGTTTGTATTCTTCTGTAGGCAATTTGAATAGGTTAGTAGTCTTGACCTTTGTTAATAAAGGTGGGGCCCTAGAACAACTTAAATAAAACATGAATTTCAAGTGCATAGGGTTACCTAAAATATCCTAGTATCATCTACTCTGAATCCCTTTATGATGAAATATATGAGCATCCAAATAAACCACTCAAACTAATTATGTACACTGTGTGCTTTGAACTAGCCTTTAAGACTGAAATTGACTTTTCCCCTATTTTCTTCTATTTTTAAACACTCTCATAATACCTGAGACCACCTCCTATAATAAATTTCCTCTCTATTTATTTCCACAAACTTACTGAATTGTTGGATGAGAGTACCCATGTATTTGATAAATAATTTACTTGTTTGTTCTTCACCATCACCACTCCAAAATGTAGGATTCATCATACACATGGATTCAAGTAAGTCATCTCTTTGAAAATGATCTCAAATTTCAGCAGACAAGCTTTTTGAAATGTCTCTCAATTTCATTCACGTGTCACATATGACATTATCATATAGAACCCTTGTTACGATTACTTCTTTAAATTTTGATCCAACTAAGTTTGATCATCTTTGGAGAGTGTGTAATGGTATCTCCTTTCCATTAACAAAAATACAAAGATGATCATGAATTGTTAATTTCAGATAGTTTTGAGGGTCCTTTAGATTTTTTAAAATTTCCCAACTCTCAAATAGTGGTCCCTTAAAACTTTAATCCGAGTAGTATAATATATCAAGTGATAAACAAACATATTTCCTCAACTTTATAAAGTCCACAATATATATTGATCTCTCTTGTGCATGTTTCATCAAAAAATGAATTTCCCTCAACATGGAAAGAATACCACATAATGTTAGCAAAGTTCAAAATCTATCAAGTGGTTCGATAAATATCTTGTCTTGTCAACCTCTATCCTATACTTAAACATAAAACCGGCCAATGATTGATATTCTTCAAATATTTTGCATGTAATTTCATACATTGAAATCCATATAGTATCTACATCTTTTAATAGTTTTTTTCCATTAGTCACTCCAATTTCAAATTACTAAAACTCTAAAGACCTTTCTGGACTACATGACATAGACACATGCAAATCATAGATTAGTTCCTCCTCTTTTTTGACACTTTTGAATGTGTTTAATATTTTGTAAGCAAGATTCATCATATGTGCCATGCAATGGATTAGAAGCATATATGGGGAAACTGATGTTTATAGGTGAACACACAAACCTAATTTATTCCCTTGCATTACTGATACACCATCTGCACCAACATAGACAAACTTAGTACCTATATCATGGTAACTCATCTCAGCAATATCCATTAAATTAGAAATAACCAATTTGTAAAGGTTTTTTGCATTATAATTTTCAATCATTTTATGTATAGATAAAATGTGAGGTTGCCTTAAATTATTCTAAAATGTATATACATGCATGCATACCCATGGTGTGTTGTCAACCGTTGTTATCTCATCAATGGATAATGATATGAACCTTGTTGATTTTAATTTCTCTTTCAAATCCTCCTTTTCAATCATTGTGAGGCATTTTTCCATCTCCTAGGCACTGGTATCAGACCAATGTGAATATGGAATGTTATACAATCTAATCTACTGAAATAAAAGCTTGTAATCTAAATAATCAAATATTGGTCTTCCTCTTTTTATAATGTGAAATAAAGTTAAAAATTATATATTTTTGGCAAGCAAATTAGACTGACCAACCTTTCTAAATTTAGCTTGAATTGTTCCTCCTTTCTCAATGAGATGTCATTGATGTTTCTAATGATTATGATACTCTATTACGTAATATTGATGTATGCACTCTTTTTCATTTTTCCATCTCACTATTTTTTTTATAATTCTATCTTTGTCTTTTACCGACTCATATATTTTTCCATAATGTTTTTCAATTGTGTCCAAATTGAGTTGCATTTTATGGTCCTTACCAAGTTTCCAACTACATATCATGCATTTGCATTTTGTTGGTGTGTTAGTACTATTTTCTAGCTGCATAGTTTCAATAAATGGGAATTTAGATGCCCACTCATACTAAAATGACCTACTGATTGTCCATGTATTTTTCTTCTTCTGCATAGTTTTTTTGTGTCTATTTGCACCAAAGATTGTTTTTACTACATAAAAGGCTCATCTAAAGATTGTGTTATGTGAGTAGAATCAGTATATCTCTCATTTAGTGTTAGAAACTCATCATCAACACCACTACTTATGATGTGATATCTATGTTTCATTGAATTTAGTGGGACAATGTGTATTTCTTTTTAAGTGACCCTTTTTGTGCCTTTTTCAATTAGAGAATGTGTTGAGTGAGCAGATATCTCATTTGGTATTGTGAACTCATCATCGAGACCAATAGTATTGATGTCATAGTTTTATTTTCTTATTGCTTTCTGAGTGTCTTTTTTCATGGGAAGTATATATTCAAAAGTGTTATACATTTATTCAATAGTTTTATCATTGAATTCTACATGCAAAAAAAAATTATGACATTAATTTTTAATAAATGTTGATATGAAAGTAAAAATAAATAAAAAGCTTGAAATCTAATAATATTTATAATATAGTACCTATGTTTGGTGTTTCACTCACAAGTCTTTCCAATTTAGTGATATCAATGGGTTCTGCATGTAATATTATTGTAGAGCTTTCATTATTATTTAATTAAAAAAATGGTATTCTACCAGTTAGTACCTTTGTTTGGAATTTTAAATTTATTCCTAGGTATGTCTACATGTGGAGATAATTCTTCAAAAGAGTTATAAATGGATTCTACACACAAAATGGTTTAAGACATTTTAATTAGTATTTAACTTTAACACAAGCTAATGAATAAAAACCATTAGTTAATTGAAAATACAATACCTCTATTTGATGTCTATCCAAAATAAGGTAATATGTTATTCTATTTTTTAAATTTCATAGAGGCCTTAACATTTCTAGTAGATGCCAGATTATCTAGTCTATAGAGCCATGGAAGAAAGAGGATTAATAGTAAAATGAAGATGATTGACAATAAACAAAGACACTTGATCAATGAATAAGGAATCATGACAGTAATTAAAAATGATGGTGGTTGCCTATAGAATGATTGTGAGTGAATTACAGTGGGTTACAGGTGAATGCTAGAAGGTTATGGGTGGATGCCAAGAGGTTGTAGGTGGATTCCTGTAGACTAGATGGATGCCAATAAAATATGGATAGACACTGGTAGATTGGGGGTTGATGCCCATAGTCTATAGGTAAATACCCATAGTTTGTGGATTAATGCCCATAGACTATGGGTGGATGCCCACCAACTATGGGTAGATGCCTAGACTATGGACAGATGCTCACAAACTATGTATAAATACCCACAAACTATAGACACACACCGATATATTAAGGATAGATGTCAGTATTCTATCAGCATTCACCTCACCCTAACTCCATATATAGGGCACCTAAAGAGAATTAAATGGAATTACAGTTAAAAAGTACTAAAAATTTATATTGTAAAAAAAATATTGCCTACCTTACTATAAATTATTGATTCTTGAAGCTCTCATGGGAATTGAAAGACAAACCACCAAAAAAATTCTTAAAGTCACCCATGGGTATGTGGAAAAATACCTAAAATTAAATTTTAAAGTACTGGTGAATTACATTTATATAAGGAAATTTATATTCATATATAGGTGAATGTACTCAAAAAAAACTTTGACCCTAAAATTTTAGGCGATAATGACGTGTCAACCACTCCACTAAAATCACCAAACATCAAATTTGAAAAATGGAATATTCATATATTAATTAAGATTCACCACTAAAAAAACCCTATATCTAACCTTCTATAATTCTTTTTAATCACCAAATTTTGACCCTATTCTTTTATGCACACTCAACTTAGCCTAGGGTTTGTATGTGGGCAAGACTGAGAAACCCTAAGGTTTGATTTTTAGTACTTTATGCCTCACCCAAGTTTATTCTCACCATTAAATATTTCTATACCTAACTCACTTCTCATACCTTCTTAATAGGTACTCTAATATCTTCAAACACTCAAAACATGTGGATGCCATCAATGACTAAAGCACATGTTTGTCTTCCTAACATGTCCTCAAAGGCATTTTATCTTGAAATTTGTGTGTTATCACTAATAAATAGTATTTTAAGACACTACTATCACCATTTCTTTTCTCAAAACCTCTTTATGAAGACTAAATGCTCTGTCATAATCTCAAAATTCCCAAATGACCATCTAGTCTCATCAATGACTACCCATGGATTGAGGTCTATCTAAGATAAAATAGTAAATATCTCCATTGTTTATATGCCTTGAGGATAACATGAGCACATTTAGCTAGTCATAATTATAATCTTCACAAATTTTAAGATATTGACTACACCTTTAAAGGTTTCAAAACCTAAAATTTCTCAAATTAGGCTATATGTCTTGACTATATGTCTATGACTATGTGTGTAAATGCACATTACTGTATCTCTTTGAGTCTAAGACCTCGTCATCAAAATTATGACCTCTCTTAATCCTTAAACCTATTTTTATAGTCTTTAGATAGGTTTCACATCTCTCTCATTCACTTTTATTTCTTCTTCAAGTTTGAGAACGGTTGACCCTCTATGTAGGATTGTAGGTTGCCTATTAGGGTCATTGGATTGTGTTTTAGTATTTAAAACCTACCCTCTCTTCTAATATATATTGAATCTTGATTATCACTCTAGCTAAGTTTTTATAATTTCCCAACATCTCTCTCTCCTCATCTGGCTTAGACTCTCACTCTCCTTTTTGAAGGCCAGCTGTAGATGACCCTTAGGAGTTATTGATCCAGCTTATCGATTCCCATGACTATTAACAACTAAAAATTGACTTAGATGATCTTCATCCTATTTATATTATATCTATTTTCAATTTGAGATATTTGGAGAAAGGTTATAGACTTATCCTACTTTTTATGTTAATTTGATATTATTTTGATCAAAATCAAAACCTACAAGCTGGGACCTTTAGGTCACTTTTTGACCTTATAAGCCACCAAGTAATCTCATCAAACCTTTGATCCTACTAATACTATCAACCAACAATTTATTTCCTTTAACACTATCTTAATGATCCAAAGAGAATGCATGAAACCTAAGGTCACTTTGAATTCACTTACCTCACAAAACATTATGGTAATTATATGACTATAGGTGATCATGAGACACCTCTACATGGACTGAGTATCTAACTCTAGTACTTGTGGATTGAATACCTTTAATGAACATAGAGACCTCATATTAGCCTTTATATTTTTACCTTCATATTTTATTTGATGTTTTACCTATTTGGTCACCTTCATTTCAATAATAACATTCCAATAAGACTATCTATATGTGACTATTGTATTCAATATTGTAGGTGTTTTTTTTACTACTTTAGCAGGGTATGTGACCTATATAGATCTAAAATTCCATGACATTATGTCTTTTAAGGGTGAAAATGTGTTTGAGGACTTTCTCACATAGTTTAAACTTGGAGGGAAGGGTGGATGAGTCGATGAGGATGGTTGTGGATTGATCTAGGAGTTGAAATATGAAAATAGGGTTGAAACATAGTGTAATGATAGTGAAGGTAACATGGAATGGTAGGGGATAAAACATGAAATTAAATGGAGTATGAAAACCATTTCAAAATATAGCATAATAATCTTGAATACCCCTATACACATGCCCATGTAAAAATAGAACTTTGGAGTCAAAAAAGGGCACATATAGTCAAAAAGTGTAACCTAGGAATCTTCAAGAAACCTTAATATTTTCTAAGAACCTTAACCTTTGATAAGATTAATTGTATGAGCTTTGGAGGCAAGGAGGGTGGTTTTTAAGCTTGTGAGGCTACCATGGATATTAAGAGACCTATTCCCAATGATATGATGATGAAATATTTTGATTGAAACATCTCATTTCATGTTCTTAGATGTACTTGAAGGCTCTAAAGGTGACATTGAGCAACCTATAATGCTCCTACATAGTGAAGCTCAGATGCATATGTATACTTATTTCTTTAATACCCCTTATGATGATAAGAGGTTGATGTGAACATCAACCTTGAGCAAATAGGTATGGGGAAGCTTGAATCACTCAAAAAATCCTTCAACATTGTCAACTCCTTTTGATAAGAGCACTCAATACTCTATTCACTACCAAAATCTACCTACAGACTGCAAACTATGTCAATTTTGATGTTTATGAGTTCCATAAGCTCACACATGTGATAAAAACACTAAAAATTCCATGAGAGTTTCCTTAAAGACCAAATTAAACAAGATCAACCATTGGTTTGAATAATCAAAGTAAAAAAACCATTAAAATCATCATGTTTTATTTAGCCTATGTAGACATGGATGATATGCATATCCCTTAAGTTCTTAATGAATGTTCATATAGATCAGGTGACCAATCTAGAAACAAATGCCTATGAATAAAATCTAACCAAGTATGCTTCCTCTGGATAAGATCTAGAATCTTCATTCTCTCTCCTTCATACAGTCTGGGCATAAACATTAAGGGCTATTTTGGTCTACAAAGAAGGTAGATGAATTAAGAGGACTAATTTTGAGTTTGTATTGTATCTTTATTCCATTAATTTTGATTTAGATAATAAATATGATCCACCCTATAATACTCTAACTTCTCTAGTATGGATCAGTCCGTACAAGTTTATATAAGTGCAGAAAATACCTAAAAAGTGTCTTTTCCTATATTTTCTTCAAATATCTAATGTTGAACCACCACTTTAGGGAAAAATTAGAGGTATCATGAGTTAATATACCTTTTAAAACTATAAATATATTAGGGGTAAGTGGGAGAGTCATAATTTGGCATGTGGGGCCCATTTGACTAGTGTGAATGTGTGAATGAGTCTCAAAATGGGCTTTTAAGGCTATGAAATGTATAGTGGTGGTAATATGACATGAATAAGACCATTTCAAGACTCTATTTAATTCAAATTCCATTAAAACACTTCCCCTTCCTCTAGGTCTTATAAATTATAAAGGCATATATGAGGTTATTGATGGATTAAGATTATTTAGAGGTGCTAATTGAGATTAAAAGAGTATATGATGGAAAATGAACTTTAAACACACCAAAAAATATTCATATCATAACCTGAATCAAGGTTAAACATCCTTCATATTACCTTGGAAAGACCCTCTCACAATAAAATGGCTTGAAAAGGCCTATGTATCATGAGAAGTAATGACCCTAATCCTATCAAGCTACCTTAACTTTACCAAAAGATATTTAAACTTCTCAAACAAAGTTAAAAACACTCATTGACTTTTCAAGACTTTTTTATAGTCATCTCTCTCTTTCAATATCACTATGATTATTGTCACCTCACCAAAATACTCAAGACATCCATGACAAAATGGATTCAAAAATGCCTTATGACGCACCATGACACTCCTAACAAGGTTCAAAGACTCTCAATAGGACCAATGATGACATGACCATGTAGGAGATCATCATAAGTAGGCTAGGATGGTTGTCACCAAAAGTTTTTAATGTTATGGGTTAACATTTGTCTTATGAGGCCAAAAATGTCAACACTAATATCAAGACATTAGATCTACATGGTGCCTCTGTCCAAATGTGGTAGGAGTGGTTATAAAATTGGGATATATGTGATAATACTCATACCTACTTCTATCTCGTTTTACACCATTTGGATCATCTGTATTAGGTGTTTTCTAGATAAATCTTTATTTGCACATATTTATTATTATTTTAAAAAATTCAATGCTAGTCAATTCTATAACAAATCAGTGGTTATTTTATGCATATTATTTCCTTGATTTAGACTACTCGTCCCTTTAATAAATCATAGTATTTACATTCACTAAGTCCTAAAAGGTTAATACACCCAATGATATTTCATAATCATGAGCAATATATATGTACTTGCCAAAGATGGGTTTTCTATTAAAAATGTGGGAAATAATTCAACTAAAAATAATTTTGGGTGGCATAAAATAAGGTTTATTCTTGTAATAGGTAGCAATAGTAATTAAAGTGAAATAATTGCATTCATAATGGCATCTTGTAATGGGAACATGGACTAAAATTTGATCATAAAATTATAGGAGAATGTCAACCATTCCCAAATGTGATGGATAGATTTGATCTTAAATTGATTTCATGAGGTTGTTATTTAAGATAAGATTTAGGAAATGGATATATAAAACACATCCAAGATTAATTATCCTCAATGTGTTTTGCAAAAGTAGCATTTCCCATTTACAAATAATGTGGAAGGAGAAAATTTGGTGTGCCACAAATAAAATTGGATCAAAATGTTTTTCAAAATGCAAACCCAATCTCATAGACAATATAGTGAGAGCTAAAAGAATTGTGGGATACAAAATAATTCACGTAACTTGAAATTTTAAATCCACACTCATACCCCCAAATGATTTATATTTTTGGGAGCCCTTGCTTTTATTTTCCTCTCCCTCTCAATCCATCACATATAATAAAGAATTGCCCTATCGATATTCTCACCTATCACATCATATTAATTTTTATTTTTTTGGATGGGATTTATCCATGGAAATATAGCTACATAATTGATGCTAAAAAAATAAAACTTACAAATCATAACTCATCCAAAAAAAAATCCCAATGAGTCATCTTTCAAACCCATGCGATAGTTTTCATGGAAACTTATTAGAGTGATGAAAATATTTTTAGGTTACACATATATTAGTGTATAGGCAAAAAAATCATCTTAGTTATAAGGGATCTACTAGAATTACGTGCCTAAATAGAGACTGTTTGGTCCCTTTCATCTAGATATAAGGTAAGGATTACATATTAAATTCTTGTTATTGTCATTGAGAAGAGATTCTTATAGAAATATATTATTTTTTGCATGTTATTTTCACCAATACTATTAAGCATATGTAATTTCAAATATCTATGACTCTCCATTTGTAGATCTACAAAGATAAATAATAAGATTTTCTTTCTTTGATGATATCCTCTTGATTGGTGACTTTAATGCCCAAATTAGTTACATGCAATGTACTAAATGTGACATATATTTAAATCCTATGATGACTCAATAAGTCAAAATATAAAGTTAAGGCACTCAATTTAATTATTCAAAACATAAAATACTTTCATATGGGAAGCACTTGATTAATTTTGGGAACTAACATGGTTTAGTGATCCTCAATGGTTTTATTTGATTTTTATTATCTAGTTGTTTTCATTTGTTTCTATTTTTATAGAAGATAGTTAGTTTTTGACTACATCATTGTTAATAGGCATATTTTTTTAGAGTTCCTAGACCTTTAAATTTCATATTTGCCTCCCCCTCTTTTTTATTATTGTGTCTTGTCTTTTAAACTAATACTCAACTCTCTGCATGTTGTTCCTAGCATTGTCAAACCCAATCAAAATACCACTATCTATTTTGACCACCAATTTTATGAATAATAAACTAATATCCTCAAAACAAGACTCCTTCCATTATATGTCATTCATATCCCAGTTGAGATTCCTAGTTTCTTCACCCAAGCCATCTTTTCTTCAGATTTAAATGTTTTCCCCATTCAACCCATATACCCTACCAACTAGTGTTGGACATTTTATGCAGTGCTTGGTTTAAATCCAATTTAAATAATATCCATAGACAAATCAATTATATTAATTAAAATAATCTACACAAATGTAAACATATGAAAATAATTATATTAGTATCTTTAAAAGTACCAAAATGACCTACTTAAAAAATAAGTGTAAATCCATTCTCCATCAACTTCAATTCACACCCAAAATTTTTTGGAGGGTATTTCTTCTTAATAAGTTAATTTATGTTATATCTAAACCTTTAACTTGGTTTGAATATCCTTATGACCTTTAATACGTGCCTATAAGTAGCCTTTCATATTTTTTAACCAAAAAATTTATTCACTATCACACCTTTATTGATCGGGTTATCCTATATGCCATCCTTAGACTCAATTCCAATAAATCTCAAGATGTATATAATCTAAAAGTGGAATTCTTTAATCAAAATCTAGAATGTTTACTTAGTTACCTAGTTCATTTTTTTAAATATATTGTATCCTATGGTTTTCCCCCATCTTGGACAAACCACATCATCCACCCGATACACAAATTTGGAGACCAAAATGATCCTATAATTATTAAACCATCATGATTGTCCATACACTTGTCAAAATATTTTCTATTTCTTTAGACATCCATATCTTTATATGGGTTAGAACCAAAAAATTTAGAGCTAAGGTACAAGTAGGTTTTAGGATGAATCATCACATTAATGATCATATTTCACTTTGAGCTTTATAATTATGGATGTTGACAAACATAAGGTTTATTATTGCTTTGTATATTTTATCAAATCCTTTTTAACTATTCTTCATCATTTTATCCTTGATAGACTCAAGGATTTGGATCTTCTTAAATTGGTGATATCATTAGTTATCAAACCCTACAAATCCATTGTCGGTAGAGTGTACACAAGTTTTGGTTAGACAAAAGGGGTAAAAAGTACCATTGGGGTTAATAAATATTATCCACTCTCCCCTACAATGTTTGTTATATGCATAGATGAGATTGATGAAATAAAATCAAGTTATCTATGCATAGATGGTTGTTTTTTATACAATGTTTGTATTGATATTCTTCTATTTGTAGACAACATCAAGTTGTTTAGGCATCAATTTTTGTTTTTATAAAAATTTTGCATTGATATTATTATATTTTCAGACATCATTTTGATGTTCCAATAAGATGAATGTTTCTAGAGACAAATACATATCCCAGTATCCTTTTTTGACACACATGATCTTTAGTTAAATCTTAAAAAAGTAAAAGGTGTGGTTTTTAAAACTTCAAAGCAAAATGCCAAATATGTTTTTATTACATATGAAATGGTTGAGATGGTCTCTTCATATGTAAATATAGGTGTCCTTTTTTCTAATTCATACTATATTTTGTCACTATTTTCTGAGTATAGACTAAATAAATCATATAACTCCCTCATCACTCTTGAGAAATAGTGCTTTTACCTTCAGTAATAGAATATCCAAATAAATATTCACCTATTACACTCACTTGTGACACCTAGTATTTTATATGGAGCATAAATGTGGGGTATTTATGTTAGTTAAGTTGATCGAAGCTTAACTGAAAGTCTACATACCTCCATGTTATGCAAGCATCTCTATGTTAAATAATTTGTCCTTAAAGACATCATTCTCATTGAATTTGGTACAGCCCCACTCATAGATGTTTTGATCTTTCAATTAGTGACTATGATACACAAGCTTACAAAGATGGCCAACTCTTCAGTTTATTTTGTTAGGTACCTATATCAAGCATTGAAATCCTCTATGTACTAGCATATTGTGGGATCAAATATTTCTCATATACAAAGGCTTTTGCTTTACTTATACTTGTAGTTATTGACATCAAAATAATCCATCCACTTATTTTTTAAATTGATATATAATTATGGGCATCAAAGATGAGATCTATAGATCTTATCTATAGTCTAAATGGATAGATCATTATTAGCCTCTTTCCTCAAAGCTTCAACATTAATACAGTACATATCTTCATGTTTAGGATGTCTCACCTAATCTATAAGATACACCCAACTCAAATTTTATTTTAATTTGAGGGTTCCTTTGGTGTAACTCAAAGTTTGTTCACATCACCTCTACATAGAGACAAATCACCATATTCCTCAAGGACATTGTATTTTTTAGATTTTTTCTTTGGAGCTTGAAACTATGGATATTTTTGTATTTAGATAGTTCTCCTTAGGGGGTGATAATTTTTCCTCTTCGGAGACTTGTATAACACTCTCCATAACTTCATGGCTTATAAATATCAAAATTTCCTAGCTCTTTTCTTTCAATATATGTTTTATCTTTGTCAATATTTGGCTAGAGATGTTACTTTTATGATGATTTGCATCAAGAAGATTTCTTATTTTTTCACCTTGTTTATTCAAGATTGAGTAAGAAGTGACCACCTGAAAAAATTTAGATATGGTGAGATCAATGAGGCATCAGGAGACATGTGAAAGTACCCCCTCCCACACCATTAAATCCATTATTGATTATGCTTAATTATTAATCTACACCTTTGTTGAGACCTCCATAACTCATGTTTTCTATGAATTTAATTCTATAACTAACTATATTTCTAACTTTGGGGTTGCATTTGATAGGTTGGTTACATGGGAAGGAACTAATAGTATCCTAGCTCAACTTTTAAACATAATAAACAATGATTCTATGGATGAGTCATAATAGTTCAGTGAGACAACCACATTCAGGAACATTACTCTTGGGCATGTGGATCTCCTCCCCCGTGCATTATAATTGTTGGCTTACCAAAGATTGTAGCCTCAACATTGATTAAAAAAAACTATCTCAAATAGTCTCAATAGTTGAAGGCCACGATCAAAATTACTACTAAAACTAAACAAAATAGGAAAAATAGATTCTAAAAACAAACGGATGGAAACAGAGACAACTTATAACCTTTTTCATGTGCTAAATTCCAAGGAAAAAAATTGGAAGAAGATTTTCAAAGGTGGTCTCATAGAATTCATGTAGAGGATCAAGGCCAATGATGAGGAACTTTCAAAAGATCTCATGTTTGCTTGGAATTAACACATTGTAAGGATGATGGGTTTAAGGATTATGGTGTCTAAAGAAAGCATTGGGGAAGTGACTATAATATCCTATGATGGAGTGACTTCCTTCAAGGATAAGAGCCAGAAACTTGAGTTAATACAAAATTTCTTTCGAATGGATGTGATGTTAAAGACCAAGAAGAAGGGATTCCCATGGCAAGACCTCCCCTAATATTGGTTGTATATATGCCTATAGATAATGAAATATTTGACCTTATAAGGTAAGTACACCTTGATTTTTTCCCACTATTTCCTACTTATTAATCACTTATGTAGTTACAAGATCAATCAACCATTTTATCTCTTAAAATCCTTAGAATGTATGGCCTTGGCCTATCAAATTAGCAATAAGAATGAGATCATCCACCATGGGACTATTATTCTACTTGTCTAACATGGTGAATCCATGCATTGGAAAACTATCCCCCTAACTAAAGACACACCAATTGAGGACCCTTCTAAGGATGAATCTAGTCTTTCAGAGAAAGAGGAAGGGTCCCCTGCTCTCATCTTCCCCCAACCCTTTTCTCCCATTTCCAGCTTTGATAAGTCCCCCTTAAAACACCTGACTACCTTTTCCCCTACCTCTACAAGCAAAAATCCTAGAATAGTTTCTATATCCTAGAAAGAGAATGATGGCTCTAGGAACATGAAAATTTGTAGCCTAGTAGACATGGATAGGGATCATAGTAGGAAACTCAAGATTTTCCTAGATAAATTAGAGGGTATAGGGAGCGTCATGGCCTCCCTCATCAAGGATTGGAATGAATTGAAAGCTAAAATAGTTAAGCTTAATAATAAAATGGACAAATGTAAATAAAAAAATCCCTTTTTCTAGATAAATGCATCACTATTGAGTCAAAATAGGAGGATAGTGAAGACACCCAACCTAATTTTAAAGTTAAAAAGACCATTAGAATCCCTTTGAATAAGTCTAAATAGGTCCCCCCATAGAAGGACCCTACAAATGTACCTAGGGTAGAATTAATCAAGAATTATTGTTAGAGTAGATTAATGAGATAGAACAAGCTACATCAGAGGAGAAATCTAGCTCTAAGGAGCATTTAATTTATTTTTAAGGTTATATATGATATATTTTTTATCTTAGTTTTTGTATTCTTGGTAGTTTTGCTTCGTATTAGCTAAAGGTCTTTTGCATTGCAGCCCATGGGGCTTTGTTTTTTACCATGGATCTTATTTTATTAAACTTATGGCTGTTAGAGCCCTATAAAACTAGCATATTTTACCCCATCTAATAAAAAATTAAGCATCGAGAGACATGATTTATTTTCATATATTTTCTTGGTTGTATTTTTTTTTAATTTTTAGGTTTGCTAGAGTTACTCTTGCAATTCTTATTCCTTAGTTTACATTGTACTTTTTAATCTATGGGTTGATTTTATCCTTTCATGGATGCTAATGAGTTGGATAATATATTCATAATGATAATTAAATTTAAATTTCATGATTAAAGTTTAAATGAAACAAATATTATAATATAAAATCCAAAATAGTTGTTCAATTTGCATTCCCAATGTGACTTTTCTTATTTGTATAGGAATAGAAAATAGCTTATTAAATAAGATAAAAACTATGTAATGAGAGAAAAGACACCTAGGATTAACAACTATATATAATATAATTACATCCCCCCTTAATCTATAGGGGTCTTTATCAGACCAAGCATTCCTCTGAACTTTTCATTTTTTTCTCATCTAAGCACTTTTGTCAAGATGTTTGTTGGTTGCTTTGTTTTAGGGTAATGTCACAAGTTGACACTGCCATATTTAACATAGTGTCAAATAAAATGAAACATAGTATTGATGTACTTGGTTTGGTCATGAAAGATAGGATTATTTACCATTTAGATTGTATAAGTGTTGTCAACTATGAGAGGTATTGATGAAACCTATTGCTCCTAAAAATCTAAAAGAACTCTTCTGAGCCACAAGATCTCTTTAGTTGCCTCTAAAGTGGCAATATATTATGATTTTATTGAATAAATTATCGACATTGATTACTTCTTGGAATTTTAAATAAAAAATTATGTTCCCAAATTCATCAAAAAACCCAAGGTGGACTTTCCATCTTCATGATCATCGGCATAATCAGAATCTAAATACCCAACCATTTTGAAGTCTCTTGCCCTAGAGTATCTAAGTCCAAAATTGTGTTCCTTTAATATATCTAAGGACCCTTTTTATTTTTACCCAATGACTATCCTTAGGTTTTTGTATGAATTTTGAGAGGACACCAACTACAAATGATGTATTTGGTCAATTTGTGGTCACATAAATCAAACTTCTAATGAGTTGTCCGTATTTAGTGGCATCAACCAAATTTGTTGAATTTTCATATGTTAATTTTAGATTTTGTTTCATGGGAGTACTGAGAGGATTATAATCTTCCATTCAAAACTTTTTAGAATGTCACCAATGTAATTATTGTTCATTATTACCTATGTGAAAAAATCATCAACATATACCACCACGAACACAATTGCTATGATGAAATATCTGCATCTTCAAACTCAAAATGTTTGAAGTTCATGTTCATGAGGTGCTCAGTTAGTTCATCATACCATGCTTGAGGGGATTGTTTTAAATCATATAGTGATTTTTTTTAATTTTTTTTAGAACATTTAATCCGAAGTGGGCTTACTGTCCCTCAGCCTTGGTAAAATAATTAAATAATAATATATTATTTATTAACATGAGATAAAGACCTCATGAAAATAAATAATAAAGTTATATTTTTTTAATAATTACCAAATTTAATTAGATGGGTTATTGGGATGGATAATAATAATATAATATAGTTTTTAAGGTTCACGATGCCAATTAATGCCTTGGTTATGGTCTACAAGGCATGTCCAGCATATGAGACCACCTCATACTCCCATCATGGGGAGGCACCTTATTGTGCTACGAATATGAGGCGTACAATCCCTACCCCCTGCAGGATTTGAACCTGTGACCTCCCTTCCAGGAGTACATGTTCTTTACCATTAGGCCAACTCAAGTGCACAATATTTCACAATGGTCACACCTCCCTTCTAGGAGCACATGTTATTTACCATTAGGCCAACTCAAGTGCACAATATTTCACAATGGTCACACCTCCCTTCTTGAATATTATAAATAGGGTTTTACCCCTATTGTAAATTAATTCAAACTCAATATATTTTTGGGTGAACAATATTTTTGTGAAGAATAGAGAAGAAGTGAAATTGAGAGGAATTTATATTGGGGATGTATTGGTTTATTAATAATGAATAATCTTTTGGTGGGTTTTTTACCTTTTTGAGGTTTTCTTGTAGTAACTCTATGTCAAACATTGAACTGTGTGCTCCATTTATGCTTTGATAATTATTGTAATCCTAGATCTCCTTTGCATTTCATATTACATTCATGGATTTTATCATGGTATCAAAATTGTGAAGAGGTGTATGTGATTGGAAAGTCATATCAAGTGCCGTAAAAAAAATCTTAAGCCTGCTTTGTCCTGGTATGGCACAAAAGAAGGAAATAGAGTTTTTTCGACTTGGATGTCTGCTTCAACCTCATCTGAAGTGTATATTCATTATTTTCATTGGATATTCAATCTAGACAAGATAAGAAGCAACCAAACATCATTATTTAAAAAATATTGATGTCATAAAGTCATTTGTATGACCCATGTATGGCCAAGGTACCTAAAGAAATCTAAAAGAATTATTTTAATCCTAGTTCTAGCTCAGTTGTTGCTAAACTATTATCTTATTCATATTTAAGCTCTCTTAAATATTTTTTAAAGCCTGAAAAGTACTCATTTAACCCCAAAAATTTTACCTGAGCATTTGGAGCACCCCTATATAGCCTAGTCAAGAAAAAATATTAGTTATTTCATCAAAAATCAAATTTTGAAGATCAAATCTGTCTTTCCTCAAGATTTTAAGAGGGCTAGAAAATTTTCATTCTATGAGGTGGCTTATCCAGGTCATATTAGCTCTCCAAACCTTCTCCAATGGTACCATATTCCCTCTAATGCATGCTACAAGTATTTTTCATTTCATATAGTTTATGAAAAAATATTTAAAAAATAAATGATTTATTAAAATCTTGTTTTTTCTCAACCCAGGTCCCACTTTGAAAATACCAAAAAATTAAAATTCTAATTAAGTTTTTTACTTTTTTATTTTTTTACATATATATATATATATATATATATATATATATATATATATATATATATTTAGATACTCTTGTCCAATCTCATAACAAAAGTGGGGGTTTATATATATTTTAGTGCTTATATACTTTTGTTTGTATATATGTATGCACTAAAATATATATAAACCCCCACTTATAATATATATATATATATATATATATATATATATATATATATATATATATATTATAAGGGGGGGTTTATATATATTTTAGTGCATATATACTCTTATCTAGTCCCATGGGAGGATTGGTTATCCTTCTTTTTGCTAAAAACTTGTCTTTAGGAAGGTCTTGTGTTCAAAACTTCCTAAACACAATTTTTTTTTTCCTTTTTTTTAAATTCATTTAAATTTCATTTCATTTGAATTTTTTTATTGGTTTGCATGCATTATTCTCACATGCAAACCCCTCTCCTTTGTTGGTGTTTTGTGTGATATTTGACCTAGTCAAACATAGTCATGTAACCAATTGATCCCTAGGTTTGGCACCTTTTGGACAGATCTAAATGTTCTATTTTCTATTTTTAAACCTCTTATTATTAATTTTATAACCTTTTTTAAATAATAGTGTCTAAGTGGTTGTTCTGAGTACAACTATTTCAACACCTAGTTTAGTGCAATTCTATTTCAATTTTTTGTATTATTTAGCATCTAACTTATGAAATTAATTATAGTTTCATATGTGATTCATTTTTTTTGGAAAATAGTTCAAAAAAATAATTAAAATGATTAATTTGTTAAATTTTTCTTACATTAATGTATTCTTTGCAACACTTTTTTCTTTGATCAGATAAAAGAGCAGGTTTTACAAGGATATTACAACCTAATAGTTAAATAAGTAGTAAAATACAATAGAGTAAGCCCCAAGGGTTAAAAAACAAACTATAATTGAAACTATGGGAAGAGCAAATAAAAATCAAAAGCAAAAGGCTAGAAAGAAAGAGCAGTAAGATGGTATTACTTAGAGGACCTAGTGTCTTTTGTGAGTTCCTTGCTAGGAGCTTGATTTTCCACCTTATCCTTCAAATTTTTCTTGATGATTCTTGCCCAAGTCCTTTTGCTCTAGCCCTCAGAAGTGTCTTTTAAGAATATCATCCTTGGTTTCTTTTAGGCCTCTTTTTCATGGGTCTTCTTAAGAGATTTAACTAGAGAAAGGGGTGTAGGGGAGGGTTTGAAAGTGTGTTGAGTCATCACCTTTTCCTCTCTACTTGTTGTGTGGGTCATGTATCTCATTTATCTATGCTAAATCTTGTATCACCTTCCCAACTTCTCTGTTGATCAAGTTTCATTCCTTAATCAAGGTACCTAGACCATACCCACTTTATGAAGTTTATCATTGAATTCCTCCAGCTACCTTTTAGTTTTCTAAATCAAATATATCAAAATGGTCTTCCCCTTTCCTAAAAACTCTGCCCCATCCTCCTATTCCAAGGAAGTGGGTTTAGGTTTGTAAAAAATGAGCTAAAGGGGGATGTCCTCTATGAGTATTTTAGTACTAGGGATTGCTTGGGGGGTTGGGAGGAGGGTGGTAAAAACTCAGAGTTAGGTCTTTGTCATGGGAGTCTTCCTTCATAGCCTTAGTGGAGCTGATTTGCCTTTCATGGCCTCCCTATGCTTGACTAATAGGAAGATGATCTCTTTATGAATTATGGCATTAGCTTCATTGATTTAGAAGGCAAGGGCAATACTCTCAAGGAATTTCAACATAAGAATGGAAAGTTGATTTTATAACCTTGAAAGTGATTTAATAAAAGTAAATGATGCAAGAAGATGAAGATGAATTTACCTTCCAAAGTAATATACTTCATAATATAGAGGTACATGTCTAGCTAATGCCTCATCAAATCCATCCTCAAGAACCCCTTTTTGTCTATTTTTAGAACCTTGTTAATTCAAAAGAACTTTTGCATCATTTCTAGCTTTTTGGATTGATCCTCTAAAACCTTAGTACCCTCATAAGACATCCTTGTAACCTCTCAAATAAGATCCTCTGTAACATAAATTCAAATGCCTCTCATTTCCATTTTTTTTTTAAGATGATATAAAGTCTTTGGCAAGGTTTACATCACATCCAGTGATACAATACATGTAATCGATAATCCCCCCTTACATAGTTTCCTCCACACTTTTTTGTTAATCTGATCCTTTACACAAGAGAGTGGCTCCAACCTATCCCTATCTCCTCCCATGCTACAAAAACTAGTGTTTTGATTGTTTGGGTGGTGATATAATTATGTCATCTTTTGGTTATCTCCACTATTGTTGGCAAGTTTAGGATATAATTGAAATTCCCTCTCTTGTATCATGAAATTAATGTCTCATGTGTGTTAATGATGACCCAGCATGAGTATTAAGTTTTAGTGGATGGGAAATATGTTTTTCATGTATGTCCAACTCCACCACTTTCTTATACATGATTGCTTCATTTTGAATAGTTTTACTAATGTGGGATGGGATGTGGCTATTTTCATGCCAAATGGAGTGACACTTGTGACACCTTATTTTGTCTTAATATTTTACAAAAAAATTGTCATTAATTTGAACAATTTTTGTGTATTTACACTTTAAATTTATTTTTACTATCTAATAAAGTTAAAATTTCACACTAAAAATGGTTATTTTTAATCATTTGGTTACTATCATGTTTAAAGGGAAGTTATGGGTTTCTCTCATTTTTCTTTAGATAAATCCTAAATGATTAATGGAAATAACTATAATATAGGTAAAATTTGTGTTAAATTTGAATTTATGGCTTGAAAGTATTAGAATATTTTTTTTGGGACTGAAAAAGGCCCTTCTAGATGGCATGTGACCCCTAAGCTTACCAATATATTTCAATATATTTTGTAAGAAGCAATGTCCATTTTCTTGTAGAGTGTTAAGGATGAGTTCCTTCTCCATAATTTTAATCATGAGTTTCCTAGATATGCTTTAAAACTCCTTGCATCCATACATGAGGGCACTCACCTCTCAAAAAATACTAAATTAATCTTTGAATTGCTAACTACACCTATGAAAGGTGATGAAAAAGTTGTGAATTTTTTTTCTAAAATTAATAAAATTAAAGTTAAATTACATGGTTTTAATTTTAATTATTTTATTTTATCATTCAATTAAATATTCATAAAAAATTTGTAATTTTATTTCTATTCTAAATTCCAAATATCAAACTGAGCAAGATATCTTTGGCCTTACCACCTTATCTACTCTCTTTATTTAAGAAGAGTAAGTTATGACTAATTTTGATTATAAATAAAATGCCACTTAGACACTTATCATCTTAAATACTATTTTTTATAATAATAAATGCTATAAATCTAATCCTAATTCTACTAAAGGCAAAAACAAAAATAAGAAATCTAATAATAAGAATCATAAACCTAAGTTTAATGGGAATTATAATCTGTGTGGTACATTTGGCCATAGAATTAGAACATGTCATAAAATTAAAGATGGAGTTAACAAGAAATTTTCTAAAAATAACAAAAAGAAGAAATCTAATCAAAACAAGCAGAAGAATTAAAACTCTAATCATAATAACAATAGGATTTGAATGTTATTTTTTTATATGTTGTCTTATTTGTTTTAAATAAAAATGAATGGATTTTAGATAGTGGTGCATTTCACCATATGAATTTATTATCTAATATTTTATGTGATTTTATAGATATCTCTAAAAATATTTACTTATGAGATAATTCATTTTTAGAAGCAACTAAATAGTAAAATGTTAAATTTTTAAATGTTGTTATAAATGATGTTTTCTATGTACCTAAGCTTAAAAATAACTTATTATCTTGTTCAGAACTTACTAATAATAATTTCATTATAGCATTTTTTAAATATATCTGGTCCATTATAAATTAATCTGGATCTATGATTATTGAAGGTGTTCAAAAATGTAGTTTATACATTTTCACTCCTTGTTTTGCATGTTTTCTTTTATCACATAGTAAGAATGAATATCAATTATGGTGAAATATTATAGCATGTTAATTTTATAATTTTACATGATATGTCTACAAATAATATCATTTTTAGACTTTATTTTATCCCCTCTCATCATGAAACTTATAAGGGTTGCTTATGTGGTAAACAACATACTAACCCCTTTCACAAAAATCATAATATGAATTCTTCACATCCTTTAGAATTGATTCATAGTGATGTTGTAGGACCTCTTGAAGTTGTATCTCTTAATGATTCTTTATATATTGTTACTTTTATTGATGATTACACTAGAATAATTTGATCATATTTCATTAAAAAAAATTGATGTGTTATCTAAATATAAAGAATTTAAAGTTTTTGTTGAAAATGCATCTATTTTTTATATTAAGAAATTAAGAACTATAATGGTGGTAAATATGTTAGTAAAAATTTTGATTCTTTTTTAATTAGTTGTGGTATTTAAATGGAACTAACAACTCCCTATTCCCCTCATCAAAATGGTATTATTGAAAGGAAAAACTTCACCATCATACAAATAGATAGAATAATGTAATAATATATAAATGTTTTTAAGTTTTAATGGGCCAAAGTCATGAATATTGTTGTGCATATTCTGAATTAAAATTCCTACCATAATTTTTCATATATCTACTCTCTTATAAGTGTGATCTAAAAATAAACCTAGTGTGACTCATCTTAAGATCTTTAGTAGTCTTGCTTCTATCCTTATTCTTAAAGTTAAAATAAAGAATATCAATCCCACTTTATATTCTTGCATTTTTATAGGTTATGGAGGTAGAAAATATTTAAGAGTTTATGATCCTTTTAAATGTCAGATCATTAAAAATAGGAATGTTGTTATTCTTAAAAAGTCCTTTTGTGAGCCATATTTAGAACCTATTTAGTGTTCTTCTATTGATAAACATGACTCTCATGTTTTTCCTTATGATGAAATGGATGCCCTTGAGGAAGTTGATCCATTTTTGGATAACTTATAGTTTGAGGAACCCCCAAAGTTTCATGTTCAATCTAAAAGACCTAAATGGGTAGAATCCCTAATCCAATCTTCTAATATTGATAAACTTAATAAATTAACTAAAATTTAACATTATTATTATGATATAATGACTATATATGAATGTTAACCTCAATATTTTGAGGAATCCATTCAAAATGATAAATGGAAAGTAGCTATGCAAATTGAATATAATGCCTTAATTAAAAATAAGACTTGGGATCTCATCCCTCCTCTACCAAAAAGGCATATTGTCAATTGTAAGTGGATTTATAAGATTAAATATAATTCAATTGGTAAAATTGATAAGTTTAAAGGTACATTAGTTGTTTACAAGATTACTCAAAAACTTAAGATTGAATATGTTGAAACCTTTGCTCATGTAGCAAACATGTGTACTACAAGAATAATTATTACTTTTATAGCCCTAAATGGTTGGGTTATCCACCAAATATATATCAAGCATGCTTTTCTAAATGGTGATTTAGAAGATGAAATCTATATAACTCAACCTAAAGGTTTCACTGACCTTAATAGAGAACATTATATATGCAAGTTAAAGAAATTTTTGTATGGTCTAAAATAAGATCTTTGAACTTAGTATTCTAAGATTACTTCTATTTTCAAAGGTTTTTCTAATAATGATCTCTTTATTAAAGTTTAAAATAGTCATTTAATCTTAATTGTTTTATATGTTTATGATATTTTGATTACTAGAGATCTAACTAATTTAATTCATAAATATAAGGATATACTATGCCAAATATTTGAAATGATTGATTTAGGCATTCTACATCATTTTTTAAGAATGACTATATTTCAGGATAAAAATTCAATTATTGTATCATAATTTCAGTATGCTCATAATCTTCTCATTAAGTTTAACATGCTTGATTGTGAATCTACTTCTAATCCTATTGAATTTGGTATTAAACTTGATCCAAAACCTACATGTAAAAATGTTAACCCTACTTTATATAGACAACTTGTTAGTAGTTTAATTTATCTAACCATTACTAGGCTAAATATTCCATATGATGTTGGTGTTACTTCTAGATTTATGCAAGATTCATATTTGGATCATTAGAAATTAGATAAATATATTTTTTGTTATATCAAATGAATAATTAATTTTGGTTTATTTTAATCTTCCATTGATACAAATCTATTTTTGGATATGTGTTTAAATTTGGTGCATATGTTATCACTTGGAGTAGAAACAAGAAACCTATTATCTCAATCTCTTATATTGAATCATAGTATAGAAGTGTTATGGAAGCTACTAAAGAATACATTTGGATATGAAAGTTGTTGGAAGAACTTTATTTTGATGTTTTTCATTATACCATCATTTATTGTGATAACTAAAGTTGTATAGATCTGGTAAAAAATCAAGTGCAACACCAAAGAAATAAACATATTAAAGTTCATGTACATTTTACCTGAGATAAAGTCCTCAATGGTGATATTGATCTACAGTTTTTTCCTATAAATAAATAAGCAGTAGATATCTTCACAAAACCACATGGTGCTACCAAGTTTTATCAGTTTCATGTAATGTTGGGCCTCTCAAAATTGTTATTGAGGGTGAGTGTGCATGACAATGTCACTTCCTAACGGTCATGTGTTTCTTCTCTTTCTCTATATATCTTCTCATTGTAAAGCATTGTAAATTTTGTGTGGAATTTATGTAATTGTAAATTTTTTGTGAAATATTTACTTTTGTACCCCAATATATTTAAAAGCATACTTTGTAATGGAGGTCCTTATGTTATAAAAGGATCCAAATATACTTATTGATTATTTATGAGAAATTGTGAGATGTAGTCTCACGATCATGCTAGCCTAAACTTAATTTTGAGTATTTTGTGGATTATAATTAATTTTGTTTCAAAAGGTGATGTTTTGCATGATGAAATTTTTTAAATCCTTTAATTGTGTACATAGTATAATTCTTTTTTTTTGGTGAATATGACATTTATCCCCACTTAGCATTAAGAAGTATTATAACATTTAATTCTAAGTGCGTTTATTGTCTCTTAGCTTTGGTAAAATAATTAAATAATAATAATATATTATTTATTAACATGAGGTAAAAACCTCATGAAAATAAATAATAAAGTTATTATTATTTGATTATTTTACCAAGGCTAAGGGATAGTAAGCCCACTTAGAATTAAATGTTTATTTAATAATTATCTCATGAAAATAAATAATAAAGTTATGTTTATTTAATAATTATCAAACTTAATTAAAAGGGTTATCGAGATGGACAGACATGTTAGTTCACAATGATCACCTCTCTTCTTGAATATTATATAATAGGGTCTTGCCCCTACTGTAAATTAATTTGAACTCAATATATTTTTAGGTGAATAAGAGCTTTGTGAAGAATAGATAATAAGTGAGATAAAGAGGAATTTGTATTGAGGTTATATTGGTTTCTCAATAATGAATAATCTTTTGGTGGGTTTTTTTTACCTTTTTTAGGTTTTCTCATAGTAATTTTTTTGTCAAACATTGATCGGTATGTTCCATTTGTGCTTTGATAATTATTTTACATCCTAGATCTCTAATGTATTTCATTTTACATTCATGGAATTTATCAATTTTCACACCTTGTGCTCTTGTTTGTTTACTATAAAACCTTTAGGTTATGTCATGTACACAATTTCCTTGAGGTCACCATTCAGGAATGTAATTTTGACATCTATTTGGTAAAATTTTAATCCATTGTGAGTTTCCAAATCCAACATGGTTTGAATGGTAGTCCATTTCATTTTAGGTGCAAAGGTTTAATCGTAGTCAATTCCTTCTTTTTGCGTATATCCCTTTATGATAAGCCTTACTTTGTGCTTATCAAGTGAGCCATCAGTGTTTTATCTATTGTGGTAGACCCATTTATATCCAATAAGTTTACATCCATATGGAGGATCAACCAATTTCCAAGTCCTGTTTTTTAGCAATGCACTATACTCATATTTCATTGCTTTTCTCCAAGATTCAAGCTTCTAATCATGTTTAAAAGATGTTGGTTCTGAATCAAATGCAACATTAATTTCTTCTTCTATAGAATCATTCAAGGTGATATTTCTAATTCTATCTTCAATTTATTCAAGGGACTTATTTGATTATAATTCATCTTCATATGTACTTCTTGTACCTATTTTCCTAACTTCATCAAGGTTCACATCTTTTAATGTTTGAATGGCCCACTTAGGCATTTTTTTTGTGTTTTAGGTGCTTCAAATTCACCCTCTAAAGTTTCATCATTTTCTTCTCTCTATTTTAGTGGCCCGTATTCATTCTAATGAAGTTTTACTCTTTCCTTCAGGAGGAGTTTCAATATCATGTATAGGAGATAATAGAAAATCAATAGATTCTCAACTATGTGTCCCACACTCATTGTTTGGAACATCCAAATCACTCTTTGTAGACATCAAACTTTGCATACTTGTCAAGTTAACTCAACTACCTATCAATATTCACTTTTTCCTTTATAGTCTCATAAAAGATAACTTTTATTATGATAATAAACTTAGTTTTCTCACTCGATAACATGTATGCCTTGGAGGATACATAATATCTAAAGTGGATGCATTTTTGAATCCTATAGTCCAACTTATTTCATTTCTCCTTTAGAATCAATGCATAAAAAGTGGATCAAAAAATCTAAAGATGTCACACTGAAGGAATATGACCACACCATATCTCATATAGAGTCTTTGATTCAAGAGTTGTTGATGGTGATCTGTTATGGAGTATACTATTATTTTAGCTACTTCAGTCAAAAAGTGTAGATTTACCTCTTTATAGTACAACATAGCACAAACCATATCCATCACAATTTTTTTCATCCTTTCCATAACTCAATTTTGTTATAGAGTGTAAGGAACTATGAGATGGTGTTTGATCTTCTTTTGCTCAAGGTAGGATTTAAACTTATTTGAAGTGTATTCACCACCATTGTTTGTCTTGAGTGTCTTGATGTGGGTTTGAACTTCATTTTTTATCATGGTTTGAAATTTTTGGAAAGTCTCAAAGGCTTGTGATTTTTTATTCAAAGAGTATATCCAATTCATTCTGCTATAGTGATTAATGAACAAAATGAAGTACTTATGACCACTAGTAGATAATATTCAAATAGAACATAAGTCTAAGTGAACCAATTGCAACTTTCTATTATCTTTCCATTGTGACTTCAAGAACAGTTCTCTTGCATTTTTATCTAAGATTAAGGTTTCACACTTTTCATCTAATTTTATGGGAAATTTAGGCATGCCAACAACACCATTATTTTTCAATATATGAATGTTGTTATAGTTAGTGTTCCCAAATATAGCATGCCACAACATGTTTGGAGACATTCCCTCTTACATGAGATGAGCATAATTCTTTGAATTTTATGTCTCCCCCTGAGTTTGATTATTTTTCCTTCCTCATATCTAGTCAAGATGACTACATTGTGACTTTTTCTCCTGATAATGACCACCATTATCTAATAGAATTGAATGGCCTTGTTTCTTTATGATCACTAGAGATAAAAAGTTTCATTTCAATTGAGGAAGGTAAAGAACATTTTAGATTTTGAAATCTAGAATCCCTAGACACTTGAGCCATATTGTACCTCTTTTTTGTGGTTACAGACTTGATATATTTATGAGGTATAATACACCATAAATTTTTTCATTGAACTTCTCAAATAATTATTTTTATAAATTCATATGTAAGTGGCACCAGTATCAAGAACCTAAGAATAAAACCATGAAGAACTAAGACATTATTTGCTTCATCATCTATACTAGAAAACACATTCACTAGTGAATTGGGTAGAACTTTACTCTTTTATTTTCTTTAATTTTTCCTCTTTCTTCTTAAAATATGCTTTAATTTTATCCCATGGAGTTTTTAAATTATTAATATCATGACTTCCTTTTATGTCACCCCATTTGTAATATAGGTTTTTTTTATCATTCTATTTTTACCACCTTGAATTTCATTGTTGTCACCTTTTCCCTTGTACTTCTTATTGTACTTATCATTGCCTTAATTTTTGGAATACGTGGATTTTCTGGATTTTTTTTAATAATTTGATTTGACATAGCACACACTTTATCCTATTGTGAACTCAATTTTTCTCCCAAAGGCCTTTTCTCTTTCTTCCATATGTTCAACCAATTGATCAAATGTGAGAGTCTTCAACTGATTACTTTCTTGTAGAGACTCCAAGTAGGTTGAATAGTTGAGAAGAATGGATTTTATGAATGTAGTCATGTATATGTTTATTTTGAAACTTATTGCATCTACATCATGCTTAATGGCATGTATCTTTAAATCCAATCTCATCACATCACCAACTTTCAACTCAAGGTTAAACAACTTCAACTGAATGAATTCTAACTCTGAATGGGAATCATATAGCTAATTAAATTTTTGAAATGTTTCCCATGGATTATTAAACCCATTAATATGATGAAACACATCTCCATTGATTGATTCCCTCATCAGCCAATGTTTTATGGTTTTTCTACTTCTATGCATGATTATCCTTTGCATTCCTTGTTGGCTCAACTAGTTGTTTCTCCCTGTCATAAATATTGAACCATAAATCATTTAAGATGAGTGTGTTCACCACTTTTCATCACTACTATAACAAGTTGTCTTTGTTATTTAATGTTGTGATAATGATAGATTTGATTGACTACATGGTTTTGAGTTTTGAGTTTGGAGTTTGGAGTTTTGAGTTTTTGTTAACCCAAATTTGGTTCTTTATCATTCCAAAATGGTTCCCTTTTTCTATATACCACTATACCGATATGCCAAACCTCTCTATATACCCTTTCGTATGTGGAATAAGCTATCACTTTCTATATACAAGATAATACATGAAATAGGCTTTAAGATGTGTGATATTAAAGTGGTACGTGGTATCTAAGTGGCACGTGAAAAGGATGTGCCTTGTCATTAACACTAGATTAACAATAAAACCTCATACATCAATATACTTAATTTTTATTAATTTATGGATTTATAATTTTTGATATAATTGAATGGTTAAAAGATTAACTCTCCTTATTTATCATTGAATTTGAAAAATTTAGTTTTTGTTTGTGAAATTTGCTTAGAGTAATGTTATCAAATGATAATTTAAATTAAAAATTGCTTCAAATGATTTCAAATTTAAATGCTTTTCAAATTATGTAAAAGAGCACTTAAATAAATGAAAATTCTACTTTTTAAATTAAAAAATTATAAAATTACCTCACTTATCCATTTGTATTAAATAGAAAATTTTCAATATTGGAAAAAGGAAATGTACAACCTCCTCAAAATTCAATATTTAGCTTCATGTGGTAAAGGATGAGAAACACTCAAAAATAGCTAAAATGCCTCTATTTTGGGTCTAACACACTTTTTAGGTCAAAAAATTACTCTTCTATAGAATGTTTAAAAATAAAATACAAACAAAGGAGCTTCAGATATGTCAAAAAATGGTGGAAATGATTTTTTTAACACCCAACACAGCCAATTAGACTAGAGATATATGCAGAGCACCACATATTTAGCTAACAATATGACTGAAACATCATATTTTTGCTTAGTACACCACATACAAACAAAGAATATCTACCATGACATATTTCAATAGGTACAAGACCTTCAGGAAGATAAGAAAGTTTAGAAATAATTGATTAAAATAGCCAATCCATCTCAAAACTAGTTGAGACACCTTCTTTAGGTGTACAATTCAACCAAATACTGTCAAATGGAAGAACATATCAAATATTAATTTTGATAGCAGATTAATAGGTTGTATAACTATGAAACAAGAGACAAAAAACTAAAAAATCACTATAAAAATTTATATCTTTGATACCAATGACAGGCCAAATAATATATTTAGAATGACAATGAAATTTAGATTTCATGATTCAAGTTTGAATGAGAGAAAACATTACAATATAAAATCCAAAATGGATGTTCACTTCACATTCCCAATGTGACTCTTCCTATTCCTATGTGAATGGAAAATAACTTCTTAAATAAGATAAAAGCTACCTACTGAGACAAAATACACATAGGATTAACAACTATTTACAATATTACTACAAATGTTAATATTATTATTATTTGATTATAATTATCTTTCAATTTGTTTTCATCTAACTAATTATTTAGTTTTTTATGAAAATTTCAAGTAAATAGAAAGTCATTATAACATGTAATTATATGGATAACATTTCTATCCAAATTGATAAAGTTTATGATTGAATTATATGTCCATTTTTTTGGAATTTATTTCAAGTGTTAAAAAGGACATAGATACCTAAGACTATAATAATGCTTCTATTTTTTTAGAATTTTAGCTTGATAATTTAAATATTTTTTGCCTTTCCCTTTTCAAGATTTTTAATCCTATTGTCAATATTGTTAGCTAATAAAATGGCTAGTTGAGTGTCTAAGGTTGTAATTGTGTGTCATCTATTTCAATAGAGAAACTATAGATGCCTAATTTTTGTATGGGGGTAGTTTTTATTATTAAATTACATTATTCTAGGGTACTTGTGTGTTTTTAAATTATCAAGTCATATAAGGATCTTATTAGTATATTTTTCCTTGTGTTTTGGTATTATTATGCTATGTCTCTTCTCCTGCCTATTTTTCTCTCTCATCACCTATGTTATCTTATTTTTGGACTTTTTCCATAAATGAGCAAAATAGTTCTTGTTTGCTAGAAATATACCACTGTAGTTCTAGTCACCTTCATGGAGGGCACTTATTACCCTTGTTTTAATTCCATCGCACCTTGAGTTCTTCATTTTTTCCTTTCTTTCTTATTATGTGTTATCTTGCATGACAAGTCTAATTTTAATTTGAGAAGCCTATAAATGCATACGTGCAATAGTGCATGTAAAATATGAAATAAAAGAATATGAGCCAAAAATTGAAAGCAAGAGTATAGAATTTATTGAAGAACATAATTTCAATTTTTAGAGATAAATTTTATTCAATATTTAAGTGTTCATTTGCATTATGCCACTTGTCATACTAGCACAAAATCCATTTAAGAATTTTGATATGCATTCAAAAATTTATTTCTCAAGTGCATTGAGTGTTATTTACCAAACTTGTTTCAGAATAAGGTCTTGGTAATAATGGAGCCTCATTAACTCCCTCATTTTTTATAGTTTTAAAAGGTATTTTAGGATTATTAGGTCTCCAAGGAAGGAGAGTTTTTCTCATTAACTGGCAATAACTTTTGGAAAACTATGTAATTCTCAACATATGCATAACCAAATTTACCTAAAAGAAGACAAATTATTTATTTTTTATTTTATTTTTTTAAAATATATATTTACATTTGTTCAAAATATATTAAATTTTATTTAATTAACTCATTTATTATATCATAATAATTAAATCATTGGAAGATAAAAAATGATGTAATAAGGTCAGTAATAGATGATATACATGTGCTCATCATGCTTTCATTTATACCAAAGGTTAGTTCATCCATTTTATCATAATAATTTAATTTCAAAAATAACCACAATAATCGATTAGAACAAACACACAAATTTCTTATTTCACAAGAAATTAGTATTCATATTCATGAGTTTTTTACAATAATCAAAATGATTAATGTAGTTAGTCAGTATATAGTTTCATGGAATACTTACATATACACACAAAATTAATTGTAAATAAGATTAAAAAAAATCATATGTTTGATTAAATTTTCTTGTTATAGGTGATCACTTGATGGTCAAACAAAAAGTTTCAGAATGGTGCATTACATACACCACTCCTTCAAAATGACTTCTTTGAAGACATCAAAAAATGGATACACTTATTTCATCTTCATAGTAGCCTCCCAAGTTGTTGATGACTCACTATATTGGTATCATTGGACTTTTACCTATTAAATGAGTCTCTTAGGAAGTTATAATATATATTTTTCCAACTTCCACCACATGTAATCCATCTAAATCAATTTCATGAGAAAGATCATACATATACTTCCTAAGTACATAATCATGGAACACAACATGAATCTTTGAAAATATTAGTGGTATATTTAGTTGATAGGCCATGGGTCCAAGTATTTTTAAGACATCAAAGGTTCCAAAAAATCAAGGAGGGGAACTTAATTCCTTTCCCAAACTTAATGGAACTATTATGGGGTTTTATCCTCACACAAGCCTTGTCTCCAACCTCATAAATGTGGCATGCTCTCTATTTGGTATTTGCATACTTATTTTTTATGTCCCTTTCCTTATGCAAATTTACCCTCACCAATATATTTTGTTGTTTCATTTATTCTATAATTTGACAAACATTCACTATATCTTCTATCTTTTTCCTACTTAATGATGTTCTACAATGTCTATCATGCAAGGCTTGGTGTGTGTCCACATCAATGGATCTATGATAATTTTTATTATAATAAAATTCAACTAAGATATAATGACCTTACCACTTATATTGTATATTTGTCATATATGTCCATAGAATATCCTCAAAAACTTGGTTCATTCTCACAGTTTGACCATTTTTTTAGGTGTGATAAGGGGTACTATTATCAAAATATGACATCATTTTGACCTTTATGAGTCCAAATTATTTTCAAATTCCCATTCTCATAGAGTTTTATATAGGTTTTGATAGCTTACCCTTGCCCTTGCACTATTAAATCATGATTTTAAACCCATTTCTAGTCACCTCAGAGAAATTAAGGTTTCTTAGCATAAATTAACATTTTTGGGGATGTTAAGGTTTATATTATGACTAATGGGGGTATTTTCAAATATTATTTCTTGAATAAGTTTTTTTAGGGGTGAATAAGAGTCCATATAAGTATTTTAGGGTCTTAGTTAAATGAAATGTCAACTCCATGAGGTCATCTAGTTTCACTAGCTTTCTCTACACTTGAAACTACTTATTAAGGGTTCTAAAGTCATTTCCTAGATGAATATAAAGTATGGTACATATAAGTGGTAATTTTAAAGCCTGAAAAGGTGTTTTTTAATGTTCCTAATGTCATAACAAGTCATAGGTTAGTCAGACCTTACAAGTTGAATGCTCAAATAAGGAAAAATCAAGCTAAAAGGGGCATTCCTAATCATTTGTATAATCATCTTCAAGAGTGACCATATGATAATTGACTCACCACCTTCATAATTCCTTTTCAACATTCAGATATTTTTCATAGATTCAAAAATGGAAAAATACTCAGTCTCCACTTTATCAAGTCCTTTGGCTATCTTGCAAGAGTCATGTCTAATTGCTTGTTCTATATAGATTATGTAGAGATGGATCCTAATCTCTTTATCAAGTATGAGGACCTAAATAGGATTGAGATTCATGCCATTTTTATTTAGGTTAGGCTCTTATTCTTAATGAATAAATTCCAATAAAGTTAATTGCTTAGAGAAGGCTCTAAACCCCACCACCTTGATTTCTTGGTAGACTTATTATATATATGAACTCATTTTTGTATAATAAATGTTGTCAAATATTTTAAATGGTATAAGTGGTATTATAGTTCCATCATGTCAACTCATCTAGTGTATGCAAATGTGAGAGACCTCCATGTTTCTTTATGTTACAATTTTGTCTCATTAGGTGGAGCCTTTAATGTGACCAGTGAGCATTTTTAGACTCTCTATGGTCCTATAACATGAAAACACCTCCCACATAACCCTTATAAGGTTTAAATAAGGTCTTATAATGTTAGGTTTCCTAATGACTCAGTGGTCATGGGGAGGGTGCACCTACAACCAGCCCTTTTGAGACACCTATGAATGATACATGTAGAAGATGGGCTAAACTCAATGCTAAACATTATAGATATTCAAGTGAATAGATGATATGGAGGTGCATACAAGACCATTAAATAATAAATATATGTTTATTCCATAGAGTAAGTGCCACTATTGAACTAATTAAGACATTTAAAGTTGTGTTGATGCCTAAAAGTGTATCATAGGTGATTCTTTGTGTTTAAGGAAAACTACTCATTTTTGAATTTAGAGAATCTAAAGCATGGGTTTAAAGTTGTGATAATCATGTTATATTTTGTGTAATATAGGTAGAACAAGTGGTTTGTTACATAAATTTATGTTAGTTGGTGGTTGGGAGCCACCATGGCCTCATAGTTGATCTTTGATTTTGAATATGATATGTGTTATTTAAAGTAAATTATGCTTAAACCTAAGTCTAAAGCTAAACTAATATGAGTATTCAAAATTAAGATAATATAATTTGAATTGATTAAAAAAGGATAAAAAGGAAGGGTAAGGTAGAAAAGAGAGGTGTTGTTGATCTTTATTTCAAACATTGTGACAAAGTTCCAATTTCATCTAAACATGCATTTAACTAATATGCAATGTGAAGTAGCATAAGATTAAATCCTATCACACATCAAGAAATAATCTAAGGTATGAAAATATGAAAATAATAATAGGATTTAATTTAATAATTTTACCCCTACAAGCAAATAGCATTAGCCCAGATGCAAGAAGAGTAAAGAAATCAAAGTAAACCTAAGACCTTTCAACTAATCTAGCATTAGCATAAATTAGCAACTATAAATTTAAAGATGCACATCTAGAATTCATACGAACCATCCAAATCTGAAAATGAGACCCAAAAAATGAGATAGAAACCATGATAGCAATTCAGATAAGCAAAATGTGGGCAAAGTTTGCATAACTCCTTGCTTATATTAATTAATCAAAAGTTGCATAATAGTTTTTGGCTCAAAAAACTCCCCCCTTTTTACAATGGAAAATACCTCTTTATATAGATAATTCATGAGGTACGTTAGTTAGTCATATCAAGTGTTAAGGATAGTTATCCTTTTACAATCCTTGTAGTACCTTCTAGACATTCTAAAATGACTAACCTATAGGCAATGTGCTTTACAATTTGCACATGCCTTTACAAAAAGAATAATCTCTTTTTAAAATAGCATACATGATTTTAAACAAAAATAATATTCCTAATTCAACTAGCTTGACTTTTATACCCTTGTGTTTTTATAGTCTTTTGCCTTCCCTACAGGATCTTAATCCTATAATGTTGCTCATTAATGAGTTGGAGGTCAACAATAGGCCTCATGAAGATTTATCTCCTTGAGATTCTTTTCAACACTTTTCAATGATTGATTGATGTTTTAGCATCTCCTACCTTCTCCTCAAATGAAAAAGCAAGCTCATGACCTTCTTTTTATCCACCCATGTCTTCCCTTGGCCTTGATTTCTCACTTCCTACATGAATTGAGTATTCATATGCTTTAACTCTTCACTAGTGATAAGACCCAATGGACCAAGTGTGGTGGGCTCTTTGATCAAGCTATCTAATATGTGTAACATCTTATCTTTCTGGTATTTGAGATCTTTGGAAATGTCCTCCATTTGCTTGGACCTATTGCTTAGGGATTTGATTTTATCCACCAATATAACCATAGCCATATTAAGGTGGGCTAGGTTGATTGTTTTGAATTCAAGGATTTGATTTTTGGTCAAGACCTTGATTAAATATTTCATTGGTAGCTTGAGGATTTCCATTGGATAAATTGACCTATATCCATGATACTTATTTTATTCATTGCATCTTGCCTAGCACTAATTGATTTTAAGGAACTGAACAAATCATCCATGGTGTCCTCAAATTGTTTGAACTTGTCCTCTGGGATTGACAAGATAGTTTTTCCTTCTAAATTCTTATTTTGTTGTATTATTCCCTTGATATCTGATTTTAATTTCTATGACCATGCCTGAGCCAATTAAAGAATGTTTTCCTCAAATGTAAGATTTTCACCTGGCCTTTATCCTATCACTGGAGTCAAACCAACAAAAGGTTCTACCTTTTGGAAAGTGAACTCCTCTCCACCAACTATGGCTTTATTCTCTATGACCCTTTAAAATATAGAATATATTGGGTCAAACTTGACACCAACTGAGAATTGCGTCATGATGCAAAGGAATTAGGGAGAATTCCTCTCTAGCATCATTATCGGTTATGCAATCCAATTGATCTCCTACACTTGATGGTTTAATATTGATTATCCCTGTTAAGCTAGTTGTTCTCTCTAGAACCATAATGTTTATTACCTTGATTAAAATAATATAACCCTAATTTATTTCTTTTGATGTTCATATAATCTTCTCTTTACAATCACATTTTAGTTTAACCTCATACCATTCATTTTTTTCATATGTTATATCCCAATATCTTGTTAGTTAATTTTTATGCACCTTCTTAGGTTCACAATTCCAAATTTTGTCTTGGGTGTAAATGACTCAATCTCTTATTAATTAATTCCTTAAATGTACTTATCATATTTGGTTCACCTCCTTTTAACTTCTCAACCAAACTTAGACTTTCCTTCACCACCCAAGACTCATCATACTTACTTAAGGCTTGTAGCCTTTTTCTATTGTTTTTCCATCATTTTACCCAATTTACAGTCTCTCTTACAAAAATTAGGTCATATATAATCACCCTCTATCCACCTTTGTAGATGTGTCAATTTTTAAGAACTGATTCCTCTTAAAATTATCTCTTCCTTTGGTAAATAACCTTCTCTTAAGACCTAATTAGAACTAGGATTTGAGATAGTCTTAGTATTATGTACCATACCATACCCTTTGACTCCAAAACCACAAAAATATTCTCAGACATTTAAATTTAACCAAACTACAAAGTTTCATCCAAATTTAAGGGTTAAAACTTATTTTATGCTCCAAACCCTAAATCTAGGGTTTCACTCATTCTGCACAGGTTGAGATCAATCAAAATTCAATATCTTTCAATATTAATTATTTAAAGGGTCCAAAACACCTGAATTAGATCCATTTTTCACTCTTTTAAATTTTTCCAAGGGACTAGAGGCTTTATTTTACCCTTCCCATGCTTTAAATAGTGAAAACACAGTCAACTTGTATGTTAATATTGACTATGATAGAGTTCTTGGTTATTTATCTCTTTAATTATTAACTTCCTCTTTCAAGGAACCTTATTTATGGTTCTCCACATTATTTCAAGTTATATCTTATCTCTCACAACCTTCCTTCACTTTTCATAGGCCATTGTCTCCTTCTTTGCCTTGGTTTCTTTACTTGATAGACTATAACAAGGTGAATTGCAAATATAGGGGTTTCTCATTCAACCTCACTCAAATTTTCACCTAGGTTATTGCATCAAATTCATACTCTCTTTCCAACATAAATCACATCTATGCCATCTATATCCAATAACCAATTACACATCCCTTTGGGGTTATATCTCTCTTAATAGGGTTCTTGATTGTATCAGCAAGGTTTATTCTTGAGTACAGGGTTTGTATATAAATACCTTGAGATTTCAATATCCACATGTGACTATCACTTAAAAAATATTATTTATAGACACATTATGGTTTTTAAGATTAAGTTTTAGTCTTACTTCATTATACATATCAAATCTCACTAGACAATCACTGTAGAAACAAATTTCTTTTGAAACAGGGGTCTTTCTTATCTACAAATAGGTTATGACACATGAAACCATCACCTCTTGGACTATATACTATTCTAAAAATCCTTTTAGAATGTAAACACCATAATAAAAACATTAGTCTACTTTTTTACTTCTCAATAGTTAATATTCAAGATCTTAATATATAAAAGATCCTTCAATTCTTGATTATTATATGACAGGGTCTGGGCAAAATCATTATTCTCTATATTTATTTAATCCTTGATATGTTTCTTCATTTACCAATGGCTATATATGGATATACCTATCACATTATATAATAAAATTTCTCATCTTATATTCTTCATGAATTGGTGTAACTTATACCACCATGATTATATTCTACAGTCTTTCCTCAATACTACAGGCACACATAGGAAGTATACACTTGAAAAGTCTTCAAGGATTATCTTAAAAATCCTAAATATATAAGAGACAATCCACAAAATTTATTAAGAATAAATTTCAACATTCATGTATCTTATTCATTGGTTCAATCATTCATATAAAAACACAATCCATAATAGACTTAGACAAATTTTCTCTTGAGAGGACTCTTGCTACCCTTCATGGCTCCCTAATTTATTTTCTTGGAGATTTTCCACCACCTCTCACACCTTCTCCTACACCAACCAGCCCCTTTGAAATGACTCTTTTTCTCAATTTCAACATAGACTTCAAGTTGGTTGCCTCACTAGTTACAAGTCATAACTACCTCAATGTACAAAGGAATCTTTTAGCTTTATTTATATGACTTATCTTAAGATATAAACATGAAATGTATTATAAACCTTTGTCTCATGTGTTTTTTATACTCTTAAACCAACTTGGCTCAGACAAACACTTCAAACATATAATATGACCCTCTTAGTCTCTATTGCACTATTTAAATTTTCAAATTCTTGCTTTTGGAGGGAAAACTCTTATAGCCTATATAAATCATCCTAAGGACTAAAAATATACACTAATGACTCAAATTTACCTAATAAGTTATATAACACACTTTGACACTTGATTTGACCAATGTTTGGTCTCCAAATTAGCAAAACTCAAAAATAGTGATTTCATGGCTTGATGTTCCTGCATTATACTCCATAAGAGGGAGAAAAATCGAGCCATATTATTTATTATTTTATTTATAATTCCATATATATAGGTCCTTAATTCCCAAAATTATATTTCTCTTATGTCTTTTCTCCTTCTTGTGTGCCCAACTCTTACATTTATTCCTTGTAGTTTTGTCTAGCTTTTTTATTCATTCATCTTCCACTTCCATGAAAGGTTCCAACTATTTTAGCTCCTTTATTTATGCATCTTACACTTTTAATATGTCATTTTTAATCTTATCATACTTATATAAAATCAACTTGTATGTATTTGTCTTCCTCATGCTTGCGTCATGGCTTCTTTTCTCATCAATCCCTCTTGTGGCTTGCTTCATGGCTTCTTTTCTCATCAATCCCTCCTGTGGCTTGCTTATTTTGTGAGTTTTACTTCTTGTTCATATTATATCATTATTTATGAGGCTCTAATTTCCTCTCATACATATCATCCTTTTTTATTTTATCATCTATTCTCTCCTTTTATACTTTTTCTTCAAATTTATTCACTTTTGGATGCCTTTTCCCATCACCTTGCTTATTATGCAAGAGTAAATCCTTGTTATTTTCATCCATACCATAGTATAGCATGATTTTATCCATATTTGACCTTATATATCAATTTTTACCAAATTTAAACTCATAATTAACTTTCCCAAATGAATATCTTACCTTGTTTTCTTCTTCACATGTTATTTCCTTGCTTGTTTGCTTCTTTGTGTGCACAACTCCTTGTGCTTCTTCTTGGTGCTCCTTACTTGATGTTTCATAGAGTTTATCCTTGATATTTACCTATTTTAATTCACCTATTTTCATCCTCTTGGATGGATTTAACATGTCTTCAATTATCTCCAACTCTTTTTGTAACTTTTGTGCATCCATCTCTTTCAAATCTTCATCAAACCTTTGTGTACATTGTTCTTCACTATCTTGGGCAGCTTGATCTTTATCTTCTCCTTGGACTCCCTTATTTTTTAGAGTCATATCAGCCTCATTTTTTTTTAAATCATGCTTCTCAATCACTCTTTTAGGTGCTTTATCCTCATTTTACGCTACACCCTCATTCATCAATGTTATTCTTTCCATGTACAAAAGATCTTTCTTATTAGAGTCAAATTCATATGCATCATAAACAACATTGGAAAACATTTCTATTAAACACTTATCTTCCTTTATTTATTTATTTCCTTGCATACATGTTTGTTTCTTCATCTCTCTTGCTTGGTTTGCTTGCCTCACCTATTTGGCTTGCTTTGTAGGCTTGTTATCTCCATCTACCTTCATGTTTTCTTGGAGTACACTTTCATCTTGCTTCTCTTGTGCTCTTATCATGATTTTCACCACCCATTTATTTCCTTATATATTCTTGGGATTCCAATTGGCTCTCTTTTCATCACTTTCATGCCTCATGTATTGGTCATCTATCATGCCAACTTGATGTGCTTTGTCATTTTCCTTTTGTTTCCACATTTGTGCTTGTCTTCCACCTATACTCTTGCTTTGTTTGACCTCTTTCTTGAGGTTCTCTTATTTGTTCTTATCGCTTGATTTTTTAAGCCACTTAGGCCATACATATCCATGCCCTTGTTCTCCTTTTGATGGATTTATTTTTTCATGCTTTCTTTCAACCTGTATCTCATTCTTTTCCTCTTCACTTATGTAATCAAAATCAATATTCAAACATTAATTTACCCTTATGGACAACGCTTGCAAGTTTGTGTCTTATTTTTCCATATCTTCTTGGGTGACCTTCATGACTTCTCAGAATGCTTCTTATTTTCATTTTTCAGCTTCTATTCATGGTAATGCATCATAGAACTCCTCTTTCTCTTCATTTTTATCTTGTGGAATGTTCTCAATCTTCAACACTTCATCTTCTTCATGAAGTTCTTTTTATTTATCATCTTCTTGTCATTTAATGGGTACTATTCTTGACCCATTCTTCATCCACTTTGAGGCCTCATGATCCACCTTCATCATCCTTGTCTTCATACCTACAAACACAAACTCAAAGGCAATATTAGCATACAAAACTAGAGACCATATAGTCTCTTTGAATGTTTTTGGCATTGACATCTTCCATCTCCTCTTCTTGTCTTCATTATTTTATGCTATCTTTGGCACTTATCTCTCCTTCTTTTTATCTTCTCTACATATCTTTCTTGTTGATAACTTGGAAACATATCTGTTATCATGCATCTTTGGGTTGCTCTCTCTTTCTTCTTCTTATTCTTCAAGACACCTTTCTTGTGCCTTCTTCTCACAAGTGACTCTATTGGCCACTTCACCTTTTTTATCATATTGTATCCACTCCATTAGCTTTCTTGATTGTCTATAAGCTTCACCATGATATCAATCCTCTCAAATATCTACCCCAATTCTCTTCTTATATCCTTTATTTCTTTCTCTATATCCATCTTCTCTCACTTTATTTGTTTTCTAGGCCTATCTAGACCTTCCTCTTAGCAAGTCTATCAACCTTGCCTTTTAGACCTATTTTGGGCCTTTCCTCTTCTTTGATTCCTCACTTGGGATCTCTTCTCAACTCTTTTGAATTTCTTTTGGAGTCCTTTTTCCTTTTCCTCTCTTTTGGAGCTTCAATGCTCTCTTTTTTCTCTATTTCTTCTAGTCTTCTCTTAACTAGCTCTTGTCCTTCTCATAGGAATTTTGGGGCATTTCTCTCTCCTAAATCTGGTATTCCTCTATGCTAACCTAAATGGATCATACCAACAACCTTATTCTCCCTTAACACCATATAAGGTTATCTTTCATGCCTATCTCATGGCAATATGCATTCTTCTCAAATCAACAAAAATGTAAAAAAATTAAAACATAATTTTACCCAAGCATACCTTACTAGCTCTAATACCAAATGATGTAGAGGAATTAGGTAGAAGTCCTCTCTATCATCATTATCTACTATGCAATCCAACTAATCTCCTACACTTAATGGCTTGATATTGATTATCCATGCTAAGCTAGTTACTCTCTCTCTCTCTCAAAGACCACAGTGTTTGTCACCTTGCTTGAAATAATTTACCCCTGAGGTGTTTCTTTTGATGTTCATTTAACCTTCTCTTTACAATCACATTTTAGTTCAACCTCATATTATTCATTTTTTCATATGTTATATCCCAATCTCTTGCTAGTTTCTTTATATGCACCTTCTTAGGTTCATAAGGCCAAATCTTATTTTGGGTGTAAATGACTCAATCTATTATCAATTAAGGCCTTAAATGTACTTATCATATTTGGTTCATCCCCTTTTAAATTCTCAACCAAAATTAGACTTTCCTTCACCACCCAAGACTCATCATACTCACTTAAGGCTTGTAGCCTTTTTATGTTATTTTCCCCTCATTTTACCCAATTCATGGACTATATTTCCAAATTTAGGTAATTTATAATCACCCTCTTTCCACATTTATATATGTTTCAAGTTTCAAGATTTGATTCCTCTTAAAATAATATCTTCCTTTAGTAAATAACCTTCTTTTAAGGCCTAATTAGGCCTATGATCTAAGACAATCCTAGTATTCCATACTAGACTGTACCCTCTAACTCCAAAACCATATTAATCTTTTCAAGCATGATAAATTTAACCAAACTATAAATTTTCATTCAAATTTAAGGGTTAAAACTTGTTTTATGTGTTAGGAACCCCTCCAAGGAAGCACAATTGATTACTTTTCTTATAAGCAATTAAACACGAAATTATACCAGAATGATTAAGTAACTAGAAACTTGAAACAAAAAAGAATTTGAGAGACAATACATAATCTTGTTTTAAATACTCTTAGAAGAAAATACAATAAAGAAGATGCCACTTCTTCCACCTCAAAGGCTTGCCACACCTCAAGACCTTCTTCCCTCTCTCTCTTGCTCAACCACAACCAACTCAACAAACTGAGTTGTTATCCCCTCCTTGAATGCTTCAGCTGATCTCCTTGACCTTACACCTTGTAAATCTCCTTGACCTTGCTTCCTTATTTCAATGCTTTTACTTGCCTTCTTGATTACAATACATGCCTCATGGGTCTTTAAATAGGATCCCATGCATACAAAAATAGACCTCTAATTACAATAATTAGACATGCAGCTCGAGACTATAATTAGCCCTTTAACATGCAAACACTCACTTCACTTAACTGACAGTTCATCAACAGCAATTCTGGAACCGCCACAGGCGATCGACGTCAGTCCCTATCTATTTAGTGTTGACCGACGTCAGCCGACTCCCTACTGACGCTGGTTGCCTTTTACATTTATCATGACCAACGTCGGTCATACTGCTAACACCGGTGTCTCTGGAAATTTAGCAACCTCTCCATGTTTGCAACAGTTGAAGCTTTGAGCTCCACAACCTAACAATCTCTCACTTGGAGATAAACAGCTGCAACTGTACCTATACCTATACACCATCTAGTTTGTTCCCTTGGCTCTGTATCCCTCTTCAAGATCACTCTTGAAGACCAACCACCACAAACCCTGTGATGTTATCCCTATCATCCAAGTCCCCTGCCACATTTGAACTTTCTGACAACTCCCACTGGAGACAAAATCAACCTGTGATCTTCCATGTCTCTTATGCCAAAAGAATTTTGCTGCTCCTAAATTCTTCATGACATACCTCTGAACTAACTTTACCCTTAGCTCAGAAACTCCCTATATATGTAACCCTGCAATAAGCAAGACAATACAGTAACAGGATAATGTAGCTAATATTATCCAACCTGGTAAAGAAAAAATACAATGGTCAAACCTCCATTGTCTTGCAGCCTAATCAAGACCATATACCATAGCCTTCTGTCTCACGTATCCATCCACTCTCTTCTCTAACTTGGGAATCCATCCCTCATCCAGTGCTTTCTTCCAGCTGACAACTCCACCAATAAATACCTATTTGATTCTTCTCCAAGGACTCACACTCCTCATCCATGCCAAGCTCCCACTGTTTCTGGATTCTACCTACATTGCCTCTTCATATCTTCCTGGTTCATGACCATCAGTAAGCAACAAATAAAATAAAGAAGGTGAACAATGAATATGAGGTTCACATACCCTTTCTGACCTCCATATGGGCATTTGAGACTCCTTGACAGCTTGATGTCCGCCCAACATCTGTTCCAGTGACCGATCTCAGCCATCTCCAAGTCTGTAACTGATCAATGTTGGTTCCCTGCACTGACCCTAACTGCCGACGTCATTTCCCTAGCCAACGCTGGTGTCCCCTCTACTGACATTGATTCCTATCTAATTGACGTTGGTCTTCTCTGGCTGACTCTACTGACCCTGCTGGTCTGCACATGACCGATGTCAGTATCTACCTGACCGACGTCGGTTCCAAGTGACCAATGTTAGTGTCTATGTATTCTTTTAAGTGATGAATTCTTCATCTGCGAGCTCATCTTGGATCAAACCCCTATCCATACTACCTTGCTTAAAATTATTCAACCCCTGTGACTGATCTCTGTCCATCATCTCCTCTATAAACACCAAGGCTTCCATGTTCTTATCAAAAGCATCAAATTTCCTTTTCCTACAATGAACTTGATCTATGCCTTTTGAATCTAAACTCATACCTTTTGAATCAAGAACGTCCATTCCCTTCTTATTCATGTGACCAAGCCTATTAAGCCACATCTTCAAATCTACAGCTGAAGTAGATAAACTAGAAGTAGAATCAGTAATACAAGTAGATAGATAAAGAGTACCTACTTTCTTACCTCTTTCCAAAACAAGTGCACCCTTGGTAACCTTCCAAGAATCTGCTGTGAGGGTTACTGTGCATCCCTCATCACCCAACCTTCCTACAGAAACCAAACTCTGCTTCAAAATTGGGACATGCATAACCTCCTTCAACACCCATGTGTTGTCCATCTGCAATTTTAGCTGCACTTTCCCTTTGCCAACTATTTGACAAGGCATACCATCCCCTAAATAAAGCACTCCAAAGTCTCCCTAGACATACTCATGGAACAAATCTTTGTTTGGGGATGCATGAAAAGAAGAACCAGAATCTAAAACCCATGATTCTATCTGACTATCCAAAGAAAGCATGAGAGCGTCCTGTGCCACAATACCTGCATCCTTTGCTTCTTCATTACCTTCATGTTGATTTTCTTTATCCCTCAACCAACACTCTTTCTTTGTGTGTCCTCTCTTTCCACAAAACTAGCAGGTGACACCTCTAGATTTGGTTCTCCTTCCCATCTTTGAACTTGATTTCCCTTGCTCAACCTTCTCTCTTTGCCTTCCCCTACTTTTTGCACTTAGAGCATTCCCTGATGATTCACCTGTGCTTTTCCTACGTATTTCTTCATTCAAGATTACACTCACAACATCATCAACTTTTAAGATTTTAGAAGCAGACGTAAAATTACTTACTGCCATAACCAAACTATCCCAACTTTCAGGTAAAGAGCATAAAATTAAGAGAGCCTTTACTTCATCATCAAAAATAATATTGACTGAAGCTAACTAGTTTACCAAACCATGGAAATCACTAAGATGAGTATGTACCGATCCACCTTCCTGCATTTGCAAAGTAAATAACTGCTTCATAAGAAATACCTTATTTGAAGCCGAGGGCTTTTCATATAAATTTGCCAAAGATTTTATCAACTCTTCTGTTGTCTTGCACTGTGATAAGTTGGAAATCACAGACGATACAAAGCTCAACCTTATGGATCCCAGTGCCTTTTGATCAAGAACATTCCATTATTCATCCTTCATATATGTGGTCTTGCATGCAACCCCACCCAATGGTAAGTACAAATCCTTTCGATACAGATAATCTTCTATCTACATCCTCCAATGTTGATAATTCTTGCCGTTAAACTTCTCCATTCATAGCTTACTTTCTTTTGCCATTGCTGAACTCCCACTCAATCAAAAACCCCTGTGAATGACCTGTAATCACACAATAACCTGCTCCCTGTAATCGTAGCTCTGATACCAACTATTAGGAACCCCTCCAAGGAAGCATAATTGATTACTTTTCTTATAAGAAATTAAACATAGAATTATACCAGAATGATTAAGTAACTAGAAACTTGAAATAGCAAAGAATTTGAGAGACAATACACAATCTTGTATTAAATACTCTTAGAAGAAAATACAATAAAGAAGATGCCACTTCTTTTTCCACCTCAAAGGCTTACCACACCTCAAGACCTTCTTCCCTCTCTCTCTTGCTCAACCACAACCAACTCAACAACCTGAGTTATTATCCCCCCCTTGAATGCTTCAGCTGATCTCCTTGACCTTACACCTTGTAGATCTCCTTGACCTTACTTCAATGCTTTTACTTGCCTTCTTGATTACAATACATGCCTCATGGGTCTTTAAATAGGATCCCATGCATACAATAATAGAACTCTAATTACAATAATTAGCCATGTAACTTGAGACTATAATTAGCCCTTTAACATGCAAACACTCGCTTCACTTAACTGATTGTTCATCAATAGCAGTTCTGGAACTGCCACAGGTGACCGACGTTGGTCCCTATCTGTCTAGTGTTGACCGACGTTGGCCAACTCCCTACCGATGTTGGTTGCCTTTTGCATTCATCATGACCGACGTCGGTCATACTTCCAATGCTAGTGTCTCTGAAACCTCAGCAACCTCTCCATGTCTGCAACAGTTGAAGCTTTCAGCTCCACAACCTAACATTATGCTCCAAACCCTAAATCTAGGGTTTCACTCATTCTGCACAAGCTAAGATCAATCAAAATTTGATATCTTTCATTATATGGGGTTCCAAGGGTCCAAAAAACCTAAATTAGATATTTTTTTCACTCCTTTAAACTTTTACAAGGGACTAGAGGCTTTATTTTATCCTTCCCATGCTTCGAATAGTGAAAACATAGTTAACATGTATGATAATATTGACTGTGACAGAGTTCTTGGTTATTTTTTCTCTTTCCTTATTAACTTCATCCTTAAAGGAACCTTATTTAGGATTTTCCACATTATTTGAATCTATAACTTATCTCTCACAACCTTATTTCACTTTTCATAGGCCATTGTCTCCTTTTTTGCCTTGGTTTCATTACTTGATAGACTACAACAGGGTGGATTACAAATACAGGGGTTTCTCATTCAAGCCTCACTCAAATATTCACCTAGATATAAAATAAAATTAATATTATCTTTATAACATAAATCACATTTATTCCATCTCTATCTGATAACCAATTACACATCCCTTTGGGGTTATATCTCTCTTAACAGGGTTCTTGACTATATAAGCAGGGTTTATCCCTGAGTACAGGGTCTGGGTACAAATACTTTGAGATTCCAATATTCAAATGTGCCTAGCACTCAAAAAATATTCTTTCTGGACACATCATGGTTCCTAAGATTAATTTTTAGTCTTACTTCATTCTACATATCAAATCTCACTAGACAATCACTGTAGAAATAGATTTATTTTGAAATAAGGATCTTTCTTATCTAAAAATAAGTTATGACACATGAAACCATCACCTCTTGGACTGTATACTAGTATAACATTCCTTTTATAATTAAAACACCATAATACTCACATTACTCTTCTTTCTTACTATCTCAATAGTTGACATTAAAGCTCTTAAGAGATAAAAGATCTTTCAATTCTTGATTGTTATATGATAGGGTCTAGGCAGAATTGCTCTTCTCTATATTTATTTGATACTTGAGATGTTTCTTCATTTACCAATGGTTTTATATGATTATACCTATCACATTATACAAAAAAAATCTCACCTTATATTCTTCATGCATTGGTGTAATTTCTACCACCATGACTGTATTCTATAGTCTTTCATCAATCCTCTAGGCACACATAGGAAGTATACACTTGAAAAGCCTTCAAGGCATATATAAAACATCCCAAATATATAACATACAATCCACAAACTTTAATAAGAATCAATTTCAACATTCATGTATCTTATTCATTGGTTCAATCATTTATACAAAAACAAAGTCCATAATTGACTTAGATAACTTTTCTCTTGAGAGGACTCTTGTTACCCTTCATGACTCCCTACTTTATTTTCTTAGATATTTTCCACCACCTCTCACACCTTATTCTATTCCAACCATCCCCTTTACAATGACTCTCTCTCTCTCAATTTAAACGTAGACTTGGAGTTGGTTGCCTCAATAGTTATAAGGCATAACTACCTCAATGTACAAAAGAATCTTTTACCTTTATTTACATGACTTGTCTTAAGATATAACCACAAAATGTATTCTAACCTTTTGTCTCATGTCTTTTTTAGACTCCTAAATAAACTTGTCTCACACAAACACTTCAAACATACAAGATGACCCTCTTAGTCTCTATTGCACTATTTGAATTTTCAAATTCTTGCTTTTGGAGGGAAAAATCTTATAGCATATAAAACTCATCCTAAGGACTCTAAATGGACCTAATAAGGTATATAACACACTTTTACACTTTATTTTACCAATTTTTGGTCTTCAAATTGGTAAAACTCAAAAATGGTGATTTCATGGCTTGATGTTCTTACATCAGATCACTTTGGCTTAGGGATCTCCATCTATGTCCCACTTGACTCTCCTAAAGCAGACATCATTCTCTCTTCTTCTTATTATAAAGCCAAAATAGATGGTTTAACCTCTTCATGAACTTGGATATTGATGGCCTTCATCATAGCCCATGCATGTTGTGTAGTAGGTAGTTTTTACAATTTACCATAGATGAACCATTCCAGGATGGTTGGACTATGAATCATTTTTTCCTCACTAAAGAGATTGACTTCACTCAAAGGATGAGTAAAAGTCACATTAGGATCATTGGTCTTCACTATAACAATGGTGATTTTATCCTTTCTCTTAGGGGTATCTATAGGAACTAGATCCAATACTTATTTCCCCTTTTCTTCCTTTATTTCCTTTATTTCTTCATCATCTGACTCATTGGCCAGTGATAGAATTTTTAAAGCATCCTTAATTGTCTCACTAGGGTCTAATTATACCATATGAACCCCCTCCACTAGTGATCCTTATTTTTCTTCTTGGGCTAAAGAATATTCAACTTCATCAAGCCTTCTCTCCTATGTCCTTCACTCAATTTATGCCTCAGGTCTATACTCTATTTGTATCTAGGTTGGTAGAGGTTTGAAAGGTGCACCACTTAGTAAATGGTACTATCTTGGCCCCAATCACCATCTATCATCTGCTCCCTTTTGCTCCCTCTACATCCTAGATTTAGGATTTTTGTTGTGTTTTTTCAATCTAATGGTAACCTTGGAGAATGAAGAGGATTTTATGTATATGGGGTCAAAAGGACCAGGATAGTGATCATAAGGTATATTCATTCCTTTATCCTTCAAATCATCCTTAACCCTTTCATAGGGGTCCCACTACCTTAACTCATCAATTTGAATACTGAAAGAGATCTTGTGTTTGGAAGTAGCCTTGATATTATCCCATGATGCAAACATAGTCCTACCAACGGTTATGGGGAGGGTGTGAAGCAGTCCCTTCCTTTTGGTCTTACAAAGACCATCTATTCCATTGTGTATTTGGTAAACTACTTTATGCTTTATGATTTTATTTGGCACATAGAATGGTAATCTGAGGGGAGTACATTGAGTTCCTTCAATCTTGATTATTGTACAATCTAGATATAGCCATATATCCCCTATGGATTCAATAGTTTTCTTTATCAAGGGGTTGACTCTCATCATTGGGCTCCCTGTGATGGCCTTTGTAAGGTTTGGGTAGACACAATCACATATGAATTAGATGTGATATCTATACTTAAAGATGTGTAACTTGGAGTAATATTGTAAGACAATTTGTGTCTTATTAGGAGACCATTCCCTAAGGTTGGGTATCTTTGTTGTATCAAGGAGGGCATCCAAAATATATGACATCATGTAAAATTGAGCCCTACTCTTCTTCTTTATTGCAAAAAATTACCTACTCAAACAGGTGATGATTTCTTCACAAAGAGGTGGGGTGACTTGTCTCTCAACCATAAAATAGACTAAGGGGACCCAAATTTTATCTACATATATAGTGGTTACATTTCCACATGATCTATTCATCATTGTCATGATCATTCTTATTCTAGGTCTAAATTGACCAATGGGGGTGTTATTATTGAAGTCAAAAAACCCTTGGTTTCTATAATATAGCCACAGCGAAAGGATGATATTTAAATCATTATCTTTAGCCCAATTGTTGATTGTGGTTAGGTCTACTTGGGGTTTAGGCAATTTATAATAATTTTCAAAAATTATGGGAGAGATGTAAGCAATATTCCTAAAACTATGTTCATGTACAATCATGCCCTTATCTATTTTAGCATCTTCAAAAATTGGAGCAAGGATATCTATGCAATGTAGTACCTTGGGTTTAGTTGTTATATAGTGTAGGCCTATCATCTAGATGGTGACTACATCATAGTACCTTCTTTTTAAATATATGTTCTTCTCTTCCTCTCTTATGATGGGTTATTAGTTCTCAATAGTCTAAAATAAGCTTGACCAATTATTGTCCCCTATGTTCAAAGCTATGGCATCAAATTATGTGTCCTTAAAAACTCTTCATTCTATATCTGAGGTCAAATAAAGTTCCACATCCTCTATGAAAACACTTTTTTGAGCTATCATGGTCATGAATTTCTCTAAATTGTTTATTAGTAGATTGCACTTTGGTTCTAGAATGAATTGTTCTCATATAGGTGATAATTCAACTTTCCTTGGCTTGGTCACAATGAGTACAAGGTTGAATTAGGGTTCTCATACTTTCTAGGGTTTTTATTGAAGGTTTTCCAAGAGCTTTAATGGTAGCAACTAGTTCAATTTATAAGTTTCATGCCTTAGATCTCAATTGGATTATGTATTTATACCTTTGCATTTCTTGGGTCCATAAAATCTTCAAATTGGCATATTATGCTTATGTGGCTCTGATGTGACATCACCATGAGATCATACTCATTAATATTTAAAATATGACCATTTGTCACTTTTGGACATGTGTCAATATTTTATTGGTTCTAGGCCTTTTAAAAAATTTACCTTATCTCGCACTGTTGGATCTATTTGTATGGATCAATGAAGTTCATTGATCTCAATAGAGAAACCAAATACCATTGGATGCTTTGCTATATTCCCCATTGTTATGACACTTGTAACTTATGTATTCATCTTAATCTTTTTTGAAATGTCAACATTGATCTTGCACCATCAAATCATCCTCACCTGGATGAATGCACTCCATCGATCTTGATCGATGGATCATGTTATTTGATTCATAGATAGTCAATTAGAATATGTACATGAAGCCATGTACCATTGATCATTATAATATTCTCAATTTTTAATTTGTGACCCATGGTTATGCCACTTGTCATTTCTATATTTGCTCATTAGGCCTTGACTTTTTAACCTTCACTATGTACTATTAGATCTTATTCAACCTAATCAATAAACTCCATCAATCTATTTCTATCCTTTTCCCCACTCACCATTGGGTATTTTTTAGGGTTCCCATGATGGTGACACTTATCACCTTCTCATCCATCTAAAGCCTTGTTGAATTTTTCAATCAATACACACCATCAATTAGAATGTGTACGATCAACCACATACCATCAATCTTTGAGGACATGTTCATACTTTAATCATCCATTACAGTCTTGACACTAGGCATCTCTACACTAGCTCTTAGTTCCTTTGAATTTTCAACATTGATCTCACGTTGTTGGATCATCTTTGGCTGATTAATCACACTCTATCAAATCATATTTTGGTAGGTACCATCAAATATTTGATAAGGTTCCCACAATGGTTACACTGTTCACCTTCTCGCTTGTTTTGGGGCTCCATTGAAGTCTTGACTTAACATGCATCATTAGATTAACTTTGCCTAAGCAAATGCATATCATTAATCATGTGATCAATAAAAGACTAAGTTAGGCTCAGATAATATAAGGAACTTATGTTAAATATTTTAGAATAAGGTTTTATTCATGTTGATAAACATGATAAAACATTAGGATAAAAAATTTAGGCCAAGTTTTAAAACATAATAAAGTGACCATGCGGTTAGTTAAACCACACTAATAATAAAGAATTAAGGGTTTCTCGGGACATAAAGGGACCAAGCATAAGATTTTTAGACTAAGGTTTGGTCATGTTGAAAAACATGACTAAGGCTTAGGATAAAAATTAAACCAAGTCCATGGCATAAATAATTGTTCCCATGTAAAGTGTTCCTGTGCAAATTTAAATTTAATTCAAAAGGGACCTAGGTTAAAACATTTGAGTAGGGTTTTAACATGACTTAAAATAGATTCAATTAATCTTTGATAGACTAAATGGTAAAAAAAAATCAATTTAACATTAAAGCACAAAACCATAAGTATTTTCATTCCCAAATGAGATTCCATTGAACCTACAATATAGAAACATAGGCAATAATCATTAGAAACATTAGAAGGGGTAAAACCATGATCACTTGAAAATATGTCAATCAATCCAAACGAGAACCAGGAGGGGATGATTTTCAAATAAAAATAATGTGAAAACATGTTAGTGGTACTATGATCAAGTGAATTTTTAATTTTAAGGTACAAGTTTGCACAATCCAAAATAAAGGTCCCCATTTTTTAGAAATGTTGGTAAATTGACCTCAACAAGTTGTAAGCTTAGTTTAGTGGGTTCAAGAAGGATCTCAAACTTATAGAGAGATTGAAGTGTTGAGGTTTTAATATAGATATGTTAAGATTATCCAAAATCTATATTGAGCATCTACAATTATCAATGTGCTAAGATGAGACTATTATACAAGTTCAAGGACCCCATCATAAGATACATTCACCTAGTTGCAGACCATTGGCCTAGATTGCCTAGTCATTGAGGCCTTTATAGGCATAATTACACTTTTTAAATTGATAAAAAATATGGTTATGAGTGTAATAATACATCCATGGTCACATAAAATCCATATAAATATCAATCATACTCGCTATTTTGTCTCAAACCTTGCTTAATCCATTGGTAAGGGACAATCTTGAGACCAAGGGGTTTGTTTCAACTGAAAACACAAAATAGGCATGTCAAACCCCATGGAGGTACATTGAGGCAATACATAAACATATAAAAGGTCTCAATACACTCTTAGGTTGCACAAAACCTTAGTTTTCAACCCAAATTCCCTTGAGGTCTAACAAGGAGGTGACAGACCTATAACCTCAAGTTTCCTAAACGATGAACCAAATGCACATAGTGGAGTGATAATAATATACAAAGCATATAGAACCATGTGTAAAAATTTTTTGGATATGTATGAATATTTTCTAGTATTAGGATTGAGTTTGAATATTTTCCAATAATAGGATTGAGTTTTGAGGCCTAAAACCCAAATTAGACCTCTCTCAAGTTCAAGAACACTAGGTATGCTACTCGAGAAGCAAATTCATACATTCACATCATATATAACACTTTATAAGGGAATATAATCCATTTTTAATAGGTGGGAGGGTCAGTCAAGAAAGTTTTCCAATTAAAATGAGGTTAATTTATGGTTGATGCTTTATGAAATATCCTTAAGACCCCAAACAAGGCTTAAACCCTATTAAAACCCCTGAATGAATGCAATGTGAGAGATTTGTCTCATAATGGATCCAAATGCATTTGTTTGTCTCTATAAAAATTTTAACCTTGTCAATATCTCTTTGGTGCTCCTCACTATGAAATTTGATGCTACTCACTATGAAATTTGATGCTAATGTCACCTTTATGGACACACTAAATACCTCTCTTTTGCCAATTTTGATGATTTTGAAGGGTATAGACATGGATGAATTCTTTAAATTCATTATGGGAGGTAAAATGGGATGTTTTATAACTTATTATGTCACAAATTCCTTTCACCTACTCATGAAACTATTCCTACATGTCTGCACAAAGAAGACAGTTTGAGGTATACTAGGAAAGAGAGACCTAGCTACCTAATTTGGCAAGAAATAGCAGGTTGTGATGCCTTGAAGGATGTTTTCATATGATGAAGTATTTATCAGATCTGATAACATGATCTTAATCCTTTTTATATGGTTCCATTTAATTTTCATGGCCATTCAAATGAACTAACATGTGCAACTAGACCTAGCTGTTAATTGTGCTAGACAACCAATGTTGATGTGACTTCCTGAGAAGAATGACAAACATTTCAAGGTGTTAATTTGAGCCTTCAAATAACTAAAGAGGTGGTGATAAGATATTTTATGATCAAATTGGTTAGTTATAATCTCTATAATAATAATCAAATGATCTTTTTGTTTCTCAGGATCACAGACTATACCTCATGAGTTAAGCTAACTCCCTCTTCCAAAAAAGCTTGTTTCAAAGGTAGACAATGATGCATATACCTTGGTAAGGTGTCATTCCACCTGACTATCAATAGATTCACAATCATATATATTCTCTTGATTCAAATGAACAAGGAGAGTTACCATAGACTTGTATCTTCTACTTTTATATAATTTCAACCTGATGACGTAAAGTTGATAGGATGATGTCATTGTATGTGCACACTTAATCCATCTTATTTGACATTATACAAGTTGTAGTATAAGATGTTAGAAATTATGAAATAAAAAATCTATTGAATTAAAAACTCATACAAAATCATGAATCAAATAATTACACTAATTTATATTTGGAAGCTTCCTTAAAATAATCACATACAAAACTGAAAATCACACAACTAAAAATTAAACACTCAACACATCAATGAAATAAGTAACATGCTTAGCTAATTCATGGGTCAGATTGTTACTACAAGACTTCTAAAGGAGGCCCTTCCTCCTTCTAACTTGAGCTTAAATCCTTCCTCTTAAAATGATAAAATTGATTCAAAAGTAGTTACTCATATTAATCAAATATAGCAAAGAATTGCTATAATAAAATTACAATAGTTGTCTTACAAAATATGCTTCTGTTATCCATTCTCTCTTAAGCTTCTCCATTTTTATAGGATAAATAGGTGCCTTATTTAGAGAATAAAAAATCTAGGAGTTTTCAACCAAATAATAAAATGCAATAATATTTTTACAACTATGCATAAAATAAAATAATACATATGAATAATCTGTGAGAAGGATTTGGTTTGAGAGAAACACTCCTTCCTATTTTCATGGCACTATTATTGCTCCTAAAATCATGGAAGAGATTATTTATCCAATGTTCCAACTTGTTTCCAACCTTTTAAACTATTTTCTACATCCAACTAAATCAACTGGAAGTGGTTATACGATGACAACTAGACATTATCTCAAATTGTCACTTACAGTCGTGGCTGTAGGATGCATATAACTAGTTGTTATAGGGTACTTCTGAGAGCCATAAATTTTAGATATGGACTCAAAATAAGATGCCATATTTTTTAAAAGTGTATAATATTTCAAGGGAAATATAAATATAAAATAATATTAAATATTATAAAACTTCTTGATGTTACTTTTATTGATATTTACAAATTGGTATGCTCTAAAAAATTTGGGTAGTTGTTGCAGGATGTCCAAACATGATGACTATTGAATGACTTGCATTCTTTCTTCACCATTAGTAACATAAAATATAAATAACAATAAATCATACTATTTCATTAATAAATAATCATTCCATAAACCATAACAATGAATATATACATCATAAACTTATATTATGGTAATATATATAATTATGGATGGAATGGTATCCTAGGTATATGAAATGGTGGATTATACAATGGATAAAGGTTGAATATATAGTAATATGAGTACCATTTATTGGACTTATTACACCCCCCAACTTAACCAATTGCATGTCCCTTTTGAAATAAAATAAGGTAAGTTCTAAGTAGGAAGGTATGTATAATGACTATAAGCACAAAACATGTATCTTGTTTGTCCTTATGGATAGACATAGCAACTTGAAATAATTTAGGAGCATGTATCTTTGAAATAAAATTATTTTTCAAGACATTTATTGATCTAATATGATGCAAAAAATATGAGAGTTGAAGTAGGCAATTTCTCTCTCTCTATTTTTTTTTATAAATATGCCATACTTCATAATTGTTGAACCTCCTGAAAATAAGATTATGTGCTAATCATGTGAAGCTGAAATAAATAAAAATATTATGTATATTTGTTTGCATAAGACCTCATAAAATCACTCCCCCCAACTATATTATTGATTCCATGTAACCTAGGGACATAGCTGCAAATATATGGACCATTCTCCCCTCAACTAAAGGTAGACACTTGTCCTCAAGTGGAAGACCCCCCAACTAAGTGTGGAAGAGGGTACTATACAAATTATGTGATTCAACCAAAGGAAATTTGGGTGATGGAATGGTGAGGAACATGACATGGAGTAATGAAGTAGGATATGGAGTATATAATTTATGAAGATAGATAGGTGAAAGAATATTAGTAAAAGGCATGGTATATATAGTACCCAAAAAAAATAGATGAGAACATAAAACATTGCTAGTGAATAAGTAAATGAGTAATCTAGAGAAAAAGCATAATACCTTGAATGTAGAATGGTTTACCAATCATAGTAGATGTTTTAGAATATCCATGTAGCAAGTGTCGAAGATCGTGTGATCCACCAATCATGTAGTTGAAGTTAAAAAATTAGCAATCAAATAGCTTGAATGATGAAGTAAACTAAAATTTTACAGCCAAGACATGTAGTAAATATAGTGATAGAAACCAGAATGTCATTTAAGTAGTGTGAGCAAGTGGAGATATCAGCAATCCATAATGATGGAAAGAATGTGTAAGAAGACTGAAATCTACAAAAATAACTATCAAAATAAATGAAACTTGTGAAGTCTGACAGTAGAGTGGATGTTCAACTAGATGAACATGAAATACAAACATCTCATGGTAGAGAAATCAGTTTTATGAAGCATAAATAAGCTTGTTGAATTGTCATGAGAATGTGACAAAGAGCAAATGCATAAGCAAAATTAATAAGACAAGGCTTCAAAAACTTGTAAAAAATTTTGAGATTGTAATTATCATCCAATGAAAGTGGTTACCTCAAAAATCATCCTTTTAAAAAATGAAAAATTCAACTTATAGTAACTGTCAGTTAGCCGATAGGATTGGAATCTGCATCCGGTAGCATAGAGTCTATATCTTGTAGCACAAAATATGCATCCTGTAGCATAAAGCCTATAGATGAAAACTACCAAAGAAGGCTAGAATATCTGGTTCAAATTATAGGAAGGGATGATGATGCAAAATAAGAGCAAAAATCACATAGTTATTGCATAATTTTTTATTTTTTTTTACCATTTTACTCCTAAGTGGCCAACATGTTGGTTTTCCACTTAGGCCCATTTATTTTAGTTGTGGGCAGCTAGCAAGCTGATTTTATAACCTAAAAATGTCAACAATGCCTGAGAGTTTGCACTATTAAATTTTTTATTTATATAGGTATTGGTCAGCCAAAGAACTAGTTTTCTAGCCAACACCTATCAATAATGCCCAAAAAATTTCATTGTTGATTTTTTTTTTTTTTTAATTTTTTTAAAATGATAACTTGGTAGAGAGGTTAAGAATAAGTTGTACCATACCCATTGAATCAACCCAATTAGCTACATATAATTCACCATAATGATGCAACAAGAAGTGATATTTGTTAATAACAAAAAACTCTTGATAAAATTAGCAATGCATGACTTTTATATTCTTGTTGTCCAATTATCGAGTAACTTAGTAAACCAGATCTGGAGAATGTAGCTTGGTAATCTTCTAGTGTGAAATAAAGTCTATTTTTTTGGAAAGCTCCATGTTATGTGTACCCATCATGTTTCAATAATTTTTATGAAATGGCATTCAAGAATATGAAATTAAGATATGGAGTATATAATTTATGAAGATAGATATGTGAAATAATATTAGTGAAAGGCATGGTATATATAGTACCCAAAAAAATAGATGATTACATAAAACATTGCTAGTGAATAAGTAAATAAGTAATCTAGAGAAAAAGCATAATACCTTTAATGTAGAATGGTTTACCAATCATAGTAGATATTGTATAATATCCATGTAGCAAGTGTAGAAGATCGTGTGATCCACCAATCATGTAGTTGAAGCTAAAAAATCAGCAACCAAATAGCTTGAATGATGTAGTAAACTAAAAGTTTGCAGCCAAGACATGTAGTAAATGTAGTGATGGAAAATCAAAATGACCTGTAAGTAGTGTGAGTAAGTGGAGATATCAGCAATCCATATTGATGGAAAGAATGTGTAGGAAGACTAAAATCTATAAAAACAACTGTCAAAATAAATGGAACTTGTGAAGTCTGATAGTAGAGTGGATGTTCAACTGGATGAACATGAAATACAATCATCCCATGGTAGAGAAATTAGTTCTATGAAGCATAAATAAGCTTGTTGAATTGTCATGAGAATGTGACAAAGAGCAAATGCATAAGTAAAATAAACAAGATAAGGCTTCAAAAACTTGTAAAAATTTTTGATATTGTACTTATCATCCAATGAAAGTGGTTACCTCAAAAATCATCCCTTTAAAAAATAAAAAATTTAACTTGTAGCAACTCTCAGTTAGCCGATAGAATTGGAATCTGCATCCTGTAACATAGAATCTACATCTTGTAGCATAAAGTCTGTAGATTAAAACTACCAAAGAATGCTAGAATAGTTGGTTCAAATTATAGGAAGGGATGATGCAAAATAAGAGCAAAAAGCACATAGTTATTATATGATTTTTATTTTTTATTTTTTTTACCATTTTACTCCTAAGTGGTCAACATGTTAGTTTTTCACTTAAGCTCATTTATTTTAGTTGTGGGCAGCTAGCAAGCTAGTTCTCTAACCTAAAATTGTCAACAATGCCTGAGGGTTTACACTATTGAATTTTGCATTTATATAGATATTGGTCAGCCAGAGAACTAGTTTTCTAGCCAACACCTATCAACAATGCCCAAAAGTTTTCATTGTTGTTTTTTATTTTTTTTAAGAATTTTCTAGAAATGATAACTTAGCAAAAAGGTTAAGAATAATTTGTACCATACCCATTGAATCAACCCAATTAGCTACATATAATTCACCATAATGATGCAATAAGAAGTGATATTTGTCAATAACAAAAAAATCTTGATAAAATTAGCAATGCATGACTTTTATATTCTTGGTGTCCAATTATCTGGTAACTTAGTAAACCAGATCTAGAAAATGTAGCTTGGTAATCTTCTAGTATGAAATAAAGTCCATTTTTTTAGAAAGCTCCTTTTTGTGTGTACCCATCATGTTTCAGGAATTTCTATGGAATGGCCTTCAAGTAATATGAAAATACTTGAAATGTGCATTAAAAGTGTAGGTTTCTCCATAACCCAACATGTATAATACTATTGGGTGTATGTTGTATCAATAAAGAGAAATTTTCTACATGAATTTTGTTATAAATCTAAGATCTTTCATAGAAAATATCATCAGTCACCTGTAAACTTGTACAATACAATATTAGTTTTGAAAAATAGAAGTATCTATCCATGTTCTTATTAGAATACGTACAATTAATTCCTAAGATAATAAAGATTAGATAATAGTAAAACTATTAGGACTTTAATTGGTGCTTTGAATAGAAGATGATAATTCACACAACATGAAATATGCTAATGAAAAAAATTGATTATTAGTCTAGATAATCATAAGAAATACAATGAAAATTACTAATTAATTGATCACCTATGCCAAAACATTATTTTAATATTGTCAATGACATAGATCAAGACATTTATTTGGTACATAAAAATAAATAAATCTTTAATTGTCATGGGAGTACCCTACAATAACCTAAAAATTATCTATTACATCAAATCAATACATAACATTTTGTCAATAAAGGTGTGAATAATTTTAATTTGATCAACCTCAAGGCAATTAATGTGAAGTTTATTAGGTGCTATGAATTTGTATTTTATTAATGTTTTAGTTGGATGTTAACAAATATTCTTGATTTTACTTCAGAAGATTCCCAAAATAAATGTGGTGAAATGTGATGGAAATCAATAGCATCCTCAATAAGATCCAAAAATCTTGAAGTTGGGATGTATATTTAAGGGGACAATTTTTTGAAGAACATGAGAGATGAATTATTTTTACCATATATTTTACATATTTGATGATGAATGTATCTATAATGATGTTTGATAAATAGTGAAAAATGTGATTGATGGCTTGAAAATCAATGTTCTTGGTTAAAAGAATAAAAACCAAATATCTTATAAATGAGAGGAGTTGTGCAAAAATTGAAAGAGGTTTTTAACTAAGAGTTAATAATAATAAAAAACTAATCTCATAATTTAATTCTGAGCATTTTAAATTTTTTCTTTCTTTTTTTTCTTTTTTAGTTGTTATAGGATACAACTCCTAGTTGCTACAGGATAGAAGATAATGATATATCTAAAAAAAATTGCTGATGGAAAATTTTAGAAAGAGGATTATTTTATTCATATCAATGTACACAAAAACCTTTCTCATAATTTAATTTTGAGCAATTAAAAATATTATTCTTTGATTTCATGTTTTCTTCTTGATTGATAGCTTTAAGGGTAGATATCTGACAAATGGTGAGAGTTGTACAAAAATTGAAACCTCTCTTAGAATTGTAATCTAAGAAAAATAAATCATTTTATGATGGCTCACAACTTGTAGATTGATTTAACCAAGAATTTTGACCACTTTTCACCATAAAGACTAAAAAGTTACAAAATTATGGACACAAATTTGCTATTTAAAAATCAATTATACATAAGTTGTCTATGATACATGCTTGTTATGAGTGAGGCAAAATAAGAATTAGCTCATTATTAATGATGGAATGTGGTTGTGAAGACATCTTCAGAGGTCATTTTATTATGGGTGGTAGGTGTGGTTTACAATCTTTGAGTGGATATTAAATAATGGGGTGTGTAATATTTTTATTATTAAATTTTAATTATAGATTTTGGGTTGAGTTATTTGATATTTTGTACCAACAAAACTTAGATAATTTGTTGAAACCCAACTTTTTAGTGTAGTTGTCAATTTTGGGGTGGTGGCTGTCATGACTGGTCTTGATACCAAGGCCAATAGACATGTGGTTTTTGGTAATACATTGACTGATATGGAGGTGGTGGTGGGATGCAATTTAAAATATTCAATATGTAATAAATATGGACAAAATAATAAAATACTAAGAATTTAAGAGGCATACCTCGATTTGTTTATATTAGTGGCCAAAGTTTTGTTTGAGATGCAAACAAGCCTGGTTTATTTTTATTTACAACTTGCATCTTATTATTTATGTTGTCCTCTTGTATCCAACCACTTTGGCATTCATGCTCAATATTTTACTTTCAACAATCAAGGTGATAGATAAAAAAATATTATTTTGTGAGTTGCCTTTGAAAATGTATTCTTTCTTGTAAAAAATCATCAATTATTCTTTCTAAAACATAAATAATTTTTATAGGTAATTTCATGATTGTTGATGAGAAAATAAAAATATATAAAATTCAAAAAGTCATGAAAATATAAATTTTTCCTATAATCAACCCTCCTTCATCAACATGGACAAGGGGGATTATTGTAGATTTAAGATTTTATTTTTGAGGAGTTGTAAGTGCCTCCTTTTTTATTTGGTTGACTAAAGCTGACAACATGGCATTCTTCTCTTTCAACTCTTTAATCATATATTTGAGAGCTACTACATCAACTATCCCTTCATTTTCTTTGTCATTACTAATATAAACTCCCCCAATTTTGTTTGTATTATCCATTGCTCTTACATGCATACAGTTAGTGTTTTTGAAGAAAATTTTTTTGATCTTTTACTAATTAGTGCCATATCACACATAGATAAATGAAGGTATGAGCTAACCTTGTTTATATTCTGTAGTGAAAGGTGAAGAGTCTTGATCTTTTAAAAAAAATTAATTGCATAAAGAAAATTACTCTAAGAAATCAATAAACATCCAAAAACAACTGTTATCAAGATTAAAGATTTATAGTGTGTGACACCCTTCCCCAACAATGGCACCAAAAATGACTAGCAGTAGATTCACAATCATATATACTTTTCTAGATTCAAATGAACAAAGAGAGTTACTATAGACCTATATCTTCTACTTTCATTTAATTATCAACCTAAGGATGTAAACTTAATAGGATGACATCACTATATGTACACACTTAATCCATTTATTTTATCATTCTATTGGTTGTAGTCTAAGATGTTAGAAATTATGCAAGAAATGAAATGTTGAATTGAAAACTCATAAAAAATCATGAATCAAATAATTACACTACTTTATATTCGAAATCTTCCATAAAATAATCACATACAAAGCTGAAAATCACACAACTGAAAATTAAACACTCAACACATAAATGAAATAAGTAATATGCTTAACTAATTGATGGGTCAGATTATTGCTATAAGACTTCCAAAGAGGGCCCTTCCTCCTTCCAACTTGATCTTCAATCATTATTCTTAAAACAATAAAATTGACTCAGAAGTAGTTACTTATATTAATCAAATGTAGCAAAGAATTGCTACAATAAAATTACAATAGTTGTCTTACAAAATATGATTTTACTTCCCCCTTCTCTCCTAAGCTTCTCCATTTTTATAGGAGAGATACGTGCCATATTTTTAGAATATAAAATCTAGGAGGTTGTAACCAAATAATAAAATGCAACAGTATTGTTACAACAACTATACATAAAACAAAATAATACATATGAATAATCGATGAGAAGGATTTAGTTTGAGAGAATCACTCCTTCCTATTTTCACGGCACTATTCTTACTCCTAAAATCATGGAAGAGATTATCTCTTCAATTTTTCAAATTTTTTCTAACCTTTCAAATGATTTTCTACATCCAAATAAATCAATTGGAAGTGGTTATATGATGACAATTGGATGTTACCTCAAATTGTCACTTACAACCATGGTTGTGGGATGCATACAACCAGTTGTTATAGGATACTTCTGAGAGCTATAAATTTTACATATGGACTCAAAATGAGATTTCATATTTTTTTAAAGTGTATAATATTTCAAAGAGAATCTAAATATGTAATAATATTCAATATTATAAAACTCTTTGATATCACTTTTACTGATATTTACAAACCGGTATGCTCTAATAAATCTGGGTAGTTGTTGTAGGATGTCCAAACATGATGACTATTGAATAACCTACATTCTTCCTTCACCATTAGTAACACCAAATCTAAATCACAATAAATCATACTATTTCATCTATAAATAATCATTATTTAAACCATAACAAGGAATATATGCATCATAAACTTTTATTGTGCTAATATGGATAATTATGGATGGAATGGTATTTGAGTATATGAAATGGTGGATTATACAATAGATAAAGGTTGAATATATAGTAATAGGAGTACCATTTATTGGACTCATCACCACCCTTGTACATGGATATCCATTCACTTTCATGGTAGACGAAGGAGCTTCCTACAAGAGATCAAATCAATTTTCAAGAAGGCTTATGAACTCCTCAAGGACTAACTCCTTTTGATTTGAAGGTAGTTTTAAAAATACTTGGAGATCAAATAACACCTATTCAAGACTTTATATTCTTATTCTTAACTCTTCATAAGATAATAAATATTTATCCATTTTTTTAACCCCCCAAGATTCCATTCTTGGTGTGGGATTTCTCTCTCTCTCATTGATGTTATAAGTATGCCTAGTTTTGACATTGCAACATATCCACAAGAAAGGTATGCGAAGACCTACTATTTTTTTTAATCTTATTTTCTTTAAGAAATAAATTCAAACTGGTTCAATCTTTCCAAGTTTATATTTCAGTGTGTTGAATGAGTTGTTGATATATGCTAGTGAGAAAATTACTTGTCATTGCATCTTGTCCTACTTGTGTGCACCTAATTATGGATACATTATCTTCTTTCAAGTCACTTGGATTACATTAAAGTGTGATATTATATCTATTTTTTTGGAGTTTCAATAGTGTCTTATCAGTCCTTTGAAGCTCTCACCTTATCTGCTAGACTTACATAGTCTCTAGGTTGAAATACTTATGTTAGAAGCTCTCTCTTTTGAAGTAAAGACCAGATTGTAGTTTTACCTCTTTCAAGTGCCAATATAAGATAGTATTGAATCAAACCTTCTGGTGTATCACCCCTTTGTTCTAGTTTTCTTGTAATTATATGGTTTCTTATCCCTTTTCATACATCAACTATTTAGTATAAAGATAATCAAGATAAATCTAGGGAGCTAGCCCTTTCAACTAGAGGTTTATCCCTACTATAGATAACCCACAAGTTTATGGGTAATCCCATTATTTCACTCAATTGGAGTAGGCTTGAACTACCTCTCCAAGAGTGTAAAATTGAGTGATAACAGGTACTATAATTTATTTTTGTCCCCAGTGCCTATTGTAAGGACCTCTAGAATTTGGCATTAAACATAATATATTTGTATAATATGATGGTTTTATATATTACATGACTATTTACTATGATATCAAAAAAAATCAAAAATATTTATAGTAGATTTATGCCCAATATGAGTGGGTATAAAATGTGCAATTATGGTCAAATTTTCCATAACCACCATAATGTTGTGGTATCCATGTGATACGTAAGGTATCCCCACTATATATTCCATAGATATGACATCTCAATTCCATTCAGGGACATCATGTGGATGTATTAATCTTTCAAGGTGTTAATGTTCAACTTTACTTTTTTATCATTCAAGCCACCTGGATAAATAAATGGTCACATATTTCTTGAATCTATGACAAAATAATAGTTGATAAAGGTCAGCATACATATTGTTGGCTCTTAGGTGCCCTAAGTATGGGGATTTTTAAGCTTTTAAAAGGATCAATTATCTCAATTTTATTAGGTTGAGACCATAAATTATTCCCTAATAATGTACTAACCCATTATTTTCTAAAGTATATCCCTCAAACTTATTACTAAATTGGTTACCAGATAGCATCTATTTTCTTACTTATTGGTACCATTTTTTTGCTACAAGGTTTCCAATATCCTTTCCATTAAAAAATTATGTATTCTTATAGCAATATGAATGTGTCTATTAATACTCAAGGCATCAAAAACTTTATTTTCCTTCCCCATTATGTGGTAAATTGTAAGATAGAAATCATTGAGGAACTCCATCCATTTTTTTTATGCATTTAAATGTGATTGGTCAAGAAGCTACTTCAAACTTTCATAATATGTTTTCAATTCAAACTTTTGGGCCTACAAGGAAAAATCTCCACATTTAAAGAGTATGAACTATGGTTGCCAACTCTAGGTTATGTGTGGGATATGTTTGCTCATGTTATTTATCTTTGAGAGTGTATTAAGATGTCATCTATAAATTCCAATAATAAAAGGTTTAGATAAGTGTGGAACACTTTTTCCATGAGGCCAATCAAGATGGGTGGTGTATTTGTCAAACCAAATGGAAAGAAAATGAATTTGTAATGGACACATTACATTCAAAATGTAATTTTGTGAATGTCCACTTTCATTAATCTTATTTTCTAGTGCCCAGATCTAAAATGTACTTCTGAAAACATTATATCCCCTTTTAACTATTCAAAGAGATCATCTATCCAAGGTAGCGTATAGTTTTTTGATAATGATCTTATTTATCTATTTGTATTCAATGCAAAATATAATAGAACCATCCTTATTTTTTTACAAACACTATTGGATCACCCTAAAGGGATACACCAGTCCTCACCAAACCTTTATCTAATAACTACTTAATTTTAATCTTGATTTTATGTAGGTTAGAGGTATACATTTTGTATGGATCTTTTAAAACAATCTCTACTCATGGTATCAAATCAATATTAAAATCTATGCCCCTTTTTAGAGGCACTCATGGAAATTTCTAATGAAACACTTCCTTAAACTCCATCAAAAGAAGATGTGTGTCAAAATTGGGCTCACTATAAATAAGATGTACATAATCAAAGATTCAAGTTTAAGAACATAATCTTAATATTAACTATGTCATAATATCTTTATATGTTAGCTTTAAATCTTTGTTTATGTACATCAAAAAGTATAAAATCAATTCCAAGTTTTATGTACATAAGAAAATATTCAATTTTAAGAACATAATCATAATATCAACTAAAATAATTCAACCATTACATAGCAATGATACTTTGGTAGAAACATCTATGGTCAGGGTACAACCACTAGTTATAAGTTTGTGACTATCAAGATCTTTAAACATACTTTGAACTAGTAGACATCATGGTATAGCCTTGTTGTTGTGATTTTCATGATTTATAGGGTATCCTTGCCTAAAATAAATAATTTTCATAGTATAATTATAAAAAATCATATTAGGTGATTCGGAACTAGCATGGTGTAAAGAATGGCACAACCCTTTAAATAAGGTCATATTAACTATGCATATGCAATAAAATATAGGCATTTAAGCCCTTAGGTTTCATGTTCACAAAAGATCAAAAAATATACATGAGTTTCAAGTTGCTATGTTTCAAAAATATGGAGTTTTAAAATCTGTTTCACAATACATCCATCAAGGTCATGATTTTCTACATTTTTTTCTACTATTTTTTTAATGGTTATCTAATGCACAAATCCTAATTTAGTTTAAGAATCAACTAGTTAGAAATAAACTATAAGATATAAAAAAACATTAAATATATAATAAAAAAACATGCATAAAAGGAAGGAGATCACCTCAAAAGTAAGCTAAACCATATGAATGTGAGACAAGAAGTGATAAGTGAAAAAATCGAATCAATGGAATAAAACCCCACATGCATTAATAAGGAATGCTTACAAAAATATTCCCCAAGATTAAAACCTTCATGAATAAAGGAAAAAATATGAGAGAATGAGAAATTATAATGGGCCTAAATCCAAAATTAAGTGTCTCAAGATGTTATAGTTAATAATGAAAGATGAGAGAGATCATTACATAGAGCCAGTGAGCCAAAAAGAGTTACTAAGAAACTCCATCATAGTCTTGCACAACCTTTTTAGTGTGAGATTAGTGTCACTAAACTTTATAAGGTGATGGATATGTGTGTTAAAAGTATATAATAAGTTTATTATGACATAAAATCCAATATTTCCTTAAAAATAAACAAAATAGGTGTGACGCTTCATAAATCTTGAATATGTGAATTATAAATTCATTTAATAAGAAATGCACAAGTTAGGTATTTATATACTCAAAATAAATATTAATATTCAACACTCCCTCTTAAGATTATTTTTGGTTAAAAAAGAGTATAAAACCTTAAACAAATAAATAATGTGACATTACATAATACTCCCCCTTGATGATGATGCAGAGGTTTATATACATTTGTTCTTAATGAATGAAACAAGAAACATATCCCCATACTTACCTCTGCATAAATCCACCTAACTTTGATCTTCTTATTTATCCTTATTTGGTCTCAAGTGTTTATATATCTATTATAAGCTCTCTATTATTTTAGAGCATTTAAGTCTTCTTGAAAATAGTATCTCATTGTTGGAGTCACCTCAATCCATGCCTTGATTATAAATTCAACTTACCTCTCTTTGTCTCATCACATTGTCAATCCAACCTAGGTTTTCTCCGACTTTATGATGTTTTTCCTCTTTAAAAAACTCAAACAATTCTTTAGAGACCCTTCATTACTCACAAACATTTTCATACACTCCTGATAACATTCACTAGCTTCTTTCTTTGACATAGACCTGTTTAGTAGCCTTTTCCTAGGGATTTTCTTATTGTAGGGAAAGGTAAAATCCTATATTGACAATATAAAACCATATGCATCTATCCTTTATTCCCTTTCATCCTTATATGAAGTTTTATTCCCTCTCATTCTTTAAACCACTTTTCCAAATGCTTCTAGATCCCTGTTTAGGCCTATTAGGTCAATGTTTATCATTTCCACACGTTGTCTAGTTATTCCATATATATTTATGTATGAGAAAAAATTATAAACACAAAAATCCTTTAAAATTAATTCACAACAAACTTTACACAAAGTTTTAGAGATGTTTACCAAGTAAAACTTCCACAAATCTAACTTTTGTATAAAAACCCTAAAACAGGGTATACTAAAACTGTCACTACCCAAGAAAGGAAGAAATTCATTTCCAGGTTCCCAAAAGATTTTGGAACAACTGGAAAAAAAAATTAAGTTTATTTGGACTACTACATAACTTTTACACCTCATGGATTTTATTAATCATGCCTTTATCCATGTTTTCTTCACTAAATTGAGTCTAGCTGTATTAAAACCACAAGATTATAGACACTCAAAAAAGATATATAAAGGTTTAGGGTTCACAAATGAATCCCTAATACTAATCAAGGCTTAAAACTAATTTTAAACAACACCACTTTCCATTTTGAATTGCCACCTATCCCTTCTTCATAACTCTATTTGACCCTTTATGAATGTCTGGGTTGACTGTGTGTGTATTTAACATAGTATTAGAGGGTTGAATGAAATATGTTACGTAAAGTGTCTTGAAAAGGAATTAAAATGCATGATAAACCTTTTTCATAAGGTCATAAAGACTCACCCATTATTTACATGATGCTAACAACCCTCTTTCAGTTTCAAAAGTTGATACATCTCCATAGTTCATGCCTACATCACAGATTACAAATTTATAGAGTATGCAGATATGTAGGTATATTTTGGATCCTACTCAAGGAATGTTGAAAATACTATCTTTAAAAATTTTAAAACCAATATCCACTCATTACAATTACTGAGACCATTATAAACTTATTGACTTCAAATATTTTTACTTCTAAAGCATACTCTCAATCTTTCAAACACCAGAGACAACAATGTCTATCTTGAGTTTTTTAAGCATAGGTATGTAAATAATTTTATAGAACCAGAAGAACCTCACAACAAATTAAATCCACTCACCATTATTTCAAGACTAATAAACACTTTTCTTTATCACAGGTTTCTTTGCATTTGTTGTGGGCATGTTCATTGCATACACAGGAAGTGCAAAGTCTACCAATACCATTATTTCAAATAAGAACTATATATTCAATTCTTGGGGGTTTATTTTCCATTAAACATTCAAATCAAACCCCATAAAACTTTTCTCATACCTTGAATGAATTTTCTATTTACACAATACCTATTTATTTTTAAAAAAACTCCCACAACTGACTCTCCACTACTTTAGGTACGTTGTAGAACTATATAACTATTATCTTACCATCAAGGTGATTTATTAAGTGAGTTATGTACTCTTGACACTTGTTTAACCCTACCTAGACAAAACATGACATGAGACTTCTTATGACAAGTTAAATTAACCCTCATAGACTTTACATTCAAATTTGAAAATTCAAATTAAACTCTTGGCGAGAAAATGCCAAAGAGGTCCTCAATTCAAACTTGTCAACTTCATAACACTTATGAATGACTCTTAACACCCTAAAATAATTAAAATAACTTGTTATTGACTCTAGACTTATAAAATAGATCCTATTTACAATTAATGTAGTGATGTTCCTGCATCATACTACTGAGGAGCAAGAAAAATTCCATGAAAGTGATAAAAGTTTTTGGCATTGATTATTTTTTACAGCATCTTCCTTCCAAGCTCATGCCTAGCTAGATCCCAAGGCCTCTTTGGAATATATAGGCCTTTTTTATGCTTACTCAAACTCAGTATGGCTCCTCTTTTGTTGCTCTTTTTATTTAACTTATTCTTCCTCTTGCCTTACATCTTCCTAATCTTTGGTAACTATTATTCATTCTCTTTCCTCAAATGACCTGCACATGAAACAAACATGTCAACTAAAACCACTTCTTGCTTATTCCCTTGGAGTTCTCCTTGTTCATTAATTGCCAACTCTTCTTCTTCTTGGCTCAAGATTCTCTCTAATGCCAACTCAACTACCATGATGTTATTCTTGTCTCCTATGAGACTTATACCATTATATTATCCCATTATTTGCTTCCATATCTCTTATTATTATATTGTATACTCATCTTCATCATCTTTTTTTTCCATTGGTGTCAAACAAAACACCTCAATCTGTTGCCATGAAAACTCTTCAATCACTTCAACTTGTGCTTCTTCCTCACACTCTATTGTTTCCACCTCACATGTCTCTTCATTAATGTATAGCACTTCATTTATTGTTGTTGTACCTTATTTTCCTTCTACCAACACATTCATTAGCCTCAATTTACTTACATACAACTCATCTTTAGAAACATCTATATCAACATATTCATCAAAAATGACATTGAAATGAATACCTTGTACCTTTTGTCTCTCCTCTAATATTTCTTGGCTACAATCTTCCTCACTACCTGTCATGAAGCATGGTACTATTGTAACTTATCTTTCTTCTTCTTCATCATCCAATGGATTACCCTCTTTAAGATAACACAAGATTGTGTCACCATACTCAGCCATCCAATCAATTTCTTCTTCACTAGTATGTTGTTAATGTTTCAATTCTTCATGTAACTCTTCACTTGTGTGAAAATATGCAAAGTAATCATTAGTCATAATCATTTGAGGCTTCTTTGCCTCTTCATTTCTTTTTCTAGGCTGCCTTGCTTTCAACTTCATCTTTTGTCTTCTTCTCTTCTCCACCAATTTCTTGATTGGACAATTAAGTGGTTTCTTCCTCATGACCCACCTAAGATGTGGGTTCACTATCTCTCTCAACTACTCTATCTTGGTCAGCATCTCATCTATTTGTTGCCTCATCTCACTTATACCTTTCTCCATCTCAATCCTCTTCTTGGTGTTTTCATGCACCATCTTCTCTTTGTGGTGGATCTTCTGAACCTTTCCCTTTTTCCTTTTCTCTCTCTCTCTCTCCTCATCTCAACTAAGATGCCTATAAATCCTTTGGCCTCATATGGACCTATTCTCCTTTATGACAAGTCTTCCATCTTGTCATCTTTATCATTCACTTGGTCTCTCATTTGACTCTCTCTTTTAGAGTCAATCTCTCTCTTTTGTTCTCACTTGGGACTTCTTTCCTCTTTAGTCTTACCTAAAGGACTATCACAAGCTCACCTATGAGATTCTCTTTTGACCTTCTTAACATTTTTTCTCTTTCTCTTTAAGATTTCTTGGCTAATGGCTATGCTACCTATCTTCTCTTTCACTTTTCTCTCACGTATACTTCTGCCTCTCCATGCCTATAACCTCTTCACTTTATATATCTACAACCTTCATTAGCTTCTTCATAACAACATCTTCTCAAAATAACATTCAGAATTCATTCAATAAAAACTTATGCATATGAAATCAATAATATCAAAACCAAAACATACCTTTCCATGAAATATTTTGACTCTAATACCACATGATGTAGAGGTTTCTATACATTTGTTCTTAATGAATGAAACAAGAAACATATCCCCATACTTACCTCTGCACAAATCTACCTAGCTCTAATCTTCTTATTTGTCCTTATTTGGTCTCCAGTGTTTGTATCTCTCTTAAAACCTCTCTATTATTTTATAGCATTTAAGTCTTCTTGAAAATAGCATCTCACTATCAGAGTCACCTCAATCCATGCCTTGATAACAAATTCATCTTACCTCTCTTTGTCTCATCATATAGTCACTTCAAGTTGGGTTTTCTCTAAATTAGTGGTGTTTTTAATCTTTTAAAAACTCAAAAAAATATTTAGAGACCCTTCATTACACTCACAAACATTTCCATGCACTCTTGATAATATTTACTAGTTTCTTTCTTTGACACAGACTTATTTAGTAGCCTTTTCTTAGGAATTTTTCTTGTTGTAAGGAAAGGTACAATCCTATATTAATAATATAAGACAAAATTCATGTACCCTTTATGTTATTTCATCCTTATACAAATTTTTATTCCCTAAATCATTTTTTAAACCACTTTTCCAAATGCTTCTAGAACCTTATATAGGCCTATTAGGCCAATGTTTATCATTTCCACACACAATCTAGTTATTCCATATGTATAGCTATGAGAAAATTTTATAAAACCCAAAATAATTTAAAATTACTTCACAACAAACTTTACACAAAGTTTCAAAGATGTTTACTGGTAAAAATTCCACAAATCCAACTTTTGTAAAGAAACCCTAGAACAAGGTATACCAGAACTATCACTGCGTGAGAAAAGATGAAATTCATTTACAAGTTCCCAAATGAGTTTGGAATATCTAGGAATATTTTTTAAGGTTATTTGGACCTCCACACAACTTTTTCACCTCATGGATTCTATTAATCATGCCTCTATCCACATTTTTGCCACTAAACTAAGTCTGACTATATTAAAACCACAAGACTGTAGACACCCAAAAAAGACATATCAAGGTTTAGTGTTCATAAATGAATTATTAATACTAATCGAGTCTTAAACCTAATTTAAATAACACCAATTTCCCATTTCAATCACCATCTATCCCTTCTTCATAACTCTATTTGACCCTTTATCAATGCCTGGGTTGATTATGTGTGTTTTTAACACAGAATCGGAGGGTTAAATTAAATATGTTACATAAAGTGTCTTGACAATGAATTAAAATGCATGAGAAACCGTTTGCAGAATGTAACAACTACTCACCCATTCTTGACATGATGCTAACAACCCTCTTTCAGTTTCCATTGTTGATACAACTCCACAATTCATGCCTACATCACATATTAGAAAATTTACAGGGTATGCAGATATGTAGGTATTTTTTGGATCCTACTCAAGGAATGTTGACACTAATATCTTTAAACATTTTAAAACCAATATTCACTCATTAAAATTACTAAGACCATCATAAACTTATTAAATTCAAATCTTTTTACTTCTAAAGCATACTCTCAATCTTTCAAACACCAGAGATAACAAGGTTTGTCTTGAGTTTCCTAAGCATAAGTCTAAAAATAATTTCATAGAACTAGAATAACCTTAAAATATAATAAATCCACTCACCATTATTTCAATACTAATAAACACTTTTCTTTATCATAATTTTCTTCACATTTATTGTGGGCTCATTTATTACATACACAAGAAGTGCAAACTCTGCCACTACCATTCTTTCAAATAGGAATTGTATATTCAATTCTTAGGGGTTTCTTTACCATTACACATTCAAATCAAACCCCATATAACTTTTCTCATACCTTGAAGGAATTTCTTGTTTACACAATACCTATCTATTTCAAAATAAACTCCCATAACTAACTCTCCACCACTTTAGGTATGTTGGAGAACTATATAATTTTTATCTCGCCATCAAGGTGACTCATTAAGTGATTCATGCACTCTTGACACTTATTGAACCCTATCTAGACAAAACATGACATGATACTTCTTGTAACAAGTCAAATTAAGCCTCTTAGACTTCACATTCAAAACTGAAAATTCAAATTAAGCTCTTGGCAAGAAAATTCCAAAGAGGTCCTTAATTCAAACTTTTCAACTTCCTAACACTTATGACTGACTCTTAACACCCTAAAATAACTAAAACAACTTGATATTGACTCTAGACTTTCAAAATAGATCCTATATACAATTGAGCTAGTGATGTTCCTGTATCAAAGGATAATTTATTTTGAGAAGAATGACAAGATTACAATGTTTTGAGAAAAGAAAGAATAAGAGTATAGATGTCACCAACAATGCTGCAAAAGTGAAGGTATGATCATCAAAAATTTCTAAGAATCATCTTCAAAAAATAAGTTTAATTTGCTTTGGAACAATGACCAATAAAAGGAGATCATAAAAATGATCCATTGTACTTGCAAAATAGAAGCTTATATCAATCTTCAGGTTAAGTAAAGAAAAAATAAATATTTCATAATATGGTCTATATATAATTAATATACTAAAGGTATATTTAATAAGAGAAAAAATACAACTTCCATAACAAAGTATGGACTCCTGCATGAACAAAAGAAGTTAGTCAAAAATGAAATTAGTTCCAATAAAGGCATATTTCCTTAAAAACTTATAAGAAAAAATAAGTACAAAAGTAAGGAAAACAATATATTTTAAGTTTAAACTTATCAAAATTGAGAAAAATAAGATGTTTCACCTTTCACAAAATATATCTTATGAGATGCAAATGAAAGAGTATCAAAAGAAGGGACATCATTGTTTATCAAAACCTTAGGAATCCAAAGTTTTTAAGTTTAGAATGAGGTGGTTTAGTTGTTTTCCAACAATGTAAAAGGTCTTGATTTGTTTTACCATAATATTTACATAAATTTACTTTCAACATTTAATAATATAATTTTCATGCTTATTACAATGCTCACAAAGTTTACCAATTTTAACTAGAGTATGAACACAAGCAGCCTTATAACCAAAATAAGTCTTATAAGATTGAAAATTACTATGTTGCAATGTCCTTCAGTTAAGGGGACAATATAATTTAATATTCACATTAGAAGAATTATAACTAAACCCTTAAAAAAAAAATAGTTTCACATGAAATGGGCTCCATGATGTCATTTTCATGATTTCCAAGACCGCCTCCATTATAACCCATCAAATGCATAATTTTTAAGCCAAGATTAAAATAAAATCATATGCAAAAGAATAAATTATTTAGGATAAGTACATTTGATCTAATCATTATAGGCATGAATGTTGTCAAAAGATGCAAGGTTAACATTAAGAATATCAACCAAATGAAGTTTGTAGTGCATAAAAATTTATTTTCTAACATTCAACTTAACACTTAAGAGCATAAATTTAATTATTTTTTAAATCAATTTATTGCATAACATTTTTAAAAGTTAAGAATAATGCTAATTTAAAATCCATAGATTAGTAATAATGTAAAAACTAAGATTGATAACACTTAAACAAGTAAATTATATAAATTTTTTAAATAATTGTCTCTAATAAAAATCATATATTAATCAAAATTCCATTTTTTATGTATTTTTATTATTCTATGATATATATATATATATATATATATATATATATATATATATATATATATATATATATATATATATAAAGGATGTTTGATTTGATTTGAATTAAATATGGATAAGGGATGATTTTTTATGATGGAAAAATACACATCCTTAAATTCAACGTGTTTTTTTTGTTTTAAATATGTGTTGAAAGGAGTAAGACTTATGTTTTATAAAAGAGTTTAAACATATGTCCAACACAACTAAAATATGAGTTAAAAAGGGAAGAAAACCAAATATAAGAAACAAAAAAGTGCCACCTTAAAGCACCACATGTCACAGGAAGCAAAGACAAAAAAAGAACACAATGCTTGAGGAACAAGACATGCAAGAGATTGAAGCCAAAGCAAAGAACCACTTGGTAAGATATGGAGGCAAAAAGATAGAGAATAAAATAATTTTATACCACATATTGGGGCATGATAAACTGATTAGTAAAGCATGAAAAAAAATAAAAGGCCAAAAAAAGAGGCTCCACCAAAAGAAAAATAATGCCACTTGCAAAAAGAAGGGCGATGGGAAGGTGTTTTAAAGAGAATTTTCAAATTGAAAATTGTTATAGTTTTAAAATACCACTCTTATTAAAGTTTTATACTAAAAATAAGAGAGAACATGTTAAAATTACAACATAAATTAGTGATATCTCATGCAAGAAAGAAAGAGTGCCACTCGACAAAGAATAATATTATAATGCCACATATTACTGCATAATAAAAGCGTAGAAGAAGGTCCAGATCACAAAACAAATATGCCACTACTAGATATAAGTATGAATAAATTTTTAGAGAATAAAAGGTTTAAAATTACAAGGTTCATCATGGAAAAACCAATTAGAGGATGTCAAAAAGAACAAAAAACTGATAAAATACCACACTAGGAGAATGGGACATAGTATAATGGCATAGATGGTCAGAAACAAGGTGTTTTAACAACATAAACTAGTGTGATATAATTCTTAAGAGCAGTTTTAGGAAGAATATGTTAGATAAAGGAGAAAAGAGAGTACTTAAGTAAGAGGAGAGGGGCACAAAATGGTAAAAATGATCATAAAGAAAGTAGATTGTCATGCAAAAGTGGGCATGTTGATTATCGAATGAAATAGCTAAAATAATACTCTAAATAGTAAAATAACAAACCAAAATATTTTTTATTGTTCTTCCACCAAAAAAAATTGTTTAGAACAAATAAAATCTAAATAAATAATGATTTTGCATGCAACAAAATGAAGGAAGAATTGTTCATATGTCAAAATGAAATGCCATACTGTTGAGAAGAAGAGTAAATATACATTCCCAAATAATATTGCACTCTCAAAACATCTCTAGGAAATTTAAAAAAATTAAAAAAATTGAAGTATTAAAAAAATTACTTCTTTTCCACCTTTAAACCTGTAAAATTATCAAAGATCAATGTTAAAATTTATCTACTATAATACCAAGTTAAAAATAAATGGCAAGATATAAATAAATGTTTAATGTATAATATTAAACATGCACAAAAGGAATGATATCACCTCGAAATTAAGTCAAACCATATGAATGTGAGACAAGAAGTGATGATTGGTAAAACTGAATAAATAGACTAAAATCCCTCATGCATTAAAAATAAATACTTACAATAAAAAAAATTGAGATTACATCCTTCATGAATAAAGGAGAAGAAATGAGAGAATAATAAATAATAATAGGCCTCAAGCTAAAATCAAGTGTCTCAAGATCTTTTAGTGAAGAATAAGAGAGGAGAGAGTTTATTAAATAAAGTTAGTGAGCCAAAAGGAGTTGCTAAGAAATTCCATCATAGGCTTGCACAACCTTCTTAGTGTGTACCTAGTGTCATTAATCTTCATGAGGTGATGGGGAAGTGTGTGACAAGTTTATAAGGAGTTACATGTGACATATAACTCTAAGATTCCCTTAAAAAATGATTAAAAAATGTATAACACCTTATAAATCTGGAATATGTGAATTATAAATTCACAACTTAATTATTTAATATACCCAAAATAAATATTAATATCCAACACAAGTTATCTCAGGTGTTCATATATAATATTACTCCTTAAAGGTCCTTTGTGTTCGTAATAAAAACTAAGAGAGAATGTATCATTACTAAACAAAAAATGTTGACATGCATTTATTTAAGAAACATTTGTAAGATATCTCATCTCACGTAGGGAAAATAATTATAAAGTAAATTAAGCAACAAAACCCCAAATATCACTATTTTCTAAGTTAACAAATTCAAATTAAGTGGATATCTCGATGTAACTAATTTAAAACCAATTCATGATAATGTTTTCATCATGAAGAAATATATTTACAAGAAATTTTCCCAAAATTAAAACTCATCAAATTAATATGAGGAGTGCATCTTAAAATTACTTATAGGTATAATCCCTAATTGACTTGAATACAAAACCCATAACTTCACAATCTGTGTACCATGTCACCGATACTAGTTACAGAAGAATACAAACTTACATAACTCATTTCAAAATTTCAATAGTTTTATCTTTTTTATTATTATTAGTTATTTATTTTTAAATCATGACATGACTATCATGTGATTCCTTCCTAGTTATTGTAAATGAATCCCAAGCATTCAAAAATAATAGGAATAGGGGTTATTGGCTACTCAAGATCCTTATAAAATAACAAAACCTTCAATAATATATCTCTAAATTGAGATGGCTTCTCCCACCTATAAAACCAACCTTTGGGTCATCATGGCTTCCCCCACATGATCTAAGAAGTTATTGAACATTTTCATAACTCATATCTGAGAATTAAACATGGCTTTGATACTAAGATGTAATGCTCAACATATTCATAACCAAATTTACCTAAAATGAGACCAATTTTTTTTTTGTTAATATTTATTTACACTTGTTCACAAAACATTAAATTTTATTTGATTTATTTATTTAGTTATAAATTTTAATTATTAAATCTTTGGAAGAAAAAAAATGATATAATAAGGTCAATAATAGATGATGTACTTGTGTTTATCGTATTTTCATCTTTACTAAGGGTTAGTTCGTCCATTTTATCATAACAATCACATTTCAAAATTAATTATAATAATCAATTAAAACAAATACACATTTCTTATTTCACACTAAATCATTATTCATATTCATGAATTTTCAAAAATTATCAGAATGATTATTATAGTTATCACGTATATAGTTTCATGGATTATTTACATATACATACAAAATTGAATGGAAATAAGATATGTTTTTTAATATCATGTTGCATTAAGATTGTATTGTTATAGGTGACCACAAAATGGTCAAACTGAGAGGTTCAAAATGGGGAATTACAAAGTGAATGAGGTTTTTGGATCCTAGAAGCACATGAATAGGGTCATCAAATCATTTCTATATCACATGACAATTTCAAAAAACATATTGTTGTGACTCTTCTATTAATAAAGGAGTGGTATGGTTTTGGCAATCTTGGGAAAAAAATCTATTCACTTTGAGTTTTTTTGGGTTTTATTTATTTTGCCTTTTGGACTTATTTTTTCATATTTATTACTAAAGATTGTCTCTAGATTTATTGAAAATAAAGATACTCTCTACAACCTATTTTTTCTTTATTTAGAATTTTATTTGTTACAATTAGCTCTGATTTTAATCTTTTATTAGAGTAAATCTTATTATTCTTAATTGGAAGTAGTGTATATATAATTATTTGATTTATAAGTAAACCCACTTTTCCATTATTAAATTTGGTGAACCTACTCTCTTACACCCCTTAGGGTTATATTTTGATTTCATTGTATAATATTTTATTTTTCTAGGGGTTTTTTTCTCTTTTGCAATCACTAGCCTTAGCCGTTGTGTGTTATCTTCAAACCCTAGGGTAATTTTATAAAACCCTTGTTTTGTTTTGCCCTATTATTAGGGTAAGATCTTTCTTGTTCATAGTTTTTCATGTGCTTAGTGTTTGTGTTAATTTATGATAGATCTCTATAGCCCTAATTATTTTGTGTTTACCTCAAAACCTAGTGTGTTTGTCATAGATAACCTTTTAGATGTACTTTTTCAAGATGTTGCAAATGCTTATATTAATTTCATGTCTTTTCACCATTATATAGAAGATATTGATAATAATTATTATGAGAGTAATAAAAAAATCTTAGTGTCAAACAAATAAAACTAGAGCAATGTGGATTTGGACCTAGATGTGCACAAAAACTAATTGATTCCTTCGTAGAACATAAGAAAACCCTAACACAAACTATAGGGAATAATTTAGATGTAGATACATGTTTTCATTTAGAGATCAATGATTCTTCTTTGAATGCAAATTTTGGTAATAATTTTAATGTTAGAGCCTCTCAAGATTATGATTGAAATGTACACGTTAATGACTATGATTATGAGACCCAAATGGAAGGCCCAAAAGAGATGAACCGATTGATTATATTAGGAATTTTTTTCATTAAAAATCTTACTGATATCTCTAGAATTATAACCATGTTGAATCGAATAACTTTCCAAAATGTTCATTTTCATGATGTTTCAAAATTGTCCCTTACCCTACTCATGTTTTTTATTTATTTTGTTATTCCTTCTTCTCCAAATGTTGTGTTGTTTAATGTTCAAAAAAAATCATTGCATGCCTCATTTTCAAACCTTAATTCATTCAAATCTATAAAATGTTTGTGTTCTTTCTCAATATTTTTAAACATCTCAACTTAGCTCTATTATTCCTCTAATCCAACCATCTATGGCTTTTCAATTTCCTCTTAATTATGTTAATCCTTCTTTTCTTTCTCCTGTTCCAATTTCTACCACTTTTATTCCACACCAATCTTTTGAAATTATTATTATTGTGCAAGCCTTGAGTGATGTACAATAAAAATTGAAATTAAGGGTCTCATAAGCCAGGTGATAAGGTCTCTTATCATGATATACTTTTAGACCCTTTGGCTCAAGGTGTACTTGATTATCATTTACCAATTGGATTTATTACTCCCAAAGTTGAAATATTCTTACCATGCTAGATCATTGTATGCCTCTTGTTTAGACATTACTTATGATGATAAATTTTTAACTAAGCTATTTCTAATATTCTTAAGAGACTATGCACTTGGTTGGTTATATACTTTACCTTGTGGTTTCATACATTCTTGTATATCTCTAGCTGATGATTTTATGGATCTTTTTCAAATAAATATTGTTCATAAGGTTACATTTGTAGAATTAACTCAACCTATAAAAACATCCAATAAATGCATCAAATATTATGTGCTTATGTTCAAAACCATGGTAACTAAGATGACTAATCAACTGTCAGATTGTGATATTCAAATCATTTGTATCAATAGCATACTACCAATTATCAAAGACAAAGTAGCTTTAAACACTTATCAATCTTCTGATGAACTTTTTGGCATCAGACTTGTAAAATACAACATGCTTAACTATGAGGCCAATGCCAGGTTAAATCATAAACCATAAATTCTAAGATAAGAATGATGTTAAAAAATATTCAATGTTTTATAGAAACTATATAAGAAGCTTGTGTTACCTCTAAAAAAAGGAGTGTAGACAATTTACAAGGTTAAGTAAAACCCCACAAAACATCTCCAATAAGTTACTTGAACGTAACATTATTATTTTTAACCACCAATAAGTAAATTTGATTCTTCAATACCGTTGTTTAAATATGTTGATGCAAATGCATATTATAGTTTTATTATACTTAAAGGGAACTCTACAAATAGATGTATCATATTGAAACATAAGAATTAAGAATTAATTGATAATGATCAAGTTTAATTGGATGATACATGTATAAATTCAAGTACGGAAGCTAATATATCTACTGAAAAATATCAATGAACTGAAAATAGTAAGTTTCATATGGTAGACAAACCAAAGTACAACAATGTGCCTATAGAATATAAAAACTTTTCATTTTAAGGTTGTCTTAGAACAGTTTAGTCAATCAAGAAGAAACCCACACCTATTCAAATTGTGTTTAGAGAAGCGGATATGCCACATGGTAGTTCATATGATGGGCCACTATTTATTCAAGCATTTATACATGGCAAAGAAAAATATGTCATGATGTTTGATAATGGTTCAAATATGACTATATGCACTGAGCAGCTTATTTATAGCCTTAACCTTAGATTGAATGATTTAGTTTATACTCATTCGCTAATCACAAGATATGATGGTATTATAAGGGAAGCCCTGGGTTGTGATATTTTACCTATTAGAGTGGGACCAAAGACAATTCAAACTCTAATTCATGTGGTGCCCTCTATTGTATCAAACAATGCTTTGTTTAGTCGACCATGGATACATCAAATGTAAATCATTCCCTCTACTATGCATCAATGATTAAAATTTGGGCATCAAGATCAAGTGGATATAACTCAAAGGAATGCTAATTTTTCAAAGGAACAAAGTTACAATGAAGTGGTATATACAAAAAAAATTCTAGAATAATTACAAGATTTATCTAAAGAAAGGATGCATAAAATACAAAGGCATAAGTATATTTTAATCAATGTATGATGATCACATATTATGTTTCGAAGGGAAACAAATAACCATAAAAAAAATCAATGTAGGAGAGACATTAGTTCCACAAAAAATTATATTACAAATAACTATGATGATGATGACTCATTATGGGTTCCACCATGCTTTATACTTGTTATTAGTAATCTTTGTGCTTCAACTATTATATTTCATTATTCTAGACCAAGTAGTACTATTTGTTTAATTTAATAACAAGCCTCTTATTTTGTAAACAGAACACTCTACTTTACCTGGCATATTAAATTATTTTTCCTTATTATCTATTTACTTGCTTGATCATTTGTTTTATTTGTTGCTTTATGTGTCCATGATTATCCACCTATTGTTATAGGTTATATTTATCACGCATATGTTAGTGATGGTATTATTGAGATAGATGCATGATCTACAAGTACATACATATGATTATGGATTCATAATTGATTAGGGCATCTTTCATGCTCATTTTGGGGGCATCTCCTAGCAGTGCTTTAGCATCTATTATTTGTGCTTTTCGTTATCGTGTTGAGATTTCATGCGATCTTACATATCCTAATCTATCTTTTTATTGCATGTATATTTGCATGCTTAGAACTTCTATATATGTTCATGTTCCTCGTAGACCTGCTTTGACTTGAATTTTGCTTTATACATAGTTATATGGGTGTATTTATTCTTCTACGTTTTTTGGATGCTAGTGGGCATGATACATTTTATTCTGATGATTCTTGTTTTTTGTGTCTCCTTTGTTTTCCCTATGCTTGATGTGTTTGCTTTATATGCTTATTGTTTGGCATGACTCTCTTTTTTTCCCTACGATCGATGTTTATTCCTTGCTTTCATTATATACTATTTATCACGTGCTTTTATTTGTTTCCTTAGAGTGCTTTGATTATTTTGTTTATGTGTTGCTTTACATATGCGATATGATTTGTTTTGTTTACTCTGAGCATGGTATGTTCATTGTGTACTTAGTGTACCTTCCTTATTTGCTTCATTTACTCTGCATTTTTATATAATTAGTGTCATAATCTATATCATGCACATTTCCCTTTCATTTTCATGATCCATATCATGGAGATATTCTTGTTTATTTGTCTACATTTACATGATTACTATCATGCATCTATTGTGGCAAGGCTTCGTCTGTATGATTTCCTGTTATTTATCTACTACTACATTGCTTGCATTTGGACATGTTATCTTTGTGCTCCATTTGTTATATTGTGTTGATGAGGGGCATATCACTATTGTGCTTAGATTGCTTATATATTTTCCATAGGGGAAATCTCAATGTTATTGTGCTTACATTGTTTATATATTGATTACTTGGAGCATGTTATATTTTCACTTATATAGAATATATCTCAAGCTCATTTGGGATCATTTATCTATGACATATATGCTTTCATGATGATCTACTACTATCTTACACATGATGAGTGTAATCCTTTATTTTGAGATATGTGCTTCATAGGGTTGCCCACTTCTCAAAAGGGGGGTAAATATTATAGATTTTTATCTTCTACACCCATGTTGTTTGACACTTCCATACAATTTGTTCCTCCATGAGAGGAAAGTGCTTCAAGACGTACACAACTTATGATACTTATTTCCACCAAGAGATACTTCAAGATTCTTTCTTATTCTTTTTTTAATTTACTACTTAAACCTTTTATGGCTAAAAGTTATACTCATAATGCATGCATGATTTAACACAAGTTCTAAGACTCAGATTTCTATAGGGGAATCCTCACATGTTTCAACCACTAGGTGCATTCTTTTTGGATTTTAGTAGGTTATATTCATATACACTTATTTATGATGATATCTTTTTCATATACACTTATTTGTGATGATATATTTTTCTCTTATGACCCATAGGAGAGTTGTCACTAAGTTTGAGAAAATGTTTTCATTGTGTGACATAAGAGTGTGGATGTTTCTTAAAAGATGTTCATGGCCTTTCATGGAGACATTTAGGTGATCTTTCTTTCCTTTCGAATTTTAATTTATCATTATTTTTATATGGACTTCGAAAACTCTTATAAATTTTGATGAACGAAGTATCTTCTATACATTCCACAAGTATGTTTTATTTTGATGTGTATGCATGCACACACATCAAAGTGGGGCATTCTGTAAACATATAATCTTGGTCTAGGGTTGTTTTTCATTGTCAAATTGCATTGTTCTAGGTTACTTGTGTGTTTATCAATTATCAATTCATATTAGGTTCTTATTAGTGTGTTTTCCTTGTATTTTGGCCTTATTTTGCCATGCCTTTTCTCCTCCCTCTATTTAATGCTGTTTTGGACCTTATCCAAAAATACAATTATATACACCTTCCTGGTGGGCCCTTCTAACCCTTATTTTGGTTCTCTTGTCCATGTTGTTCCTCTTTTGTCATCTTTTCTCGCCCATTGACTTGCACACCAATCAAATCCTAATTTGAATTTGATAAATCAATAACTACATAGGTGCATTAGTGAATATATGACACGAAATGAAAGAATATGAACCACAAATTTAAAGCAGGACCCTATTATTTAGTAAAGATCAAAATTTAAGTGTTTAGAACATAAGTTTCATCTGCATTGTGCCACTTATCATGCTAGCACAAAATTCATACACGGATTAGGGCTTGCATCCACTAATTTCTTGTTGAAGAGCATTGAATGTTATTTTCCAAACTTGTTCTCAAATAAGGGCCTAATAATAATGGAGAGGTAACACAAGCCCCCACTAACTCCCTCTGGGTTTTATGATTCTATAAGGTGGTGTAGGCTTATTAGGATTTCAATTAAGTTGACTTGTTTCTCATCATCTCATTTTTTACATAAGTGACTGAGGTTTTCAAATCCCACATGCAAAGGATCAAAGTCATCAAATTAGCTTCATTGTATCTACTATAGTTCTAGTTGTGCCACTAAAAGAGGGTTACGGTTTTGGCAATGTCAAGATATTTCTTTGCTCACTTCAGGGTTTCTAGGATTTGTTTCTATCAACTTTTGGACCTATTTTCTACGGTCTATTTTTGGCAAATGTCTCTGAATTGCCCACAAACCAAGATACTCTCTAACACTCTTTGTTCTTTATCTATAATAGTCCTTACTATAATTAGATTTAATTTTTTGTTCTTATTAAATAAAGTTTAATTATTCTTGATTGTAAGAAGTGTATATAGAACTACTGCATTTTATTATAAAACTGTGTTTCCTACACTATAAAAAATAAAATTTAACCAATTTATTCATTAATATATTATGAGAACATTTGTAGTTTCCCTAAGAAATGTTTGAAGGGATTTAATATTTTTTCTCATTGCTTGCTAAAATATAAATATTCGTTTCCATTTTTAATGTCTCAATTCTAGAAGTCATACCAAGGATTGTGTTTACATCTAGTTTACTTAAAAGTAATAAGGCAAAAACACTTATTCATAGCACATTAACACAATTAAACAATTTGGAGGTGAAATCATTTTATAGTTCCTCAATTATACAAAACGCTAAATGAATAGTATAATGTATTGTGTTAATATTTAAAGAAATGGTGTGAAATTTGACCTTATTGAGCTTATATTGTTGTTAATGATTGCCATGATATGATGTTTTCGTTGATACAATGGTCAACCAATTTACCTATTATGAACCTCCATACTAATGGAGGTGATGTCACACAATGTGAATGGCTCTTCTACCAATATAGTCGTGGATTTCTTATTAGAGGAGTATGTTATATCATCCTTCCCTTCTCTACGTCTTTGTAACACCAAAAAAACTCAAAAAAATACTTTTAAATACATACCTTTGTATCTCATGTTGAATACACCTTTGTAGTGCAACTTGAAATTGCTTCTATAACTCTAAAATACTCATTCATTTAAAAAAATTAATCCCAAGTTATTGGTAGGCTTAATTGGTGGCAACACATAAACCCAATATACCATGATTCTTATGTCAAAGGAGGTAAAGCCACGATGGAAGTGGCCCTCTTACTAACGTAATGGTTGATGGGCTATGGAATGAGTATGTTTGCCTTCCACTCTCCTTTGTGGCTTTGTAATTTGAAAAAAAAATGTTCAAATGCATATAAACATGTGCCTTACTACCCCAAGTCAAATACACTTATTTGATGTGTCGTGGATTTGCTTCTATGGATCTAAAAGCCTCAATCATTCAAAAAAAAATCCCACACCATGTTAGGTATGATCTACAACAACATATAAAACCACTATACCACGTTCCTTATGCCAATAGAGATAATGCTATAATGGAAGTGGCCCTCCTAGACATCATGATCTTTATAATTGTTTCCCTTCCACTAACATAATGGTTGATTGGTTTTTCCAATGGAGATGATGTCACAAAGGAAGTAACCCTCATACTAACATAACAGTTGATTGGTTATGGGTTGAGCATGTTACTCTACCTTCACTGATCTCTAAGACTTCATAATCTCAAAAATATCTAGTTCAAATGCATCTAAATACATTACTTACCAACCCAAGTTAGTTATGTTTATTTAGTATGCCTTAGAAATTACTTACAACTCTAGAATCTTTACTCATTCAAAAAATAATTACACAACTTTATGTAGACTTGGTCCATGCTATCATATAATCCCAATATACTATGATGATTATGCCAATGGGGATGATGCAATAATAGAAATGGCCCTTCTACTAACATAATATTTTCATAAGATTAATCTCACATTTGCTCACAACACTATTTAAACCAAATATCCTATGATGTTTATGCCAATAATTGTTATTTCATGGTAATTCCATATGACATTGGCCCTTCTAACATAATAGTTGATTGGTTATGCAATGAGTATGTTTACTTACTTGGTCTTTCCTTCTCTTTTGTGGCTTCATAATTTAAAAGAATTTCACTCACATGTTATCAAATACATCTTACTACCCAAATCCTTATACCCTATTACAAATTAACTAGCCTCGTCACGTTTCTGAGCAATTAAATCTCTTATGCGGATGAATTTGGGCATTCAAGAGATTTATAGGCTTAAATTATGTCGTATAATAGAAATTGAATTGAATCCCGATTTAGACACGAAAGTGGCCAAAATTGAGTGTCCACACAAACATATTACATGCTAATATAATTTCCTGCTTTAAACTATTATCTGTGTAAATTGTTTATGTTGGGTATGAGGGAGGGCTTCCTAAATTGATGTGGTAAAGACCAACACAATCCCAACATCATACTAGATTATAAAATTGCACCATTTAAACCTTGCCTTATCTTTTAATTTTGTACTTTCAAATATAAAAAATTGTTTTATCAATAGCTTTTATGTTTTTAACTATAAGGCATTGCCTTATCTTTTGCATTTTGTCTTTTTAAATATTAAAAAAAGCCCTACCTTCTTTTGGCTTGTCTTTAAACATACAGAAAAGCCATGCTTTCTCTTTTCTTTTTTTTTGTATTTTGAATTTAATGAAAGGCAAGCCCATTTTTTGGGGGGTAATATGTGCGGTAACCTATAGCGATTGATGGTAAGTGGCATACAACAATAGTAAATGCATCTGCAAAATGTGAACTTAAATTGGATGGTGATAATAAGTTCTCCAACTTCGTTTGATTACTTAAATTTGATTTCATACACTCGATTACAATTGCAAAAATGCATGTAGTTATGTTTAATGACATTAATCAATGAAATATGAATGTGTATAAATAATTTCATGATTTATATACTAGGTTATGATTGGTCTATGATTATGTAATTGTCTAAATTATTTTATAAAATTACAATGGCATTAATTGTTAAAAATGCTCTATATCAAAAACTCAATATATAATTTATTTGATTGTTGAGTCTGTATTTCAAACGCTTCTTACAATATTAGTCCCACTAGACTCACCTCTTCATGCCTAGCTTTAAAGGAAGCCCTCCCTCATACTCAACAAAAACAATTTACACACGAATAATGGTTCAAAACAAATAATCATATTTAACATGTAATATGTTTGTGTATACACTCAATTTTGACCACTTTCGTGCCTAAATAGAGATTCAATTCAATTTCTATCACGTGTAATTTAAATCTAATAATCCCTTGAATGCCCAAATTCGTCCATGTAAGAGATTTAATTACTCAAAAAAGTGACGAAACTAATTTATTTGACGTATTACCCTATATGCAACAATAACCTAGTTCAGTTTTAACTTTAATCAAATTACGACCTAATAATTTGACACTTTTGATCTATTAAGCTATTAATTAAAAACATTTAAAACAATTGCCAAAAGCCAAAAAACACTAAACAAGATTAATTACATTGCAAATCTTAATTAATTTGTATAAACAAAAATTTCAAATCAAATTATTGAATTTCATTTATCTAAAATATTTCAAAATTACAAGTCCCAATCTTACAAATATCTATAGTGAGTTGTCATGTCTCACAAATATCTAAAACTAAGATGTCAAATTTCACGAGTGTTTTGACCCAACCCAATGTTACCTTAACTCAACCTAAGTTATTTTAATTTCAATCAAAGTTATAATTTAACCTAACATCCCTAATTCTTAAAGCTATAAATACAAATGTCCACACCATATGTGAACAAGTTTGTGTGTAAAGTTATTTTACAAGAAAACCTTAAAGAAGCCATTAAGAGTAATGTTATAATGCCCATTTTATGCCAAGCTTCACACCAACACTTGAACTTCTGCCACCATAAACAAGAATTGTTAAAATACTTTAATTGTCATAGACCAAACACGAATATCTTTATACCAACAAATAAGCATCAAATCTAACAAAGGAGGTAAATTATTTGTATTATTTTTATCTTTATTTTGTGATGTTTACTATGTTATACTCCCCTAATTCTTAAGTGAGAGTGTTTAGTTCTAATATATTGTTATGCTTGATTTTTTGTCATTTAGACTAACAAGAAACTATTCCAACATTCATGTGCTCTTCAAACACCTAAGATATAGTTTGTACCCTAGTATGTATTGAAATATCCCTGAAATAATCTAACACATGTTTGATAATATATTCTTATTGCTACATTAAGACTACCATTAAGAAATAAACCCTGCAATTAAGATTGAAATGTGGATTTGTTTAGTGTGAGGGTATTATCATTGCCACGAATGAGCAGTCTCCTTTTATCTTATTTTAGCGATACGATCAGCAAGTCTTTACACCAAGCATCCCCTAATGTAGTTAAATTCATTAAGAGATGGCAATTGGTACTGAAAACATTTCCATATAACTTCTCCATGCATTATCTATTTTAGCAACCCGTTGCAACACAAACTATTCCTTCTATTTGCATCTATAGGTCTATAAAATTAAAATTCATTTTTATTCGTATAGCACACCTTAACAATATATATTTTTTATTGTATTTAAATCACAGTTATCAAAGCAAAGCAACACTCCTCTACAACGTTTCTAATAGTAACAAGTTACTTTACTTTGCAACTTTATATAATTATATGTTTTCTGTTTCTATAATGTGAAATATTTCAATAGTAAAATACACATCCCGAGACCAAAATTTCATGTAATAATAACAGAACCTTAAAAGAGTTTACTTTATACAATCTGTTAATCTTATTTTTCAGATTGTTGAGAATATTGCTTCTTACATTAGCTTGTATATCTATTAGTACTTGATTGCATATAGATCATTTAGTTCAAGATGTCTTCTGCCATATTCACAGGATTAAGAATATGATCATCAAATTCATAAGTTAGTGCACAAAAAATTAAAATAAAATATAAACATTGCACTAAAGGAAACTCATTAACATGCATGGTATAATAGAAAGGTGACTAACAAAACTTAATTGCTCAATTGTGCCAAAGCAAAGAATTATACTTGCATGTAACTGTTTGTACCCTTGCTCAATTATACCAAAGCTTTTTATATTAGTATGTATTGAAATATCCCTGAAATAATCCAACACATGTTCAGGAGTGTATTCTTCTTACTACATAAACACTACTGTTGGAAAATAAAACCTGCAATTAATATTGAAATGTGCTTGAAATAATCCAACACGTGTTTGGTGTCGGGGTATTATTATTGCCACATTAAGACTACAATTAGGAAATAAACCCTGCAATTAATTTCTTTTGTAAAGATAAGTGAACAGTCTCATTTTATCTTATTTTATTGATACAATCAACAGAGATTTACACCAAATGCCACCCAGTGTTTGTAAACATAACTATGTTAATAAAATGGCCAAAAAAATATTTTCCTTTGCATCAGTAAGGCCATATAATAGTTCATCTTATTTATCTTCACAATAAAATGAAAAACTTCCGGAATATTTATATGTGTATTTAATTAAATTCATTAAACATATAACTTCTCCTCCATGCATAATCTATATAGCGCACCTCAACAATATATATATTTATTTAATTGTATTTAAATCACAGTTATCAAAGCAACACTTCTCTACAATATTTATGACAGTAGCAAACAACCAAAATGCACATCCCAAAACCAAAATTTCATGTAATAATAACAGAACTTTAAAAGAGTTTACTTAATACAGTCTTATTTTTCTTCTTGTTAATCTTATTTTTTAGATTGTTGAGAATATCGCTTCTTACATTAGCTCATGCCATCCATTAATGCTTAATTGCATATAGATCATTTAGTTCAAAGATGTATTATGCCATATCACAGGATTGAGCAAACGATCATCAACTTCATAAGTTAGCGCAGAAAAAATTAAAATAAAATATGAACATTACACTAAAGGAAATTCATTAACACACATGGTATAATAGAAAGGTGTATAACAAAACTTAATCCTCATTCTAAATCAGCTAAGTCAAAATTCCAAACACAAACAAATGAAAATTAAGCAATTGTTGCAGAGGTTTTTCTCACCTGCTTCTAGGAAACTATTTGAAACTTCGACTAATGAGTATCAAAGATGACCTGGAAACTATTAGAAACCTAACTACTAGTATCAAAAGATTGATTATAAGATGGCATCTGCACCCAAGATCAACCTAAAATGCTTACTTAGATCTCTGTCTCATCTTTCTTCGCTTCCTCTTGAGTCTCCTCATGCGCTTTTTCTTCCACTGTTTGTACAAATAAACATTAGTAACCATAAGATAGAAAAGCAAACAGTAAGTGTGGCCAACTTTTTGTTGTTTTAAGAACCCAGAATAAACACAAATCACATACACTAGAAATCTTGACATCACAAGTCAAACTAAATTAGAAATGCTTTATATGAAATCTTTATAATTTTCTTCTAGCATATGAATAATGATGATGGACTCTGCAGCTAGTTAAGAGAATTTAAACTTAAATCCATCTAAAAATTAGTACATTACAAACAAATATATTTGAATCGTCACAAACCAGACATTGGCAAATACATATCATCATAAATGACAGGGAAACCCTATAGGCTATGTGTAACAGATGTTTTATATCACGTGAATTGACTAAAAAGCAAATCTAACATAAACCTAGAATAAGAGTAACAATGCAAATCCATTATAACCACAAAACATTTATGCAACAGAGTGAAACCTCTTCTAATTGGTTAAATAGGCTAACCATTCTATAGACAAGGACAATCTCCCATTGAACTTCATCAGATTGAATTTCGATAGGATTCTCAAGAGAATAATGGTCACTGACCTTGGAAAATTTATCAAAACCAGGGCATTAATATCTTAATGGTCAAAGGGTTTTTAGCAGTTTTAAGTTGCCCATCAACATTTTTATTTAGTTAAAGGATGTTAGCATTTTCATCGGTAAATTTTTACATTACATCAACTTATATTAAGGAACCAAATTGCAACCAACATACCTGTTAAGAACAAATTTGAAAACAGGCAAAAGTATTCATCATAAGCGACCTAGGGAGAGTGCCCATTCAACTGGTCAGGCACATCTACATATATTCTAGGACTATTTCCACGTGACAATCAAAGTGTACCAACTAGACCTACTCTCAAATACCTGAAAATTTTGATTTAGTTTTTTTACCATGGTACCATTCCATTTACACGGGTACTGCCACAGCATGGCAATAGTGGAAATGGAATTCTATTAATATATTTAAAACAGGAAAAACAGGAAAAAATGTACAAATTTTTAGGGGAAACTTAAATCAATATAGTATTTATAAAGATAGAAAAAAATACTCTTTTTGTTATTTCATGTCAATTATAATGCATAATGATAAATCTAAACATCATACATACAGTTTGTTATTTCATGTCAAATATAATGCATAATGATAAATATAAACATCATACATACAAAAACAAGGGTTTAAAACATGCCTCTGCCATATATAGATAAAACTTCACAAAATTCAAAACCACTTTTTGAAAAGCTAGGGAAACGGCAAAGCAAATTCGGTGTCCCATTTAAATGTACTACTATGTTTTAGACACTATATTTGTGTTAATATTTTCTTGAAATTGTTTATGGTCGTGGCATTGCTTGGAATAATTTTTCTATTAAATGCAATTAAAGTCTCATTTGGTTGCCAAAGATAAAGTCCTCGTCACAGACATAACAATGTTTCCATCTCAACAACAACTTTGCATCCCCAACACCAGTACAATAAAAAAATGAAGATGAAAAAAGTTGTGATTGATTCCAAGACCCCATATGTATTTTCCCATATGTATTTTCCCATGTTGTGGCAGATTTAAGCACCAGTATCATAAAAAAGCTTTGAGAATACAATGAGGAGGAAGAAAAACTGTGATTGATCCCACGACTCCAAATGTATGTAACAATATTCTACATATATGTTATTAATCACGAGCGTCTTAGGTAGCTTTTGTCTTATTTTAATAAGTTTAATTTGCATTCCCGTAGGAATTAGGTGGGTCATTTGGGAATGTGAAGTAAACAGTCATTTCTTGGCTTATTTATTGTCTTATTTGCTCAATTCAATTTGAATCGTGACATGCAATTTTCACTTGCACCAAACTTGTTTCATTGTCATTCCAAATAATGTATCCAGCCTGACATTGGCATCAGAGCCACAGATTTCATTTCTCTGATTTTAGATTACTCCTCTCCATAGCCGTTCAGCAACAAATTCTGCTATCAAAAGAAATATTTGATATGCTATTGCAGCTTGTGCAAGTAATAGGTTGAATGGCACAACTGTAGAAAGTATGTAAGCTGTTTTTTTAATCGATTGACTGTTTTAATCAATTTTGTCAGCATTTTCTATTTGCTTACAGCATACCAGTCAGGGAAAGGTGTTTCAGGTCAGATTGGCAGCAAATTGAGTGGCATCTTGTTTTGTCTGGATTTATTCTTGTTACACCCAGCTGTATGTTAGACTGCTGCGACTGCCATACCTGTTCTATTTGCTACGCTAGAATTTGCCACGTTGGTCTGCTGAAATTACTCTCTAGAAAAGCGCAGAGAAGGCTCCAAAATAGGAGTCACACTTGGCCGTGGTACCTACTTAAAGCGTAGATGTCTTTGACCACAAAGAGTGTCACAAATGAGCTGGATATCATGTGGGCATGAAGTATGGAAGCTTGCAAAGGCAGCCACGTGAAGGAGTGAAGTCTGCAGTCTTTTCATTTGTTATTCCAATATTGGAATACATGTTAATTTTTCATTTGACAATTATATAAAGAAGCCTTTATTGGCTTAAAGATATTTTATTTTTAAACTTTTTTTAATTTAAAAACCAAAATTTCATTTTTTGTGCTATTTTTCAAATTTTGAAAGCATTTAAAATTTGAAGCATTTGAGAAAGCTACTCTATGCAAATTACAACCAAAATTTACAAATAAAGAAGAAATAAGGAAAGCTACTATTTTACTCATTCGCTTCTGTTGAAAAACGTAAATCCCAAAATCAAGGAAAACCAAATATATCATCAAATACGAGGTTTTCTTGTTAAGCCAGTGTTAATAACGACGAATCATTTTTATGTGCCACCTAGGTACCATGTAACACTCTGATCTCACATGCCTTAATGCCTCTTTCACGTATTGTGGAGTATATAGAACAGGCAAACTTCTTCTACGTACGGACAAATGTATAGGAAGGGCAAGCATATAACGAGGTTTGATATATCGGTCTAGCGGTATATAAAAAAAGAACCATTTGGAATGATAAGGAACCAATTTGGTAGTTTCAAAAACTCAAAACTCAAACAATGCATTCAATCAAATCAATCATTGCACAACATTGACCGGCAAAGACAGCTGGTTAGAATGGTCTCGACAAATTGGAGAACACATTCATCTTCAATTATCTCTAGTTTGATATTTGCGATAAAGATACACAACAAGTTGAGCCAATAGGAAATGCAAAAAAATTTCAAACATAGAGGCAAAAAACCCAAAAAGAAAGACCTCAATCGATGGAGATGCGTTTCGTCATATTCAAGAGTGCAATATTCTATGACAAACATTTGACAAATTGAAAGAACTATATAATTTTCATTCAAAATTGGAATTCATTCAATTGCAGTTGAAGTTGTTCAACCTCGAATTAAAAGATGGTGATGCAATGAAATTGGCTTCAAAAATACGTGCAATCCAATATCATGTGGATGCCACGGGTGTCAAAATCAACATCCATATGACTGCATTCATAAAAGCCCTTCTTTCCAGCTATTCAACCTACTTGGTGTCTCTACAAACAAGCAATCAGTTGAAGACTCACCTTTTATCAATTGATTGAAAAAATAACGAAAAGAGAAAAGGCCTTTAGAACTCACATTTTATCAATTGGTTGAAAACATAACGAAAAGAGAAAAAGCCTTTAGAAATAAAATTGAATCGTAACTCTTTCAAAACATCCAATAAGGCCACATCTTCCAAAAGTGGAGGCAACAATAAGTACAAGAGAAAAAGTGGTAAAAATGGCAATCAAGGTGGTCAAAATCAAAAACAAAATAACAAGCAACACCTCTACTGCAAACGGTGTAACAGAAAAGGAAGCTATGAAACCCATGAATGCAAAACTCCATGGGAGAAAATTAAAGTATGTCGTAAGAAGAAAAGAAACAATCAAAAGAGTCAAACTTTGCTCAATTCACTAATAAATGTATTTTCCAATTCAGATGAAGCAAACAATGTCTCGATCACTTCGTCATGGTTTGATGCTTGGGTTCTTGATACTAGTGCCACCCTACATATGACTTTTCGATAAGACTTCTTTGAGGAGTTTTATAAAGTTGTGGTCCAATATTCCTCGCATATAGATCAAGTCTGAAACCACAAAGAAGTACAAAAAGACTCAAGTGTCCAGGGCTTCCATATTTCAAACTCCAAAATATTCTATACCTTCCTCAATTGATGAAAAACTTGATGTCTCTTGTACTCATCCGACAACAAGGCCATTCCATCTTGTCACACCATGGTGACATCACTATCAAAAGAAAATGTGACAATGCAATCGTCTTGACTGGATGAAAGAAGATTGCTCAAACTCATGGATGAACCATCAGTTTCAATAAATTATGTTCATCTCATTGAAGATGGAATGTATCCAAACATGTTGTGGCATGCTAGATCAAGGCATACTATAACAACATTTGTGTGCTACAAAAGAATGGTATTGCTGATTTTCTACCTTGCCTACAAAATTTGACAAAAAGTGTGAACCTTGCATTTTGGCCAAACACGCAAGAGAACCATTTCGAAAGCCACAATGCAAAACTGACAGAAAGTTGTAACTGGTTCACTCAGATTTGTGTTCTCTTCCAAGTCTCTCAACCGGTAGTCATAAGTACATGTTCATTGATCACTACAACAAAATGACTTGGATATACTTTCTCGAATAGAAATTTGAAGCGTTCGAGATATTCAAAAAAATTTGAATGATGATTGAAAATGAAGCTCAAACCCGCATCACTGATAATGATGGTGAATACATTTCAAAGTAGTTTAAATCCTTTTTTGAGCAAAATGGGATCAAACATCATCTCACAGTTCCTCACACTGTACAACAAAATGGAGTTGTAGAGAGGATGAACAGGTTCATGATGAATATGGTCCCTGTTATGTTGTACTTCAAAAGGGTAAATTTACATTTTTTGGGCGAAGCAACTAAGACAACAATATACATCCACAACAGATCACCATCAACCATCCTTCAATTCAAAATTTTGTTTAGAATGTGTGGTCATCTTCTTTTAGTGCAACATCTTCAAGTTTTTAAATCCACTTGTTATACATTGATTCCAAAGGAGAAAAGGAATAAGTTGGACCACAGGAGTCACAAATGCATCCATTTAAGATATTCTAAATCCTCCCAGACATATAGGCTATATGATGAGAAAAGATGTTTCTTGTCGTAAGTTGCCATTTGTGAAACTGCAAAAGACAAAGATAAACATTGATCAACAATTGAGTCGAATTGAGAAATATGAAAAATTTGATGTCAACAAGAAGAGTGATTTGGACGTGTTCCTAACAGTGAGTGGGGCACATAAATTGGGAATCAGTTGATTTTTTATTGTCTCCTATACATAAGAATGAAACACCTCCTAAAGGAGAAAGTGCAACTTCATCAACCAATGAATAGAGACCACAAGAACAGAAGACTAATAGTAAAGGAACTTCAGAAGATGAAATTGGAGCACTTAAACCACAAAAAAAGACGTCTAAGTGGACCACCCACACATTGAACAATATCAGACCCAATGAATTTGAGAAAACAGACACAAGAAGTGCACATACAACCGCATCACAATTAGACAAGTTCCTTAAAAAATTTCAAGATAAGATTGAAAAACTCACATTGAATGATTCTCCAAAAGAACTTAATGTTGTGTTTGATTCAGATCCAACATTTTGCAAACACACTATGAAGCTTGAACCTTGGAGAAAAGCAATGAAAGATGAGTACAATGCATTGGTCAAAAATAGGACTTAAAAATTGGTTTATCCTCCATAAAACCGCAAACTAATTCATTGCGAGTGGGTCTACCACAACAAATATAAGGCCGATGGCTCACTTGACAAGCATAAAGCTAGGCTTGTCGCAAAAGGATATGCTCAAAACAGAAGGAATTGACTACAATGAAACCTTGGCAATTACAACAAAATTGACTACTATTCGAACCATATTGGCTCTGACAACTCACAACGGATGGTAAGTTCACCAAATGGATGTCAAAACTACATTTCTAAATTGTGACCTCAAGGAAAAAATGTACATGACACAACCCAAAGGTTTTGTAATAAATGGCCAAAAGCACAAGGTGTGCAAACTTGAGAAATTGTTGTATGGTTTGAAACAATCTCCTCGGACATGGTATGATAAACTAACTGAACACCTCATGAAGATTTACTTCAAACGTTTTGAGTTTGAAGAAGCAACTCTTTTTGTCAAACAATTGTTGATGATTTGCTCATCACATGGAAAATGAACAATACATTGCAAAGTTCAAATCAGAGTTGATGAAAAGCTTTGAAATCACTGATTTAGATTATCTTCATTACTATTTGGGTATTGAAGTAATTCAAAAACCAAAATATATATTCATCACACAGAAAAAATATATTGGTGACATTCTGAACAAGTTTGGAATCGAAGCTTGTAAAACTCTCAGCACGTCCATGGAACAGAGTCTAAAATTTATATCAAAAGATACAACAGATTTGGTCAATGTCATTAGATACAAACAACTCATTGGAAGTCTAATTTATGTGATCACAACAAGCCCATATATATCCTTTGGTGTTCGTATTCTTTCAAGATTCATGCAACCACCCAGAGATAGTCATTGGGTAGCAACAAAAAAGAGTCCTTCGATAGCTCAAAGGAACACAAGATGTTAGGCTCAAATCCTCCAGGACAAGAGACTTCAAACTAGTTAGGTATTCAAATTTTGACTATGTTGATGATCATGAAGATGAGAAATCCACCACAAATTTTTTGATAAACTTGAGAAGAGCAGTTGTTAGTTGGAAATCCAAAAAACAATCAGTGTCAACAATTTCTTCAACAAAAACAGAGTATTCAAAAGCAACTAGAGAGATTTTGTAGTTCAAAAGGGTTCTTTCAAATTTGTAGAAACAATAGATTTCGTCAACACCTCTCATGGTTGACAACACTTTTGCAAAACATATGACAAATAATCATGTCTTTCACGACCAAACCAAGCATATCAATACTAAATTTCAATTGATTCGGCACTATATGAAAAATGGCAGCGTCAAGTTGCAGCATTGCCCTACAACAGAGCAACCAACAAACATCCTAACAAAAATGCTTGGACAAACAAAAATTTTAAAGTTCAAAGGAATGCTTGGTCTGACAATGACCCTTGCAGATTTAGTGGGAGATGTAACATTATTGTACATATTTGTTATAATCGCTAGGTGTCTTAAGTAACTTTTGTCTTATTCTAATAAGTTTAATTTCCGTTCCTGTAGGAATATGATGGGTCATTTGAAAATGTGAAGTGAACAATCATTTTTTGAATTATTTATTGTATTGTTTTGCTCATTTCAATTTGAATCATGAATAGCAATTTTGGCTTGCACCAAACTTGTTTCATTGTCATTCTGAATATATATCCGGCCTAACAATGTATTTACTCATGTTGTGGCAGCTTTTAGCACCAAGGAAGCCTAATGGCCAAAGGAAAGATCATCCATATGCACACATCCAACAAATGGACATGAATCATACTGATTGAGATCCGGTTCAATCCAAAAACATCCAAGTTCATAATGGGCTTACCTAAATCAAAACTAGAATGAACCACAAAGTGTTCCCTATTTCAACCAAAAAATCAGCCTTTTGACTAATTTCAAATAACCCTAACCCCAAAATATAAGTCAACAAATAACCTAAAAAGCAGAACCCTAAAGATAAAAACATCTAACTTGCCTCTCATTTGACCAAAAGAAAAAAGGAAAACAACACACTTACCTCTCATTGCATGCTTACCTTTCATGAACGCTTAGGGTTGAAACTTCGTCAAACTAAATTCCAAATCCTACACTATTACGAGTTGTTTCCTTTTTTCAACAAGTAATGGTTGCCCAAGGTTTGCCTTTTATTTTTCTAACATTTTTTTCGTTTTAAAACTTGCATCTACATGTATTTTTTACAATGGATGCAAGCTCTAGCTCTGTGGGCCAAGGGCCAACACGCGCCTTCAAAACTGATCTTTTCGCTGCTTCGGAAACATGTGGCAATGACACCAGATGGAAGGGGGTTATTTTTGGCACTTAAAAGTGAAAAATTGAATACAAGGGCTTGCACAGCAAGAAACCCATTTGTGGGATTCTTGCAGAAGGATTTATAGCTTGCATTGGACCGAAAAAAAGGGGCTGTCAACAGCAAAGATGCTTGCATATATCAAAAAGCAAGAAGTAAGCCACCTACAGTTCTATCTGTTAAAATTAGACCATCCTTTTTCATAGAAAATATCTGAATCGAGAAAGCCACATACAACTCTATCTCATACCCCATTTGTGGTCACTTCATTTTTTTGGCAACATCCTCTTCAGATGAAGATTATTCCTATTACCCACAAAAGAACAAAAGATGCAGGGCATGTTGGAAAGTGAATTTGAAAATGAGCCTAAAGATCTTGCCAAATAGCTTATGGGGCAGTGTATTTACAACAATGGGTGCCATTTAACCTTTGTAAAATCATCATCATATTGGCAAGAAACGGTGAGATAAATCAATGAAGCCCCTTAAAGGTACACAAGACAAGGTTATGAAAAGGTAGACACCAACTTATAGTGCAAGGAAAACAAATTCTTGGGTCAAAACAAGAATGTCTATAGTTTCCGATGGATTGGAAAGATTGTAAAACTAGATCCTTGATTAATGTGATCATTTTGCCCTAAAGAGAGTTAATTTTGAGGGACCAATTGAAGGATGCAAAATTCATCACAAACATCCTCATAAAATACATCGGGTCAATGGGGCCTCAAAACATTATCCAAGTCATAACAAAACACTAAAAATTGCAAAGCCACAAGGATATTGAGGGAGGCAACGTACTGTTGACACTAGATTTTAATATGGGTCTAGTTAATTGCTATGGTGCTAGTGTATTTGTGTGTTTATTAATTATTGGTCTAAAGTAGGCTCTTATTGATGCGTGTTTTTGCATATTGTTCAACTTTCGATTCTCTCTCTCTTGTCGACTCCTTAATCCTCCATGTATGCTTCCCCTCTTGTTTTACTTCTCTAATTTTCTCTTATCCCCCTTTTTCCTATTGTTTTGGGATTTTTGCTAAAAATGTAATAGTGCAATTGTAGTCTACCAAAACCATACCACTACAATTCTAGGCACATTTGTGGTTGGACCTTCTGACCCTCGTCTTACCAAAACCATACTACTATGTTTTTTGTCGCATTTGTGGTAGGGCCCTTCTAACCCTTGTTTTACCAAAACTGTACAGCTACAATTTTTGCCACATTCATGGTGGGATTTTCTAACCATTGTGTTGGGTCCACCAAGGTTTATGGTCCTCCTTTGTTAGCTTTTTCTGCGTGTTGTGTTAGCTTGTCAGCGAATAAGGTCCTAATTTGAATTCAAGAAGTCTTTAAATGCATTAGTGCATTTAGGACAAGACATTGCACACAATTTACCTATTTAAATTATAAAAGCAAAGATTTCATTTATTAGAGAAGCATTCCTCTGCAAAAAGCAAAAGTCAAGAATTTAAAGAAGCATATAACATTTACTATTTGTTGCATTTATTAAAGAAATATGGGTTGGCACATTTGCATTACACTTGACTGACAAGTGAATTGTATCATAATTGTGTGTTGATGTACAAACTATTCAAATTCCTAAGGCTCTATTAATAACGGAGGGATAACACCAATCACCATTAACTGCCTCCATTTTTTGCAGATTTGCATGATGTTGCAGGCTTATTAGTGTTCCAAAGAAGGAGAATTGTTTCCTAATAACACAACAAATTCAAGAAAAGTGGGCAAGGTTTTTGGAGCCCAAAAGCAGAGGAATAAGGTCATCAAATCAATTTTGCAATATTTGGCAATTGCTAGAACCATATTGCTGCGATTTTGGCTATGCCACTAAAGGAGTAGCTACGATTTTGGTCAAGGTTTTATATTCCACCGATTTTTTAAAGGATTTATTTGTCTCACTATTAGGACATTCTCTATAATGTATGTTTCGGACAATTATATCTAAATGCCCTGCCAATCAAGATATTCTCTAAATCCTGTCCTATATTTGGAATATTCAATTAATGTGATTGTGTTTTACTATTTTTTGTGTTACCCCTGATTGCAATGTTATATGGATTGGTTATATTAGTTTGTATATTTAGTAAAATCCATTTTTAAACATATACATTTTGGTGAACTTGTGCTCTCTTACACCCCTTCGAGTTAAATCTCGTTTGTTTTGTGGTGGATCTGATTTTTGTTTAGGGTTTCCTAAACCCCTGTAGTGGAATTAATTTTTGTTTATGGTTTCCTAAACCCTTGATATGTTGTGCTCTCTTATTAGAATTATACAGACCTGCTTTTGCTTAGGATTTATGTTGATCTTTTTATCCCTAACTGCTTTGTGTTGGCTTCACATCCTAGTTTGTTTGTGATGGATCACCATTTAGATATACTTTCTTCTATTCCCATTTCTTATACCACTTCTACCCCGTCCCAAAATTTTGAAATTAACACTATGATGCAAGCATTACAAGATATTAAACAACAATATAAAATCACTTTCTCAAGGATCTGAAAAGCCAAGAAGTAAGGTCACTTTAAATGATATTCTCTTAAACACCTTGCTTATGAAGTGCTTGAGTATCTCTTTCCAATAAGGTTTATAGCACCAACGCTTCAATTTATTGCTTGTAATGATAAATTGTTAAAAAAATGATTTCCCATCTAGGGTACTGAAATTGTTTGGTTCTATACTTTGCAATGTGGTTCCATACATTGCTTTGCACTTCTAGTTGATGATTTATGGGTTCATTTTCAAACCAAGATTTCTCAAATTGTTACATTTGTAGAACTAGCTAAACTTAGACAAGCATCCATTGAATATATTTAAGATTGTGTGCTTCAATTCAAGACCATGGTAACTAAGATGACTTATCAACAGCCAGATAATGAACTTCAAAACACTTTTATCAACAGTCTACTATCAATCATCAAAGACAAAGTAGGTTTCAAACTTTTGATGATTTTGTCTTGCAATTAAAAATTTTGCGGTGAAGCTTTTGGAGGTCAATGTGCTTAAATGAGACCAATGCTCCTAATATTTCAAAATTACAAAATAAACCAAGTTTCAAAGCTAAACGCAATAGCCATGTGTTTCAACACAAAAATGATGCTACAAGGACAATCAATACCATAAAGCAGCCATATATGAAGCTTGTGTTACCTCAACAAAATTAGCATAGGCAATCTACAAGATTAAGTGAAAGTAATAAGTGTCTTGAAGAAGTTATTTAAGTGCCAAGTGAATGTAACAAAACAAAACAATTATTAAATGAAAGTAACAAAACATGCTTCAACATCATGCCTGAATATTTCAAAGCCAATCAGTATTGTGATTTTCAAAGACTTGAAGGGCACTTCACAAATAGAAGCATCACTTTGGAACATAAGACTCGAGCTTTAATTGATAGTGATCAAATTCAATTGGATGATACACATATTTGTTCAAGTACAAAAACTGAAATATATACTCACAAATATCAATCAAATGATAATAGTAAATTCCATATAGTAGACAAACCAAAGTACAGCAATGTGCCTATGGAATACAAACAACATTCACTTGAAGGTTTTATTGGTACGATTTATTCTATCGAGAAGAAATCCACATCTATGCAAATTGCGTTTAGTGAAGAGGATATGCCACATGGTAGTTCACATGATAGACCATTATTGCAAAGAAAAATATGGCATAATGGTTGACAATGGTTCAACTTTGAATATATGCACTAAACAGTTTATTCTATAATTTAGCTTATACTTCTACCACAATCACAAGATATGATGGTATTAGAAAGGAACCACTCGGTTGTGATATTTTACCTATTAGAGTGGGACCAAAGACAATTCAGACTCTATTTCATGTGATGCACTATTGCATCATACAATGCTTTGCTTAGTCGACCATGGATATAACAAATGCAAGCCTTTCCCCCTATTAAGCATCAATGTTTACAATTCAAAGGGATGCTAATTTTTCAAAGGAACAAAGTTACAATGAAGTGGTATATACAAAAAATTTACAAGAACCCATTGCAACATTTATCCGAAGAAAGGGTGAATAAAATACAAAGGCATGAGTCTATTCTAATCAAGATGGAATCATCACATATTATGTTTCCAACTCAAACAAAGAACCATAAATAAAATTAATGTATGATATTTACCTCTTAGAATGGGACCAAAGACAATTTAATCTCTATTTCATGTGATGCACCATCGCATCATACAATGCTTTGCTTAGTCGACCATGGATACAACAAATGCAAGCCTTTCCCTCTATTACGCATCAATATTTACAATTCAAAGGGATGCTAATTTTTCAAAGGAACAAAGTTACAATGAAGTGGTATATACAAAAAAAATAGAGGAAACATTGCAACATTTATCCAAAGAAAGGGTGCATAAAGTACAAAGGCATAAGTCTATTCTAATCAAGATGGAATCATCACATATTTTGTTTCCAAGTCAAACAAAGAACCATAAATAAAATCAATGTATGAGAGACATTAGCTCCGCAACGAATAATAATACAAATAACGATGATGATGTTGATGACTCATTATGGATTCCACCACACTCTTAAATGATATTCATATTAGTAATCTTAATGCTTCAACTATTATATATTATTATCATTATTTTAAACCAAATAGTATTATTTCAGATTCGCTAACACATTGATGTTCTCTAACTTGATGTATACTGGGTTATTTTAACTTGTTATCTATTTACATGCTCAATCATTTGCTTTGTGTTGCTTATGAGCCATATGTATCCATGCTTATCCACCTATTGCTATAGGTTATATTTCTTATGCACATATTATTGAGTTATTGTTGAGACAAATGCATGATCTACAAGTGCATACATATTATGGATTCACAATTGCTTAGGGCAACTTTCATGCTTGCTTTGGGAGCATTTTGGGAACATTTCCTAGCAGTGCTCCAATTTCTATCTTTTGTGATTTCCTTTACCATGTTGAGCTTTCATGTGATCTTACATATACTATTTTATCTTGCTTATTGCATGTATCTTTGCGTGTTTAATGCTTCTATGTATGTCCATGTTGCTACAAGACGTGCTTTGACTTCAATTTTGCTTTGTACTTAGTTATATGGTTATTTTATTCTTCTATGTTACTTCGATGCTAGTGCGCATGATACATTTGATTCTTATGATTCTTGTCTTGGGTCTCTCTTGTCTTCCCTATGCTTAATGTGTTTGCTTCATATGTTTATTGTTTGGCATGCCTCACTTATTTGACATATGATCAACATCTATTCCTTGCTTTCGTTGTATACTTTGTGTCGCATGATTTTGCTTGTTTACTTCAAGTGTTTTGATTGATTTGTTTCTCTATTACACTGCATGTGCAATGGTGTGATCACTGTGCGCTTAGTGTGCCTTCATCATGCATAGTTCCCTTTGATTTTCCATGATCCATATCATGCAAATGTTATTGTTTGCTTGTCTACATTGCAATGATTCATGTCATGCATCTATTGTGGCAAGGCTCCATGTGTGCATCTATTGTGGCAAGGCTCCATGTGTATGATTTCCTTTAATTTATATACTGCTACATTGCTTATATTTGAGCATGTTATCTTAGTCCATTTAATATATTTTTTTAACGAGGGACATTAATCTTGTGCTTAGATTGCTTATATGTTTTCCATGGGGGGCAACTCATTGTTATCGTGCTTACATTGTTTATATCACCTACTTGGAGCGTGTTGCACTTGCACTTATATAAAATAAACTTTCAAGGTCAGTTATGATCATTTATCTACGACATACAAGCTTTCATGATGATATCTTACTACCTTACACATGGTCTGCCTAATCCTTTATTTTGAGATATGTGCATCACAAGTTTGCCAACATCTCAAAAGTGGGCAAAGATTATCCGTTTCTATCATCTTCAGCGAGGCCTCCTCACACTTTTGTACAATTTGTTCCTCCATGGAAGGAAAGTGATAGATTAATGTTCAAGACGTACACAACTTATGATACTTGTTTCCACCAAGGATACCTTCATGTTTCTATATATATTTTTATTTTATTTATTTTTCTTTTTGGATTTCAACCGACTATATTCAAATACACTTATGATTGTATATGTTGTTCTCTTATGACTCACAAGGCACCTGCACCAGAGTTTGAAGAGCACAAGTTTCCATTGCATGACACAAGTGGGGATGCTTCTTTCAAGATATTCATGACTTTTCATGGCAACAATCTCCTCTTGACTTTCAATTCATCATTATTCTTATATTGACTTCCAAAACTCTTACAAATTTCAACAACTGAAGCATCTTTCTATAAACTCTACAAGTTATTTTATTTGTTTTACTTTGATATGTATGCAAGCAAATACATCAAAGTAGGGAATTATATAGACACCTAATTTTGATCGAGGGGTGGTTTTGGTTGTCAAATTGCATTGTTTTAAGATGCTTGTGTGTTTGTCAATTATGGGTTCATATCCGGCTCTTATTGGCACATTTTCCTTGCATTTTGGTCATGTTCTACCTTGTCTCTTTTCCTCCCCCTATTTCATGTTGTTTTGAGCCTTTTTCCAAAAACATGGGTATGTTGGCCTTTGTGGTGGGACCTTCTAATCCTTATTTGGGGTCTTGTGCCCGATATTCCTCTCTTGTCATCCAACCTGCCCGTGATGTGTCAGCTTGCATGCCAATCAATTCTTAATTTGAATTTGAGAAGTCTATAACTACATAAGTGCATTAGTGCATATATGACATTTAATGAAAGAGTATGAACCACAAATTGAAAGTGGGGGGCCTATTATTTTAAAAATCTCAAAAATTTAAGAGTTTAAAACAAAATTTTGTTCAAGATCAAAACTTTCTTTTGCATTGTACCGCTTGTCATACTAGCACAAAATTAATATAGGGATTCGGGATTGCATCCATTAATTTCTTGCTGAAGTGCTTTGAGTGTTATCTTCCAAACTTGTTCTAGAACAGGGGCTTTAAAATAATGGAGTGATAACACATGTCCCCATTATCTCCCTCCAACTTTTACAATTCTACAAGGCATTGAAAGCTTATTAGGTTTCAAAGGAAGTTGACTTGTTTCCTAATGACTCGTCAATTTATATAAAAGCCAAGTAGATTTTTAGAACCCATGAGTAGAGGATTATAATAATCAAATCAACTTCATAGTATTTAAAAATTTCCAGAAACATACTGCTACAATTTTGGTTGTGACATAAAAAGTGTTACAGTTTTGGTAGTGCATTGTGCCACTAAAAAAGTGTTATGGTTTTGGAAGTGCGAGAAAAGTTCTTTATTCACTCCAAGTTTTCTAGGTGTTGTTCTCGCCTTTTGGACCTATTTTTTGGTTTATGATTCTAGCCACTGTCTCCAAACTACCTGCAAATCAAGATACTCTCTAAACCCTATTTGATTCTTTATCTAGATATTCTTGTTTTAAAAAAAATCTGATTATTCTTGATTGCAAGTGTAGGTAGAAGTGGACCTTTTGATATAAAACCACTTTTCCTATACTACAACAAATAATTTTTTTCTTTTTGTTTTATTAAGAAAAATCTGATTATTCTTGATTGCAAGTGTAGGTAGAAGTGGACCATTTGATATAAAACCACTTTTCCTATACTACAACAAATAATTTTTTAACCATTCCATTTATTAATGATTCCCATGATACGATTTTTTTTGTTGAAACAATGGTCAACCAATTTGCTTCTTATGAACATTTTCTAAACCTCCATACCAATGGAGGTGATGCCACAATGGAAGTGGCACCCTTCTACTAATATAGTAGCCAATTTCTTGTTGGATAAGTATGTTTGCTTGCAGCCTTTCCTTCTCCTATGTAACTTCGTCATCTCCAAAAAAATATGCTTCTATATACATGCCTTACTATCCCAAGTGAAATATGCCTTTGTAGTGCATCTTGGAATTGTTTCTACGACTAAGTTTGTAGCGACATATAAACCCAATATACCATGAGTTTTATGCCAATGATGGTGAAGGAACAATGGAAGTGGTCCTCCTACTAACATATTGGTTGATTGGCTGCAAAATGAGTGTGTTGCTTGCTTGATCTTCCACTCTACTCCTTTGTGATTTCATAATCACAAAAAAAAACCATTCAAATGCATATAAACACATGCCTTACCACCTCAAGTCCAATATGCCTCTTCAATGCATCTTGGAATTTGCTTCTATGACTATAAAACCCTCATTCATTCAAAAAGCTAATCCCACATTGGTTTATAGGCTTTGTCCACAACAACATATAAACTCAATATACCATGATCCTTATGCCAATGGGGGCGGTGCCACCACTGAAATGGCCCTTCTACTAACATAATGATTGATTTTTTATAAGATGAGTATGTTTTCTAGCTCAAACATCCACTCTCCTTTATGGCTTCAAAATCTCGAAAAAACACCTCATTCAAATGTCTCTAAGTACATGCCTTACCACCCCAAGTCGAATATGCTTCAATGTGTCATAAAATTGTTTCTATGAATATAAAAGCCTCGAGCATTCAAAAAAAAATCCCATATTAGTTATAAGGCTTGATATACAACATATAAACCCAATATACAATGACCCTTATTCCAATGGGGGTGATGCTACAATTTAAGTGGCCCTCCTATATCCCATGATCTTTATGCCAATAAGGGTGATGTCACAATAGAAGTGTCCTTCCTACTAACATAATGTTTGATTGGTTATGTCATAGGAGGTGGAATCAAGAAAGGAAGCAACCCTCCTACCAACATAGTGGTTGACTAGTTAAAGGTTGAGCATGTTTGATTGCTCGACCTTCCCTAATCTCCTCTAAGACTACTTAATCTCAAAAAACATCTCGTTCAAATCCATCTAAATTCATTACTTACTACCCCAAGTCAGATACGCCTATTTAGTAATACATTATTTACTACCCCAAGTCAGATTACTGACTACCCCAAGTTAAAATTACTTACTACCACCCCAAGTCAGATATGCCTCTTTAGTGTTGCTGGAATTACTTAAGTCTCTAAAATCCTCATTCATTCAAAAAATACTTATGTTATATGTCTGTGGCCTTGATCAATTTTGTGTGTGTGTGTGTGTGTCCCCCTCCTATATACCATGATCTTTATGCCAATAAGGGTGATGTCACAATGGAATTGTCCCTCCTACTAACATAATGGTCGATTGGTTATGTCAAAGTGGGTGGAATCACAAAGGAAGCGTCCCTCCTACCAACATAGTGGTTGACTAGTTGTGGGTTGAGCTTGTTTAATTGCTCGACCTTCCCTAATTTCCTCTAAAGACTTCATAATCTCAAAAAACATCCCATTCAAATTCATCTAAATTCATTACTTACTACCCCAAGTCAGATACGCCTATTAAGTATTACATTACTTACCATCCCAAGTCGGAATTACTTACCACCCCAAGTTAGATATGCCTCTTTAGTGAAGTTAGAATTACTTACGACTCTAAAATCCTCATTCATTCAAAAAAATATTAATGTTATATGTTTGTGGCCTTGCTCAAGTTTATATATTTATATATATAGCGAAGTTAGAATTACTTACGACTCTAAAATCCTCATTCATTCAAAAAAATATTAATGTTATATGTTTGTGGCCTTGCTCAATTTTATATATATATATATATATATATATATATATATATATATATATATATATATATATATATACATTAAGACTACCAATAGGAAATAAGGCCTCCAATTAATATCTTTTGAAAACATAAATTAGTCTCAATTTTTTTTACTCAAAACCATTAGCAAATCTTTAGACCAACGCCACCCAATGTTTGTAATCCAAAAACATATGAACTTAAATATGAATCTCAACCATAGTCAAATTATATATATATAGCTCCATTAAGACTACCATTAGCAAATAAGACCTGCAATTAATATCTTTTGAAAACATAAATTAATCTCAATTTTTTTTTTACTCAAACCATTAGCAAATGGTTAGACCAACTGCCACCCAATGTTTGTAATCCAAAAACATATGAACTTAAATATGAATCTCAACCATAGTCAAATTAACAATAGCAAAGCTTATTTTCTCCTATAACTATTAATCCTAGAACATATAAAACTTGTTATGAAAACTCTCACAAACAATGTTCATGATCTTTACCCTCCCCAAGTTAACCATGCAAAGGAACTACCACATAGCAATTACTCCTTTATACATAAATCTAAAATAGTGAACCATTGCCTTCTCACAAAAAAAAATAGCAATTACTCCTTTCTAATAATTTGAAGTACTAACCATTGCCTTTACACAAAAAAGTATAGGTCAAATTCAAGTCGATGTTACACATAAATTCACATATGACATATGAAACATCTACTCACGAGGAGTAATCAACTAAGAATAATAACTTATGTATGGTAGACAAACCAAAGTACAACAATGTGCCAATTGAATACAAACAACTAGAGGGTTTTGTTGGAGCAGTTGATTCAATCAAGAAGAAAGCAACATCTATTCAAATTGTGTTTAGTGAAAAGGATATGCCACATGATAGTTCATGAGATGAACCACTATTTATACAAGCAGTTATAGATGGCAGAAAAAACTGGGATAATGGTCAACAAAAGTTCAAATTTGAGTATATGCAAAAGCAGTTTAATTATAGACTTGGACTTAGCGTTGATGATAAATCCCATGCCTCACAATTTTACACAAAATGCCAGACACACAACATATGATACTTGTTCCAACCATTGTATACCTTCAAGATAAATTCTCTTTTTTCTTTATTTTCATTTACCTAAAGTAGACATCTTTATCGCTAAAAGTTGTACTCATGATACATGCAGGTTTTAACACAAGTTCCAATACTTAAATTTCTATAAGGGCATCCACACATGTTCCAATCACACCAGGTGCATCACTGTCAATATTTTTCATTTCGATTTCAACAAATTGTATTTGTGAACACTTATTTTTTACATATGTTGTTCCCTTATGACTAACAAGACACCTACACCATACATTTAGAAGCATGAGTTTTTATTACGACACATGAACGTGGATGTTTGTTCCAAGATCTTTGTGACCCTTCATGGTGGCAATCAAGGGGTCTCTCTTTTCTTTAAACTTTCAGTTCATCATTACTACTATACTAACTTCGAGAACCCTCACAGAATTCAAAGATCAAGGCATCTTCTACAAACCCAGAGGGTAAGCTTGATTGTTTTACTTTGATATGTATGCACTCACGCACATCAAAGTGGGGCATTATGTAGACACCTAATTTTGGTACGAGACTAATTAAATGCTATGGCAATAATATATCTGTGTTTATTGATTATTGGTCCAGATCAGGGTTTTATTTAAGTGTGTTCCTTGTGTTTTGTTCAATTTTCAACTTTTCTTGTCAGCTCTTATTTACTCCATGTCTACTTCCCCTTCCTCTTGTTTTACTTCGACTTGGGTTTCCCTCTACATGCCTTATTTTTTATGTTCAGTCTTTTTTTCCAAAAACGTATCAATATGGTTTTGGTCTACAAAAGTTGTGCCACCATGGTTACGATCATCCTCGTGGTGTGCCCTTTTGAACCTTTTTTCAATCCCCGAGGTTTAAATTTCTCATTTGTTGACTTTTGCCACAAGTTGTGCATCAACTTGGATGCACAATAGTCCTAATTTGAATTCAAAAAAATCTATAAATACATAAATGCATTAATGCATTTATAAAAATACATTTCGCACAAGAGTTATCTATTGAAGTTTAAAATCCATGACTTTAGTTATTAAAAAAGCATCCACTTGCCAACCGCAAAAGTCAAGCATTTAAAGAAAATCATATAGCATTTATTACTTGTTGCATTCATTGAAATGGTAAGGGTTACGTGCATTACACTTGACTACCTATTGAACTACATTATACTTATGTGTTGATTTCCAAACTACTCAAATTCCTAAGGCCTTGATAATAATGGACTAATAACACATGCCCCCATTAACAGTTTAGCAAGTTGTCAAGAGCTTGTTAGGGTTCCAAGGAAGGAGATCTATTTCCTAATGACCCACAACAAATCCCTAAAAAGCGCACAAGGCTTTTGGAGCTCAAAATCAGAGGAACAAGGTTGTTAAATCAATTTTGTAGTACCTAACAAACTCCAAAATTGTAAAACTATAATTCTCGTTGTGCCACTAAAAGAGTGCTACAATTCTGGTCAAGGTTATTTGTTTCTCTTAATTTTTCTAAGTTATATTTGTCTCGTTGTCTAGACATATTCTGGATTGTTTGATTCCAACAACTCTCCCTTGATTGCTCGCAAATAAATATATTCCCTAAACTCTACTTGTCATTTATCTCGAATATTCAATTAACGAAACTAGGTCTATTCTAATATTTTATTGTGTTCAAAACTAATTGCAATGTTATATATATTAGTGTGTTATATTGCCTAGTATGTTTAGGGAAATCCACTTTTTTAATATACTTGGAGCAATGAGATAAAATGTTCCTCATCAATCACCACATGTCATAGGACATTTTCAAATTGATCAATCATTCTTTTTTTAATTTACTTTAGTATTTTAAAATATTATTTGCTTCAGTTTTTAAACTCCAAAATTTTGAAAACAATATTTGTAATATGTATATCTTTTATATTTTTTAAATTTAAGTTTTTTACATTTCCAATTGGATTGTTGAGATTAAATTCACCTTGCAGTCAATGCCTTGAGACAACTCATAAAGGTGTGAAAGGCATTGTGCAACATGGTTATCAACAACCTTTGGGCTACATGGAGGCAATCATACACAGCGAGCAAAAAACTTAAAGGGCTGATCTTAAATGATGGTCGGTGGTCCATTGTGGATTACTTTCTTAGTTTTACAAAACCCACCATGAGTATGATCAGACTTGTTGATAAGGATCAACCATGTTTGAGCAAGATCTATCATGGCGTCATCTCAATGATAGATAAAAAGACCGAGATCCTACAAAAGCTATTTTTAGAGCAAGTGGAAAATTAAATGACCAAAATACAAGGCATAACAAAATACTAAATAGTGGAACAAAATGAACAAATTAACCCTGCCAATCATTAATTTGATAGCAATTATTTATTCAACATTGCCTTGCAGATGCTAGTACACTTCATGGAAGTAGAGGGAATCATTAAAAAATAGAATATATATTTAATATAACCCTTTGCAATTTTTGACAATCTACCCAAAATTTCACCTTGAATTTCATACAATCTTCCAAATAATTTCATTGCATTTTACAAAAAAAGTGCAAATAGGGTCAATCATCAAATTTAGCCCCACTATGGTGACATCCCCATGGCCAATGATCAAATTTGTTGATAAGGATCAGGCATGGTTGGGCTAGATCTATGATGGCATCAACTCAATGATAGAAAAAAAAATGACAAACATCATAAATACAACATAGCAAAATCCCAAAAAAGATTTCCCAAGTGGAAAAGTTTTTTATGGAACACTGGAAAAAAATGACCAAAAATATAAGGTAGAACATAATATTGAACATTGTAACAAAATGACCAAAATTCAACTACATCTCCTTGCCTTTTTATTAACTCAAAAATAGTACAACACGAAGATCCTTTCTTTGCCCAAGTGGGTAGCACCATGCAAATATGTTAAAAATAGTGATTGATATAAAGCAACATTTACTTAGGGAATTTCATAGCTTCCATAAGTTGCCTTTGCACTCTTCAAGACAATTACAAGTAGGATACTCATACATGGTGATATCCCCATGGCCAAGGAACCACATCATGCCAACATATTACCATCAAGTTTTTAAGAGTGTGAATTTTAACTCTTTCTTTTCTTTTAAGCATTTAATTTTAAATCTTAGTTTTTACTTCGTAAATTAATTAAAATGATTTAATTTAGTATTGACTTTCCTTCAACAGGTTGGAGCTCCTATTCACCCTAAGAGGAGCTGAAGTATATACTTCTTTATCCACTTAGTTAAATGGAACCAATTGGCATCAAATAAGGTAGAAGAGTTGTTATGCATGTATTTTGCCTCCTACCACACAAACAGCCTTGCCTCCTACTGCACGTTTATCTAAATCTATAGGATTCATTCCAGTGGATAGAAGAGAACACCCTAGAAATCAAAAAAAATAGGAGCACAGGGGACCATTGGAAACTTGTCCTTAAGAGTTTTTCATGTTCAAATAAAACAAGCTCCCTAGGTTAGAAATTGAAATCAAACTGGACCTAAGGAAGGTTAAAATACCAAGACAGGTTCTAACCGATTCACTTGTAATTCTAAGAGAGATAATTTCATATAAAACAAGGCTACAGATTTGATAATGCATAAGGAGCTGATTTTAATAGTAACATCAATAGCCATAGATCAACAAAGTCAAACTTGGAGGACGACAAATTTGTGGCACGTTGGTGTCAAACGATCAAGCAATCACAAACTTGGCCGATGTACCCATCTACTGCTTGCATGTATCTTCGCATTGCTGTAAAGCGGTTTCAACAAATCGTGGCGACTGAGGAAGCAAACATTTGGCCATGACGGCTGTGTATGGTTCTTTATTTGATTGGGGAAATCTCTTAGCGTTTGTAATCCATTAGGGTTTTCACATTTGTAATCCATTAGGGTTTTTGCGTTTCAAGAACGCAGATGACCTGAATGAAAAGGTTCGACTCCCCCTGATCTAATTAGGGTGAAACCCTGAGAAAGGAAAAGATTTAACATCGTGATAAGACGACACACACAACAGAAGTAAATCCGGATCAAAAGCCAAGTACATGGTAGAGAAAATATCGCTTCAAACAGGGGATTGAAACCTGGCATACCTTGGCCCTCATTCTTCACGAATCGCTTTGCTTTCAGCTCTCTGGTTTAAGCGCACGCAATATCTGAATATCGCTTCTGATTTGTAAGAAGGAAGTACGGTTTTCGAACGGGCGATGGATATAAAACGACGAATTTAGGGTTTATAAGGTTTACGAACAGCCAATAGATATAATAGATATAAAATTACGGATTTAGGGTTAAATAGGCTTATAGTGTCCGTGAATATGGCAGATTCTCCCTCCGTTTTAAACTAGCAAGGTTACATTTGATGTCATCCTAAGCGGGTAGGCACCTTAGGAGGTTCAAGATGAATATTATTTTGTTTATATTTATTGTGATTTTATTATTTTAAATATTATTTGGTAATTTATATGAAGACAAATTAAATTTTAAAGATAATAATTTTTTTTTTTATTATTTAATAATGTGAGTTATTTTTTAAGAATTTTACAGTTAGTTTTGGAAAATATGAAATTTCAAATTATTGAGTCAAATTTTAATTTTGCATATTCTTTAAACACTTTTAAGAAGTAGTTAGGGGA